>CM031241.1:522299145-522894145 GCA_018340775.1 Taxus wallichiana var. yunnanensis | reverse complement strand
GTGATTAAATCTGCATTCTTTTAAAGTCATATTTCTCGAGTATTTTTAGTTTATGTATGTTCAAGGTTATCAACTTTTTTTTGTATTTGCTAAAAATACATATATTGTTTTATTGGCCATACCCTGCCATTCCTAACCATATGAAAATTAGAATAATTGAAATGCTTGAATCATACTTCAGAAAGATGGCTTTAAAATAATGCAACTTTAATCAAATTTTTGTACATAATCATAACTTTGTAGATATTTGTTGTAAAGAGGCAATGAAAAACAAGTTTGGACAACGAGGCAAAGGAAACCTATTATGTATGTTTGAATATATACACATATATACATGTGTATCTTGTATATGTGTACACACTCTATCTAAATACATACCTTGAATAAATAAAACTTGAGAAATATGATTTTAAAACCATACAAATCTAATCACAATTCTATATATAATCGTTGTAAACAGGCAATGAAACACAAGTCCATTTAAACTAGTTATGTGTGCGTGAAGACATATATAGATATACTTGCATATTAGTGTTTGTGCACACACCAACTTGCATTTACATAGCTACCATCTTTTTCACAAGAACGTTGTCAAGTGCTATTAAGTCTGGTTTATTGAGTCACATCAGTTTTGGATTTTTAGGCTTGATTGCAGTGTGTTGTGGTTAGTTGTAGTGTATTATTGGCGCCACACCACTTTCCACATCTACACCTTATGCATTTTGCAGGCTTTAAGTAAAGTGTATACCGACAAACTCCTTGTGAAAAGATGATATTTTCTAAATGCGTGTTCGTTTTCCCACATACCCTCATACACATGTATATATGTTTATATATTCAAACATACGCAATAGGTTTCCTCTGCCTACTTGGTTGGACTTGTTTTACGTTGCTTGCTTATAGTGTTTATCTATGGAATTGTGATTTAATCTGCATTCTTTTAAAATCGTATTTTCAACTATTTTTGACTTTATCCATGATCAAGGTTGCCATTTGTTTTATTTGCAAAAAAAAAACATTATTGTTTTAATGGTCATACTTTGCCATTCCCAACCATAGGCCGATTAGAAAATTTGAAAAGACAATTTACAACACTTGACGAGATGGTTAAATAAGACATTTGCAAGCTTCTTTATCTCTTTTTTGGTTCCATCCATCTATCCCTCCGCTCCAAGTTCTCCTTTGTCAAATTCTACTAACAAATTTATTTCGTTCAAAATTGACCCTTCGCACCTCCTCCACTCAATCCCTTTTGGTGTTCACATTACACTATATTACACTCTTTGCCTATGATTACTATCTATGTATGATTTCCAAATCCCTTAATTATGCAAATCTATGGATGATATGTACCAAATTGAAACAATATGAGGGATGGACCAAAGCTATGCATTGTATACTTGTCTCTATTTCACTTCTCCAGTAAGCACGAGTTGTTTAAACTCTCTATAGCACAAGTCAACAATAGGTAGAAGTATTTTCATTTTGTTTTTCAAAAATCCCCTATTCTAAATACCTACAACGAATCAAACAACTAAAAAGCAAATTTCTTCCTCTTAGATTCGGCCATCTGAAGTAATGGATCAGTCGATGATGGTATGGATGGGAATGCAGAACCAGCAGCAAAATCCAATTCAAAACCAGGCTCAGAACCAGCAGAGCAACCAGCCTTGGACATCCCAATTCCATTTTTACACGTGAGTTTCTTCATCTTTGCCCTTTCTGTTTTCTATTAAAAAATCTTAGTAACATAGTCGCAGGCGTCATATGTGTAAAAGATATATGGTGGGTATTGGAAAAACTCTACGGAAAGACTTGCATGATACAGTGCGCTGGTTTTCATGGGTGTAATAAATATATGGTGGGTATTGAAAAAATTCCACCGAAGTACTGCGGTGTTAATAGATATATGGTGGGTATTGGAAAGATTACACAGAAAGGTAACACACCTTTTGTTGGGTGACTTTGGCCTTAATTGTCTTGACCAAGCGGTATCTCTGCCGTTTAATTCCTGGCCTGTTAGGGTATTAGTTGGAATGGTGAATTCGGGTTTACTACTGAGTTCATCAGAGATGAAATGGCGAATGACGAATTCTGCCAATTTTTCTCGGGACTTGCATTTGGCTTCGTCCCATGGAGTAGGCCACAGAATTTTGTATGGTATTTTACCCGATTTCACCACGTTATCATCGCTCCTTGGGGTTCTATTATGGAAGCCCGGAGGATTTGACCAGTTGAGTTCATCTCATTTTAATGCATATTCATGGGCTTTCACGGGTTCGGATATCTATAAGTGTTTTTATTTGGGAACTTCCCTGCCTTTTTGGGTTAACCTTTGGCTTAGTTGTACAATACGTCTTCCTTCAAATTTTTCTGGTACTTGCACCTGGCTTAGATTGCAGTGGTATGCAGCACCCACATTTTGTATGTGGTATTTTAGCCAGTTAAAGCCCTTATGCGTTTACCACACTAGTTTCTCTTATTTGACAACACACACATACGATTTTAAGAGAAATGGATTACTGGATGTGATATTTCACCCAATTCCAACATTTTTTTATGTCATATGGGATTTGAACTTGGGGTTTTGATATGAAAACCCTTGTACTTTGCTGCTTGAGTTCAGTCCATCTCTCTCTCCCCCTCCCCATATATATATATGTATATATATGTCCAATCATATCAGAATTGGAAAAGCCAATGTATATATGCCTGTAAACAGCCTGGACCAGTCATACCAGAATTGGAAAGTCAATGTTTTAATGCCTGCAAACAGCCTTATTATTCAAATTGCAACCCATCCCAACCTTGAATAGTTTTTGGGCTTGTTGGGTGTAAGACTAATGGTTTTTTGTTTTATGGTGTTTTTTTTGCATGCATGACGTGGCATGTTGTTTTTTTAAAATATTCAGGCCTAGGGCCTTGTGACAGGTGGCACACATTCCATCTGCCCATATTTTCATTGTAATCTGCATCTTATATGTTTTTTTGTTGGTAATTACTAATTAATGATTACTATGAAGACTGCAAGCCTTTACAACAATAAATTTATTGCTGTGGATATAGATAGTTTTGTTGAAGAAAATATTATTGGTGGTGAAAGCATCCAGGCTTAATTTTTGGCAGTTGTTGAATTTGAGAAGAGTGTTCTAAATGGGCAAACATTGGCTTTAAAAGTGTGTTTTTTCCAGACGCGTGGGTTTCTGTGGTGGAAAAGTTCTTTGGTGGTGGGGTTGGCATTTGCTAAAGGATGTTTTTTCCAGAGCCGTAGGAATCTGTAAAGTGGCCTTTTTGTTTGGGGCAATGGTTGGCATATGCAAAAAGATGGTCACGAGGTCAAGTGTTAATGAGTCACTTTTGGCATTTAGGGAAGCTTAATTTTTGAGATGGGCATAAATGGTTCTGGCTCACCAGGGGAATTGATATTTCTCGTTGGTCTATCAAAATGCAATTAGGGTACTTATGAATTCAATTTGTATCCAATCAATTGGATCTAGACCAGACCTGATTTTTTCTATTGACAATTGCAGTATCAGGCATTTAAAGACAAATTTGGAGTGCACCTGTGTCTTGATAGTCTAGACTATATAAGGAGTGGTTCGCACTTAGCTTTGATTTGGGCGTATTAATGGAGAACTCTGTCCAAGGACAAGTTGGTGCCTTATCATATTGAAATTTATTCTTGTTTCTTCCAAACTAGTCCAAGGAATTTTTGTTCAAACTTACAAAGGATGAGGCTTCTTGATTAAGTATAATCCCCTGGTCTCCAAGAATGGCTGGCCTCCAATGACTGCTACATATGCTCTGCTGGAGATTTTTTAAACACCCGAGCTTTGAACTCATGCATCCTATAATAAGTGCGGGTTACTCTTCGAGTCTGGAGCGTTATCAGCTCAAAACAAAAATCAACGAGCATTGGTGCTATGGTGATTTAGAAGAGATTACAAAATCCTTTATTTTATGAACTAAAACTCTCAGACAAATACATGTTGTTAATGCTATGACATGTTGCATCAGCGATTGCATCTACATTCTGCTCAATAATGGAGAAAGTTCGACAGGTAGGAGTTGGGGGTAGGCATACGAGATCAAATTGTAGATTTGAGGAATGTTAGTGGTAAAAGTTAAGAGTTTAGGTCCAGGTTTTTAATCATAGAATCACATCACACGAACTACAGGTAGTTCCTACAAGTATTTTAACGCAAGAATGTCGAGGTGGCCCAATAGAGCCCTTGGAGGTGCTAGTAGGTCACCTGTTGAAACCAGTGTAGCAGTGTCACTATGCTTGGAATTACCCATTTGTTGAGCATCTGTATTTATATATAGTTGTGCAGGCATAGTCAGTTATGCATGGAATAAATCTCTCATGCTAAAATAACTCAGTTCTGCTTCTGCAGGTACATGACAATCAAGCAGGATAAATCAGTTAAGCAGGAATACGTCAGGTATGCAGGAATAAGTCAGCTACGCAGGAATAATTTGGTTATGTCTGGAATAAAACTCTTGTGCAAAATAAATCTGTTATGCTGAAATAAATCAGCTCTGCAGGAATATGTCAGTTAAGCAGGAATATGTCAGGCTGTCAGCTATGGAGGAATAAGTCAGCAATGCAGGAATAAGTGGGTTATGTCTGGAGCAGAACTGTTGTGCAAAATAAATCTGCTATGCTGAAATAAATCAGCTCTGCAGGAATATGTCAGTTAAGCAGGATCAATCAGTTAAGCAGGAATAATCAGTTAAGCAGGAATATGTCAGCTATGCAGGAATATGTCAGTTATGTGTTGGAGCAGCAGTCATCAGTTAATCGTCATTAATCACCTCACTTACTCATCAGTTATGCAGTCAATATCAGTTATGTAGCCAGTTACTTATCAGTTATGCAGTCAACATCAAGAATATGTCACCTATAGTAAACTGAAATTACAGGTGGCAAAGGGAATCTAAAGTGAGTTAAATTAAGGTTTTCTATAGAGTAATACAAAGGTCCAATTTAGCTTTTGCCCTTCAAAGTAGTCAACTTAAAAATTATTTTCCTTTCAATTGAGGAGAGAAATTGCAACTTAAATTCAAAAAGAGGTCAGCACCAGCTCTTAATCAAAAGACACTTGAAATTCAATGTACAGTGCTCAATGATATAGTACGGACTGGGCTTACTTTCTGTCATTATTGAATGTGGGAAAAGTGGTCAAGATATATGACACCCACAAATTTCAGACATGATGAGGCATAATTTCTGATGAGTGTTATCGACTCTCGAAACCTCTATTGAGAATTTAAATAATCAAAATATCACTTTTTGGTAATTACTTTTTTGTAGAGGGTTTGTTTGATATGTGTGTTATTTTTGACCATATTATTTATCTGCCTTATTCCTTTCTCATGTATAGTATGGTGTAAATATTGCAAATATTGTTCACAAAATACCTCCTGCTAAGGTGCCTCTTACTGTGATATTTACAATTCTTTTCCTCCTTCAACACTTTGAATTTAAGTGCTAGTGGTGGGATAGAATGTGAATTGCAGTTAGCATTCCATGGCAGCAAATTATGTTTATTGAAGTGCATGCAAACCTCATAGTTTCTAGCTCTTTTCGGTCTTCACAACAGCAGTGTTGTAGGAAGCCAATGAGCAACATAATCCGAATGAACCAACACTAGTAGGCTACTAATAAATAGTTCCGGCTCGCCAGGGCAATTGACATTTCTCATTGGTCTATCAAAATGCAAGTAGGGTACTTATGGGTTCAATTTGAATGCCATCAATTGCATCTAGACCAGACCCAATTCTTCCATTAACAAATGCAGTATTAGGCATTTGAAGACAAATTTGGACTGTACCCTTATCTTGATAGTCTAGACTCTATAGAGAGTGGTTAGCTTTTATTTGGGTGCATTGATGGAGAAGTCTGTTCAAGGAAAAGTTGGTGCCTTGTTATATTGAAATGTATTCTCCTTTGTTCTGAACTGGTTTAAGGAATTTCTGTTCTATCTTACCAAGGAAGAGGCTTCCTGATTAAGTATAAGCCCCGGTCTCCGAAAATGGATGGCCTCCAATGACTGGTACATATGCTCTGCAGGAGATTTTTTCCACAGCCGAGCTTTGAACTCAGGCATTCTAATAATTGCAGGATAGTGTTTGAGTCCCGATCCTCGTCAGCTCAAAATAAAATCAATGAGCATTGGTGCTATGGTGATTTGGAAGAGATTACAAAATCCTTTATTTTATGAATTGTATCTCTCAGACAAATATATGTTGTTAATGCCACGACATGTTACATCAGTGACTGCACCTGCATTCTACTTAATAATGGAGAAGCTTGAACAGGCAGGAGTTGGGGGTGGGCATATGACACTAAATTGTAGATTTGAGGAATGTTGGTGGTAGAAGTTAAGATTGGCAGGTAGTTCCTATAAGTATTTTTACACAAGAATGCCCGGGTGGCCCAATAGATCCCTTGGAGGAGCTAGTAGGGCCCCTATTGGAATCAGTGTTATCAGGTTCATCAACTGGAAGTTTATCATCATCTGGCCTTTTTCTTTGCCAAGTACAATTTGATCAAGATTCCAATACTCACATATTGTAAGTATCTTATGACTCCACAAACTAAAGTTTTTACCTGTCAATTTTTGAGAATCTGGCAGCAACAAGTGTTGTAAACCAGCCATTTGACCTAGTTTTTCACGAAAACACTTAAATCGGAAAAACTATAAAGGCTTTTACAAAAATTCTTTTTGCAGACTGATTCTACCCTAAAACTGGATAATACTGTCAGTTTTCAGCAAAAACTCTATACTGTTTGTGAGATTTTAAAATAACAATTTCCCGTAAAATTGCCTAAAAATACGGAAAATTTAAAATCTCAAGATTTACAACTCGGTTTGAAAAATTTCTTTTGTGTGCTGACAAGGACACTAAAACGGACAACTGGGCAAATTTTCAAGGTTCTACGCTTCACGGTTTTCTGTAAGTGGAATTAATATCCTTCCAGGTAGACTCTAGAGGCAAAATTGGCAATTTTATAATGTTTAAACTATACAAAAATTCTTGCCCTAGATTTTTATAAAATAAAAACTTTGGCTAAAGGAGTATAAATTTTAATCAATCAATAAGAGAAGACCTGTGCATGGAGAAATGACATTTGAGTTTTGAGAGTTTCTCCTTAACGTTATGGTTTCCTCCTCCTCCCTCCTTCAACGCCTTCAGACTTTAGCGCCAAGCAGCCACAAAAACCAGACTTCTGTGCAGCACTCCTCTGTCTCACAGAAACTTCCTCCCTTTTGCTAAATGTTTGATATCTTCAGCAATGAATGCACCCCCAATGGCTGCGTTTTTAACCCAAAATTTGAAACGCCTCACCAAAATTCAATCGAAACATCAATAAATTTGATCCTAGATCAAATGGGAACGCACTTCGACAACTGTTTAGCTGCTTCAAATTCTCACAAACCGGTTGGAGCAAATACGTTGTCAACTTAATACTTTGTAGAAAATAAAAATAAAAACCAGCACTTATAACTACTGTTGGAACAACAGTACAACTTATTGTAATTTCCACCAAGTAGCAAAATGCCTCAGACATGATTTGGAACGTCCTTTTCCTGCGAAGTGCTTCAGGAAAAATTCTTCTTCACCACGGCTTCTCACCAAGACCTCCACTGGGTAATTTCTCCCTGACAAGATCTCTCCTCACAGAGTTCTCCCAAGCTCTCTAAACCAAAAGCTTTGATACCATAAAATCTGGAATACTCAAGCTGTACTCACATTCATAGAGAGAGAGCCTATTAAATAGGCATACAACTAGCTCCTATAATGAAGGAGGTGGGTGCAAAAAAGAATGACGGGAAGTAAGAAATAGCTTTACCTGTAGAACAAACCCAACAAATTACCCAAGCTGTTATAACTCCTATAACAACATACATTAAACAATATAATAAGCTTTAATTAAGCTTATACAAACTAATTATTCTAATAAATCTAAAGTCAGTAAAATTACAGTCAGTAAAATTAGGCCTTGCTAGCTTAATACAAAGGTCCAATTTAGCTTCAGCCCTTTGAAGTTGACAACTTAAATAATTATTTTCCTTTCAATCGAGGAGACAAATCACAACTTAAATTAGAAAAAGGTCAGCACCGGCTCTTGTTCGAAAAGCCATTCAAATTCACTTATCCGGCACTGAATGATATGGTAGGGGCTGGGCTTACCTTCTGTCCTTATTGAATGTGGGAAAATGGTCAATATATATGACACCTACAAATTTCATAGACATGATGAGGAATAATTTCTGACGATTGTCATTCACACCTGAAACCTATGAAGAGTTTAAATCGCCAAAATATGAGTATATGCTAATTATTTTTTTGTAGAGGGGGTTTGTTTGATATGTGTGATGTGTTTTCCAAGTTATATAGTTTGAAAATCAAAGTTATTGACCATAGTATTTAACTGCCTTAATCTTTCTTCACGTATCGTTTAGTGCAAATATTGAAAACATTTTACAAAATACCTCCTGCTAAGGTGCCTCTTACTGTGTTACTTACAATTTTTTTCTTCTCCATCTTTTTGAATTTAAGTGTAATTGGGGTTAGTGTTCCATGGCAGTAAATAATGTTTATTGAGGTGCATGTAAACCTCATGGTTTCTAGCCCTTCTTGGACCACACAACAATGCTGTTGCAGGAAGACAATGAGCAGTATAATCCCAATGAACCAACACTAGCAGGCTATTAATATGGTTCTGGCGCACCATGGGTGTTGGCATCTCTCATTGGTCTGTTAAAATGCAATTGGAGCACTTCTGAATTCAATTTGCATGCCATCAATTGGGTCTTGACCAGATACAATTTGTTCCATTGACAAATGCAGTATTAGGCATTTAATTATGCTGAAGGCGTAACAAGTGAGAAAGAGCGAGCGGTTTCTGACAGAATGGCAGTGGCAGAACTAATTTAGACCATTCACAATCCCAGCTGTATCAACGTTTTCTGAATGATCGCCACCGTCCACATTTGCATTTTTTTTTGGTTGTTTTCTGTGACAGTGCGGTACGTAGAATGAGCAACTTCTGGTGGAATTTCTGGAGGAAACAGTTGGCAATGGGCGTGTGCGCGGTTGCAGGCTTATTAAGCAAAGCTCATTGAATTCCCATCAGGATTCAGACTCGGAAGTGAGCGCTCTTGTTGAAATAGAGAGCGCAGAATTGGCATTGGCACTTCATGATCTTGCCAAAGCCGGTATTCTCATCTTCTGGTGTGCTTCGCTTGCAGTCCAGTTTGTGCACAATCAGGACACTATCCCTCAACCAGAAGTTCTACCTGAATCGCCAAGCTCTCTTCCTGAATCGCCAAAAGCTCTTCCTGAATTGCCAAAAGTTCGGCCCGAATCCCCAAAAGTTGTGTCAGATCCAAATAATGCTGTCCGCCAGCCAAAACTTTCTGTGCCCCAACTTGTCAGCCAGGTAAATTTTTATTTGGAACAACTTCTCAGCGAGCCAGCCTCTGCGCCTGAGGAAATTGATCTCGGCTGCAAAATTTCTGAGAATTCATTCTGTGTGCTGTGCTCTTTCAATGGAGTTTTTGCAGAGTTTCATTTTGAGTTTGGTCATAAGAGAATTAGTCTCTTTGTGAGGGACAGTTCGATTGAATACAAGATGGATATTGGGTATCCAGATATTTGTTACAACCGCAGAGGGCAAGCAGCAGGGAAGGCCACTCAGCTCCTCCTCATTCGGGTGAGTTCTTAGGCAAGTACTTTTCCATGCCTGGGACAACAAAAACAGTAGAACTTCAGACTTTGAAATTAGCAAATCTGTAGTGTGGGCAATTGATTAAATTTTATTACAGAATTAATAATTTAAATATAATTGGGAGACGATGGTGATCTATATGAAAGCAGGGAATCGTCGCACCACCATTATTTCGTCACCAAAATGTCAACATAGTCCTCTTCGTAGATTTTTTTACCGTGTTGATGCTCGTGACATAAAACTCGAATTTATTTTGGTGAATGTGTCTTTACCATATCAGTAGCTCTGACTTACTACATAACTATGACTTATTGCATTTATGAATTTGTGGACAAAACTAACTTGTATTAATGTGGAAATATATACTCAGAGAAGTGTTCTTTTATGTGGTTCTGTTGAATTATATATATGATTTAAAAATAATTATTTAATTCTTGAAATAATATTTTTTTAAATATAATTTTCATTTATATTTATATTGATATATTTATACATTTTCAATATTTTTATCACTTTACAGTATATAATATTAAATTAAATATTTTGATTAAAATTTTATGAAAACAATTTCTATTACATTTTATCATGCATTGTCATCAAATTTATTAATTAATTTCAACCATTCACACCTTATCGGCTATCCATCTCCATGGAAACATTCAAAGCGATCTGTTTTCGAATTTAATTTATTAAAATGAATATTTTAAATTGTAATGTATATATTGTTTATTGAGATTTATATTTGCCCCTCTTTATGAGATCCTTCGAATATTAAAATAGGGTAGATTGTTATTTGTATCAAAAATTATTATTAATTATAAATAGATTTTAAAAATTGATTATATAAATTGTTATAATCAATTCTTTATATATTGTTATTTGTATAATTTTTCTTTTCATAAAGTTAGTCTAAAAAGTTTACTTGCTTTAAATTATATAAGGGGAGGGGAGGATTGGGTTCGACACGTCGCATGCAAATCGTAAAATCATTGCATATTTTTTGGAATATTGAACTTGGTAGCAATCAACAATGTGGAAAAAGGCTTTTTAATATGTTGTGAAAGGGCGACTTAAGACAATTGAGTGTCATCTTAAAATGCCTTCCATTTCGATGGGGACGTCCACGATGCTTTCTATGCCTACTGGGAACCCCTCCAACATCGGCGACAACATCTCCACCAGGTCGATCAGGTACAAACAATGAGAGGGCACCATCTATGATCCCAACACCTCTTTCACTTGCAAAGACATCTCCTAGCAAGGAAATGAAGGTGGTGGAATCTGTGAGTTTGGGTATAAATATGGACCCAATTCTCCCACAGCTGGAGTTCTAGGCTTATGGAACATTCAATCTCATGAGCGAGGCACCTTCATCGAGGCCGTTGGTGCCCTGTTGGTGCTGAAAGAATCCAATTTGGATGTGGGCACGAGCAGGATGGTGGTTTTGATGGCGTAGACAATATTGTTTAGCTCAGAAGAGGCTACCTTTCAATGGTTTCTCTTTTGGGTGACTCCATTAATAACAAAGTTTCTTATTGTTTACGATCCAAAGAGCCCGATTCCTCAAGAAAGAAGACCCCTTTATTTCTTGGAGATTATGTTTTGCATGCCTTTGCATCCAAATTCAATTCTACTCCTTTTACCGAATTCAATTATCAAAGCTCTTACTATCTTCAGTTTCAAGAAATCCTTGTTGCCTGTAGGGTAGTAATCTTTCCACGCTCCGTATAAACAATTCGAAGATTGTCGAATCGTTGATGGTTCAAGGATGGATATCGATGCACTATCACACCCAACTATATAGTTCTGTATGTATTTTGTATTCTTTCCCAATATTGCAATCCATAATAAAAATTATATATTTTTAATGATTACAAGTATGTTACAAATTTTAGATAAGGTGCTTTGGCATTATTTTAACGTTTTTAGAAAAATGATTTATATAGTTTTCCCATTCATTCATATTTATGTTAAATGCGTGTTCCCAGTAACAAAAGCTCGAGTTTTGAGGGTTCAAAAATTGCAGGCCCAAATAATCTGGGCATGACCACCTAATGTTCACATAAGACCAAATTCTTCTCGCAACATCGTAACTCTAGAGTCAGAAAAATGATAAAAATTTGAGGGAAAAAATCACCGCATAGGAACCCTTACTGCTACGAAGCAAAATACTAACAGGCTTCATAGACAAATAAAATCTCTCTTTCGTTGTTTGCAAACCTTGACAACATGAAAAAATATACCGTAGCTTGATTACAAGATAAAATTTACCTCGCAGTTGCGCTTTGACATATTTGTCGTGTTGTTGTTATATGGTAATGTTTCAAATTGTTTCCCCTTTCCATTTTTGCCACCCTCTAACCCCTTCTTATTCACCTCTCTTCCTCTACTATTGTTTCTCTCCCTCAAATTTGACACCTTCAAAACATCCCCTTAAGGCGTTTCCGTCGTACACTTCATGTACGATTGCTAGTGATAAAATTGATCACATCTGTATCTTGATGGTCTAGACTCTATACAGAGTGGTCAGCTTTGATTTGGGTGCATTGATGGAGAACTCTGTCCAAGGACAATTTGGGCACCTTCTTATATTGAAATGTATTTGTGTTTGTTCTGAACTGGTTTAAGGAATTTATGTTTACTTACAAAGTAAGAGGCTTCTTGATTAAGTATAATCCCCGTCTCTGAGATTAGCTGGCCTCTAATGACTGGTAAATATGCTCTGCTGGAGATTTTTCCACAGACGAGCTTTGAACTCAGGCATTCTACTAAATGTGTGTTAGCGATTGAGTCCTGAGCCTCATCAACTCAAAATAAAAATCAATGAGCATTGGTGCTATGGCAACTTGGAAGAGATTACAAACTCTTTTATTTTATGATCAAAAACTCTCAGACAAATATATGTTGTTAAGGCTATGACATGTTACATCATCGACTGCACCTGCATTCTGCTCAATAATGGAGAAGCTTTGATAGGTAGGAGTTGGGAGGTGGGCATATGACATCAAATTGTAGATTTGAAGAATGTTAGAGGTAGAAGTTTAGAGTTTAGGTCCAGGTATTTTAGTCATACAACCACATCACATGAATGGCAGGTAGTTGCTACAAGTATGTTTGCACAAGAATGTCGAGGTGGCCCAATAGACCCCTTGAGGTGCTAGCAGGTCCCCTTTTGGAACCAGTGTAGCCGTGTCACTATGCCCGAAGGAGGTACCCTTGTGTTGAGCATCAGTATTTCTATATAATTGTGCAGTAATAGTCAGTAAGCATGGAATATATCTATTATGCTAAAATAAATCAGTTCTGCAGAAATAGTCAGTTTTGCATGGAATAAATCTGTTATGCTGAAATAAATCTGTGCTGCAGGAATATGCCAGCTAAGCCTGCAGGAACTCGTCACTTAAGCAGGAATAAGTCAGCTGTGCAGAAATAAGTTGGTTATGCCTGGAATAAAACTGTTGTGCAAGTTTTTCTGAAATAATTCAGCTCTGCAGGAATATGTCAGTTAAGCAGGATAAATCAGTCAAGTAGGAATACGTCAGCTATGCAGGAATATGTTTGTTATGTGTCGCAGCAGCAGTCATCAGTTTTGTCTTTTACTACCTCAGTTACTCATCTGTTATGCATTCAACATCAGTTATGTACCCAGTTTATGCAGTTCACATAAAGAATATGTCAGTTATAGTCTGACTATACAGGTGGCAAAGGGAATCTAAAGTCAGGTAAAGACCAATGAGAAGGGCCAAATTAGCTTCCACCCTTTGAAGTTGACAACTTAAATAATTATTTTCCTTGCAATTAAGGGGAGAAATTGCAACTTAAATATAAATAAAAAGGTCAGCGCGGGCTCTTAGTCGAAAGATGATTGAAATTCAATGGTCTAGTGCTCATTGATAAGTAGGAACTGGGCTCACTTTTTGTCATTATTGAATGTAAGAAAAGTGGTTGAGAAACGAGATGTATGACACCTAAAAATTTCATAGACATGATGAGGAATAATTTCTGATTTATGCCATCTACACTTGAAACCTCTATTGAGAGTTTAAATCATCAAAATATGAGTATATGGTAATTATTTGTTTATAGAGATGGTTTGTTTAATATGTGTGATGTGTTTTCCCAGTTATTTGGTTTGAAAAATGAAAATTACTGACCACATTATTTATCCACCTTATTCTTTCTTCACGTATGTTTTAGTGCAAATATTGAAAATATTCTTCACAGATAATTTCATGCTAAGGTGCCTCTTACTGTGTTATTTACAATTTTTTTCTTCTCCAACACTTTGAAATTAAGTGCTAGTGGTGGTACAGAACATGAATTGAGGTTGGTACCCCATGGCAGCAAATTACGTGTATTAAGGTGCATGTAAAGCTAATAGTTTCTAGCACTTTTGGACTTCACAACAGCATTGTCGCAGGAAGCCCATGAGCAACATAATCCCAATGAACCAACCCTAGTAGGCTACCAATATTGTTATTTCCTTTGCAATAGGATTTTCGTCATCATGACCTTTCGAGTTTCAACCAAGTCTATTTATTCAACTTCTCGCGATAATAAGTTTTGGCAACTTAGAAAGTCTTGACTTTTAACGTGGAACATTACAAGTTCAATTGGCATTGATAATAGAAGTTTCCTTGGAGGTAATAGAAGCTTCAAGGAAAATTATGTTATTTCCTTCAAACTCGATAATTGATGACAAATTTAGAAAACTTCAAAACCTTGTTAAAGTTGGTATATGACGGGCAACTAAATTCACGGCCCTTCTATGGAAAATGGTTAATTCTAGGTTCCCTTTCCGATTTACGGGGACTATTGAAGTCTAGATTTTTCCTGAAGTATATTTTAAATGATACCCTCCTATGACGTGGTGGGAGGCATTTGAAGGGATTTGATGAGTTCAAATTTAATCCCTGGCCTTCCTACATGAATTATGAAAAGGCTTTAAAACTCAAGGGAAAAGTCTCTTTTGAGCTGGAAAATATTGGTCTGGATCCTAGAGGAGTGTCTGTGGCCAAATACATCACCCATACTGTTCTTGGATGGGGCTCGAGTTAGCAGCCAAACCTTGTTAGGAAAGCTTCTATTTCTTGTTGTGCTATCTGAAAATATTTGTTTTGGTTCAACGGATTCTACTTGGTTCTTTCATTTCTAGGTTTTTTTGTTGCTGTCTTTTCATTTTGTGTTCAAGCATTGTATAATTTTGGTTTCAAGTTTGGTTTTTTCATAGAGCAATAAATTAATAATGAGTAATGTTTTTCTAGAATCAACCATGTCATAATGTTTTTGTCTGACATTTCAGATCTCACTACTGGACCTATCTTCAAGGAATAAAGAATAATCCAACGCTTGAGATCCAAAATGTTGGCTTCGTTCTTTATTCCCTGAAGATGGATCCGGTGGTGAGAGAAATATTCAAATTGCAGTCAATTTATGTAATTTTTTTGTCGATTTCTGTTCCAATATTTTGTGTAGCTATTTTAGGTTATTTAGCAGTTCAATATCTAATTCATAATGTACAAGAGTGGAGTTATGAGAGACAGGTTGCCGTAGGAACCATAGTTGCCAGGATATATGGTGTACGAGGGGCAGGGACACCATATTCAAATTGGGTTATTGAGGTATGGCGGCAGGGAAACCATATTCAAATCAGGGTACTGATGTACTTAAAGGGTATGCTCATATTATATATACATTTTCATCAGAAGATCTGGGTATGGGTAAGGTGACCTGTACCTATCCCTTTGCCCGAGTTTCCTGGTGATTATGGTGCATACAAGTTAGCCATCTGGAAACTTAAGAATCACAAATTTGTTGCAAGAGGCAGACTACACATGCTTTGCAAGAGATTGATGTCCTGTGTTATGTATTGTGTAAGGGGAAAACATTCAAACGTGTGTTTTTGAGCTATTAACAGACTTTCCAATCGCAGCAATAATGTTTTCTATGTAGCAGATTTTGAACTGATGTTGTCTTGAGGTTTCACGGTTCTGATATATCATATAACATTGCATCACAGTTCAAAAATGATATATTCTTTCAATCATAGCATCTATTCAAAATAAAATAAGACATAAATAATTTATTTATAAAATTTCACATTCAAAAACTTCAAACCCTAATGAAGGCACGGCAGGAGGTAAAACCAATATGTCACAGCTCTATAAACTACTCAGAAAATAGCACGGGAGAAAATTATGTAATCAATTTTAGTACACTATTGGGGTTTTGTGTTCCGTTTATGTTTTCGAGGTACATCCATGGCTCAGAATGCCTTATTCACTCTTACTATATCAGGCCAAACTACGATATCTTAAATCTTGGTCTCGTAAATCTTTTCCAAATTTGTAACTGGTTTTAACAAGGTTTCCATTTTTAATTTTAGAGTAAAAATAGAGTCTCTGGTCGTCAAAACTCTTAACAATATCTGCTTGAAACAAAATAATTGAAGTTGGGTGTATTAAGTTATTAACAACTATTTTCTTCACCAGGCTGATGTGGAGCAAGGTGAGTATGATAAATTAAGGGGGCTGCTAAATCTTTATAAAAGTCTTTGTACATTAGCATTTTGTGAGCCCTAGAATCAAGAAAAACAATGTACGGTCCCTGTTTTGTTTAACTTTATTTCCTGTATGAAACACATTTATTGGTTTTTAAAGTCATTTTTTCCATTTTTGTTGCATATATTTTGTCATGAAACATTCGCTGCAACAGCCTCTGCATTATGGCTGTTTTGGCGATTTTCCATAAAAAGGCACGATACAGTGTTGGGTTTGCATGGGTGAAAATTTATAATAGATATATGGGTGGGTATTGGAAAATTCCTCTGAAGTGCACAATACAGTGTTGGTTTTCATGGCTGTAATAGATATGTGGTGGGAAAGGTAATACTATCAATCCCTGTACTGCACATTGTAGACATGAGATATCCCCGTCCTCAAAAATCTTGGCATTCCTAGCCAACCATATTCCCCATGCCACTACTAAAGGTAATGCACCAAATTTCTTTGTAACCATCTTCTCACTCCATTTCCTAAGAGCTTCTTCAATCGAGACTTTGGTCTAAACATCTCTTAAACCAATAAAATTTTCAGTCTCTTTCCAAACCTATTTAGAAAAGGCACATGAAACCACCAGATGATAGTTTGATGATAGTTTGTTTCAGCATGAGATTTGCATAAACTGCACCATCCTGGCCCATAAGTATTTCTCTTTTGCAATATATCCCAAGTAAGGGCTTTATTGTGAAGGAGTAACCACATGAAAATTCGGGATTTAGAAGGGCATTTGAATTTCCTCAGCTTCTTCCACCACCATTTATGTGGCTCCAATATCCCAAATTCAACTAAGGCCTTGTATCCTTCTTTAGACGTATAATCACCAATGTTTTAAAAACAGATCGAACCGGAACTGAAACCGGCCAGTTCGACCGGTTCAACATCTTTAGGCACGAACCGGTGAATAACCTAGACATTCGACCGATTTGGTATCGAACCGGTCAAACCGGTCCGGTTCTGCCCTGAACCAGCTAAGTCATGACAAGTTACATTTATACGGCGTTGGGTGTAAAAATTCAATTTTTTAATTAAAATTTCTGCTTTTAATAAAACCTAAACCCTAATTTCGTGCCATTTTGCTATAAACACCTTTCTTACATGTTATATAGTATATACATGAGCAAACTTTGCATATTTTGTGTGTAATTGTTGGAATCATGGTTTCTAATCTTTCAAATATATTGTTTTCATTAAAAATGTAATTTTTATGTGTTTTTAGTAAACCGGTTCATAAAGTTTGAACCGGTCTAGTCCAATCATTGACCGGTTCCGAGTTTTAAAACACTGATAATCACCAGTTCTGAATAAACCTCCAAACACTTTTTGCAGCCAAAGCTTTAGAAAATAGAAAAATGTTTTTCAGTCCCCAACCCCCAAGACTCTTTGGAACAACAAGTTATTTTCAATTGACAAGAGAAAACCTTTCTTATCTCTACTCCCTGCACCAAGTGAACCTAAAGCACAACCTTCTTTTGGCGTTCTTTGGTGTTATATTGCTGTTGATATTCAGATCTATCTAACTAATTTCATTACAAGCACAAAGTCCACTTACATATATATGCAACACAAAGCATGCAAATCATAGTATAACCTACAACACAAATAGATGGAGGTATAAATGAAACCATTTAAATAGCTATTGGCAAAATAATTTTTGTCGCAAGGGCCAATTAGTGGTTTTCACCAATGGTCACGGGATTAGGTCCCTCCTCTTGGAATGGGAGGCTCCCATTTATTGAATGCGGGAAAAGTAAAATCTGTGGTGGCTGTTAGGCCGGGGATCACATAGGAATACTCCACTAAACTTGTGGCAAATTGCTTGTAATGAATACAAGGGAGGAATTTGCTTGGGGAGAGGTGAAGGGGAGATAAGAATATAGGGAGAGAGGGTTAAGGTAGTGAATAAGCACTTGCAAACTTCATTGACATTAACCAGAGTAGGTCCACATCCAATAGGAAGAAAACAACCATGTAAGCAATAGTAAGATTAACAAATCAAAGACACAAAGTTCAATTGATTTATTCCTCAAAGATACAAAGTTCCTTCTTGGTTGTTCAAGATTACAATGCTTGCAAAGTTGAAAGTTGAAAGTAAGAAGTAGAAGAACATAGGCAAGAAAATAGAAGAAATAGCTTCTTGCTTGTAGTAGGAGAACAAAAGCTATCAACCCTTTGGAATGGAGAAGCCATCCCAATATATAGCTTTACAATATGTCTCTTCATTTCCCCCACATGAATTTTCACATTCCTACCACTTGTGACCTTTCATATTCTTATAGAAATAAAGACGAGTCTTTTTCTTATTAATGAAAAAGAACTCTTATAATGTAAAATTAAAAGGTCACTTAAGTGAATAAGACAAAATAGTTAAAAAATACATTCCCAACGAAGAATTAGAACATAGAGAGAGTAGGAAGAAGGGAGAGAAGAGAGTGAATATCCGAGGATGAGGATGATGAAAAGCTAGCCCTTAAAGAACTTTGAGGAAATGCTCCGGGATGAACTCATTGCCTTTGCCTTCCTTATTGAAACGAGCTGCTCTGCAAGTGGCACCTTTATGCTTGTGGAATGCAAACACAACCCAAAGCACCGATCCAAGTCTCGGGAATACCCCATGGTCTTGCATTGTGTGAACCAAACTTGATGATCTTTTGCGGTATTAGAGATGGAGCCTCTAATTTCGCGAGAGATTCCAAAGTATCCTCATTGAAAGAGAAAGGATCTCCTGCCTCTTTTTGGACCAATTCTTGGAAAGACTTTAGGAGCTCTTCCAAGGATGACTTCACTGAGCGGAGGTGATCCAAGCTTCTGCACACTTTGTTGCGACATCTTCCAAGATTTCAGATGCATGTTCTCCACAAGACTCAAGTTCTAAGATAACATCATTTATCATATCACACCTAGCACTCATTGTGCGTGACCACATAGGAGACAAATTATTCAAGATAGATGTGAATACATTCTTGCTCACTAAGGAGTGAGAATCAAGATAACTCATCTCGGATACCAATGGGAACACACTATCCCAATGGGCCTTTTCTTTCTCAATCTCTTCCTTGGTCATTTTCACCTTAGAAACAATGGCAATGGTAAATTTGAATAAAGAGAGAACCTCGGGCAATAATACCTTTCCCTTTTCTAGAATCTTCTCCACCCATTTGTCATTGGCTCTCCCCGCATGGTGTTCCCTTGAGCCCTCTTGATCACTTGAGGATCAAACCGGTGATGGGATAGAGCCTTTGTCGGAGGAGGTGGTGTTGCGTTGAGTTCCACGAATGATTGTACATAGGCGGTGAGGGTTCTCACATGCTCTTTCAGTTGCTCCACTGTGTGTTTATTTTCTTCATTTCTTGTAAGCAATTAGGTTGTAGACTCTTTGAATAGGTGCACATCTCCCTCGTGAGTGGCTTGTCCCAAGGAAATCCTAGTTAGCTCATAATCATCTTGTGTCATTTCTCCCATAGGTTTAACAACTTTCGGACGTGTAACTTCCACATACTGAGATCCGAAGCCTCAATGAAGAAACGAGAAGTTGTTTGTGCTTTCTTGGTATGCTTGGTTTTGATGTACTTTGAGATGGCCTCAAAGTTAGGTGTTGTGGCTTGTTGCACCATTCTTGATTCTCCTCCAAGCAACTCTTGTACCCATGGGAAGGTCTCAACTAGTGTGGACACAAAGTCAGGCATAGGGGAACTCTCGGGCACTTGATAAGGAACTAGGGCTTGCCCAAGATGAGGTGACTCGATTGCTGAGGAGGAAACACTTGGATTGCGGGGATGATTAGGAGATTGTGATGGATCAATTTCCCCTAATTCAAGTGGCTCCACGGGATTTTCTCTGACTTTTGCCTTCTTGTGAAGCCTCCTAGGGGAGAAACTTCAGTGCACTTAGTTTCCACAAGCTTCCTCTTGGAAAATATCTCCAAATGAGCTGACCTTGTGGCCCTTTCTGTGTGCTTTGAGAAAGGAAGTGAGAGAGACTTGCTCGAATGGAGACAAGAGACCACTGGATTCAATAAAAGAAGCCCTCTTCCGCTTGAACCAATCTTTTGACCTCTGAATGACTGGCATAGTTCTTTCTTTGATGTCACCAAACTCTCGAATGTTCCATGGGGTGGGAGGAAGAGGAGAAGATTGCAATGATATTGAAAGTTTTTCACTTTAAACTTACTATTTTTAGATCGAGAGGACTTCATACAACATACTATTTTTAGAAAATGGACCTCTGGATGTTGGGATGAAATGAAAATGGTCTCAAAAGTTCAAGATTTTCACAAGGATGCTTTGCTCCAATTTTTAGAGGTTTTCAATCACCATAACTCCATAGATTTGAAAAGGCAAGTACAATGGCTGAAATCTTCATCTGGTTGTAACAAATTGTTTAGAGCATCAATGGGGATGAGCTTATACTCATTGCAAAGGCATTTTTGAGAAGAGGTTGTTGTTAAAATCTTATGGAGATCGGATGAGGGGTTTTGGAGATATGAGCAACTTTCTGTTTTTAGGCATGGGAGTTTCCTGGAAATTTCAGCAACATGTTTGTGCAAAAATGGAGTTTTGGGGAGAAGAATAAAGCTTTCAAAAATAAAAAAATGGAAGTGTTGAATACAAAGCCTTTTTACTCCATTTGCACACCTTAACTCACCATTAACTCGCCTAGGCTCAACCGAGGTCAATCGGGGGTTGAAGGTGAAGTTGCACCTTAGAAAATAGGGGACAAATGAAGCAAGGGGACAATAGGGATGCCAAAGTGCGCTTTACACAAGATCATGCCTAGTGTCATTGTGTGGTAACATTTGAGAAAGATGGAAAGGGTTGAAAACAAGCTTTGGGACTGAAATCGGGTTCGCATGTAATCGAAGCTAACTCCATGGAGGGGGCATTTTTGTGTCGCAACTATCCTCTTGGATTTTGGGACAAGGGACAAGGGACAACATGTTGTCAAAAATGAGCCATGGGTTCAGCTTGTCATGAAGAGGGGGACATGGAGAGTTAACACTAGTTTATAACCAGCCTAGGACATGACAAGTTTTAAGGGACGAAATTGTAACTCCAATAGGGGAGCACACTTTAGTTTCCCCACTATCCCCTTGCAAGTTGGGACAAGGGACAAGGGACACAACCTCAAAAAGTGTGCCAAGGGTCCATGCATCATGAGGAGGGGGCTTGATTTTAAGTTGCACATGTTCCTAACACACCAAGTTGCAAGTCTTAAGTGACGAAAGTGTAACTCTAACAGGGGGTGCACTTTTGTGTCCCCGCTGTCCACTTGCACCAAAGGACAAGGGACAAGGGACATCTGAGGGTGAAAAGTGTGCTCAAGCTCATAAGCCACGCTGATGTCATGATGCCAACGTGAAATTAGAACAGAGAGTGCTTTTTTGGCCCCAAGATTAAGACATGGAGTTCGGAGTTCCAACCTTATATGATTTTGACTCTAAAACCCTTGTTGAGATGATTCCAACCATTTCCAAGAGCCAATTCTTCTTGTAATTTGATTTTTAGGTCCTGTCAATCTTTTAGCACAAAGGGACAGCTGCAAAGTGACTCAGATTATCACAGAAGATGGTGAAGACTTGGACCAAAACTGATGTGTCTACCATGTGGAGAATTCCAAGAGCTTTCCATTTCCTATTTGTTTAGCTTCCAACTCCTCCCGGAACTCCCAAAATCTTCAGAACAAGTCCACTTTCTCCATTGAAGCTATCATTCCCTGCACCCGCAATGACCCTGTTTTGCTTGAATGACTCCCGACACCATATGACCCCACAAAATTCTTTGAAATTGCCCTGGATCTCTTCAATACTCCTTTGCACAACCCCGAGATGGGTTGAGCCCTTGCAATCATCCTCCGAGGGTATTCCTTTGTTACAAAATGGCTAAAAATAGCCCTTTTTATGCCTTTGAGAACAACTACTCCACCTTGGATCTCAACAACTTCATGAGTCAAACTAGGTATACTTCCCTACACATGAAACACACTTGAAAACCATGTTAGCACGTTCTTCTCAGCCAGAATGAGGGTGACACAATTGATAGGCTGGCCGAAAGAAGGGTTTACAATGACCGGGAGAGGAGGTTTTCAAGTGGGGGCTTGGTTGTCATGACCAAAATTTTAAATTTTGCATGCTAGACATTTAGCATGACAACAATAGCAACACATAATTTCATGATTCGAGAGAACCAACACCACAAGATGATTCTTATTCCACTTGTGTAAGTCTTTTATGCATGAAGATTAAAAATAATACGTACGCACAAAGTTCCAACAAACTCTCTTCAAAGTTGAGAGAGAACCCCCACAATGGAAAATGCCACCTCTATTTATACTTTTAGCCCATATGTACTTCGTAACCACCTCTTGGTAACTGACCTTTTACAATTCACTTTTCACTTAAGTCACAACTTAATCAATTTGAGCACTCCTTTCGGGATCTAGGACAAGGGCATCCAATAAACTGGAGTGGCCCCTAATACAACTTTAACCAGTACCAATCTGCCCCCTTTAGACAGCCAACGGTTGCACCAAGGATTTAACCCTTTTTAACTTTCGAGTTCAGTCACTGCAAATCTTTTCTTTGATAGTTGTTTGGCATAAGAAGGAAACCCATGTATTTAAGATCATTCCCCAGCTCCAATTGTTTGTAAGGAAGTACAATGGATATGCTCACTTTATCTTCATCATCTAATCCGAAGAAAGAAATAATAGATTTATCAATATTAAGCTACATTCTCGTAGCTAAATAAAACAAATCTAAAATTTCTTTCAGCATCATATTGTCCCTTCTAAAGCCATCACAAAAAATCATAATATCATCAACAAATAGTAGATGAGATAATGTGCATGAATTTGCAATTTTTAAACCTTTGAAATTTCCATCCAACGAGCCTCTGTTGAAGTCTGGCGAAGACCTTCAACAACAATGATAAATAACAAAGGAGAGAGGACAGCCTTATTTTGGTCCTCTTTCAGGCTTGAAAAATTTGGTTGCGGAACCATTAATACTCACAGAAAAGGATACTGATGATACACAATTCATAATCCAAGAAACAAATTATGCACAAAATCCCAAGTGAATGAGCAACAACCTAAGGTAGAGCCAACAAACCCTATCATATGCCTTTGACAGATTCACCTTAGCAACCAATGCCTAGAGTTTTATAGTTTTAGTGGTATGTAAACTCTCTTGTGCCACCCTCCTTGCCTCATGAATTTGTCTCCCTGCCAAAAAGCCAAAATGTTCTTCAGAAACAAATTTAGACAAGATATCTTTCAATCTTCTAGCTAAAATCTTTGCAATAATTTTGTATGTACAGTTACACAGAGAGATTGGCTTGAAATTGTCAAAAGTGGAAGGATTATTAGATTTTGGAATAAGAGCAGTAAAAGTCTCGTTGAAAGAAGGTAAAATCTTCTCCGTAGATCTTGATTCCTCAATCACCTTTCGAAGGGCTTCTTCCAGAAACTCAAGACACCCCAGAAAAAACTCAACAGGCATCCCATTTGGCCCCAGGCTCTTATCCTGTTGAAAAATTTATAAAATAGATAACAACTCTTCTCTATTTATTTTCTCCATTAAATTTTGATTATCAATAGGATTAACAAAGCAAGGAAAAAGTAAGCCATCCGAAGTATCCCAACAATAGTAGCCCTTCTCTCAGCCTGATAAAAGTGGCCAAAATAACATACTCCATGAGCAATGTCCTTAGAACTTGAAGACACACTTTTGTCATTTTTCTCAATCTTCCAAACTGTATTAATGTTCTTTGAAAGTTTGCATACCAATGAAAAACCTTGGAATTTTCATCACCAACCTGCAACCATAGAGCTCTACTCTTTAACCTCCAAGCCTTTTCCTTCTCTAACAAAAATGCCTTTTGCATTTCTTCCAAGGTTTTTAATTCCACTGTGGAGGCCTCATTTAAGAACCCAAAGCCATCACTGGAGTAAATGGTAGCTAACTTTTCCTCCACCTCACGAAGAAGCCTATCATCCTTGAGCTTTTTTGCCCAAGTCCACTCCTTAGATGCATGTTTAGCCCTTTTGAGATTTTTGGCAAACTGTATACCAACAGATTCCCTAGAGGAAGTAACAAAAAGAATCCACACATCGCTGATTTTCTTGATATATCCTTCTCCTTCAGCCATTCCGGATTCAAATTGAAGGGACTTGGAGACTTGTTCTCTGCAAGGGCCAATTCCAGACAAATGGGAAAGTGATCCGAATCCTTGCCACAGGTCACCCAATGTCTGAACTTGACATTCTCCTCCTTGAAAAGTTCAAAAATAAGGAACATGTCAAGTCTTTTTGCTATTCTAGTCTCCCCTGCCCTCTTATTTCGCTGTGTTGGAGAAAGTTTAACTGGCCTCACATCAACAAGCTCCAGCTCTTCCAACTTCCTCAGGAAATAACTAGAAAGATAGTCCTTGAGCAGATGGTCCCCACACCTCTGCAACACCCAAAGAAAATTTGAGATCTCCCCCCAAAATAGTTAATCCCCAAAATAATGAATCACACCTTGAGCAGATGGTCCCCACACCTCTGCAACACCCAAAGAAAAGTTGAGATCTCCCCCCAAAATAGTTAATCCCCAAAATCACGAATCAAACCTAATTTTTTTGTCCGAATACTCATCTCTGTCAAAGTGGGCCCATAAATGTTTAGAAAATTGATATCTTTCCCCAAGTCCAAAGAATATAAATTAGTACCCAGACCAATGGGAAAAGACCAACAATTAGAGCAATAAAAGAATCTTTACTCCATCCTGTGATGATGCGCCCGATCTGCCCTTGGAATCAAGAAACAAAAAATCTCAATCCTCGAACATTCTTTCTAAATCAACAACTAACTTGCCCCCTCTATCATTGTTTCTTGAAGAAAGATAACCTTAGGTTTTTGATCAATGATAAGCGTCTTTAAAGCCAGTCTTTTGGGATTACTAGCTAAACCCCTACAATTTAGGGTGATAACAATCATTTCAAACACCCCAACGAGGTATTTGTTCCTCTAAGAACCCCATCAAGAGACAATTGTTTCCCAGACAAAATCTCAGAATTAGCTTGTTTCTGTGCTAAGGGAAAAAAAGACTTTTTGGTTCTTGAAGATACTTTTTTGTACTTTCAGTTCAGTAAGGCCCAAATCCCTTCAACACCTCTGCAAACTCAACCTCCCCTTTCATCCTAGATCTCAAGTTGTATCTCAGTCCATCCCTTTGAACACCCTTGGGTAGATAATGAGTGTTCACTTGTTAATATCTAAAGATATTGAGTTAGTGAAAGAAGACTCTTGAATGAGTTGGCATATGCCAGAGAATTATGGCCCGGCAAATTCGACAATGGCATCTCAGGCACCAAAGAAACTGTGGGCTTCCTCTCATTCAAAGAAGGGAGAGGATTTTTGAAGGAACTTGAGGCACTACATTCCTTCCCTCGTCACTTTATCCACTTCCATACTTATTATGGTTGATAAATTCATTCTCGTTACCCCCACCTCCTGTCCCCAATTCTTCGTACCATCCCGTTCCCTTATCTCCTCCACTGAGGCCTTTTTCAACCATTTTTGCTTCTAGTTAGGTAAATTGCATGTCCCCGCCAAATGTCCATATGAATTGCATCGACCACAACGGAAGGGTATTCCTACATAATCCAAAACCTGCAAAACTGCAAGATCTCTTTTTTCAAAACCATATTCTCTGCCAAACCTTCCTTAATCTCCACTCCCACCAGAATACCCTTCAATACTCCCGACTCTTTAAAAGAAAAATCTGCATCGTAGAAGACACCAAGGGCATTTCCAATCATCTTGAAAATATTTGACCAAAAACCATCGGCAAGTTTGCTAGACGAACCCAAACAGGTACCCTATCCATCCGTTCACTTTTTGCATCAAAAGATGGAGACTATCGCAAGCAAGGGGGAAGTCCCCTTTTTCCATCATTTCTTGAGAACCTTATTTGCATCAAGTTCGGTCCTGAACACAAGAGCTGACCACCCCTCGTCAACACCAAACATTGTGTAATATAACAAAGGAAGGGCACAAAGGTAGTAGTCACCCACTCTTTTAAAGACTTCTCGCCAAATCTGCAGCCCTGAGTGCGTCTCACCAAGGTCAACCCCATCGTGTTTCCCCTCATTTAGCTTTATATCCTCACTAAATATCAGATTCAATGAATCCTTATGTTTTTAACGCATTTATTTTGCCTCTGATTTCCTCCCAGACCACCATCAATCACCTCCTTCGGAAAAAAGCCATTAATTTCAGTAAGAGACTTAGAACTGAAAAGAGGACATGCCGGAGCTGCTTTACTGCACCTCGTAGGAAATCCATAGAGTGAATCCATGTCCAAAGCTGAACAGAGAACCCTTTTCCCCTCCCTGACAGTCTGCCATACGGGCTTCACCAAAACAGTTCCCGAATGAAACTCTGGGTACAAATGCTGATTAGAATCTTCTAGTAAAACCATTGACACCTTCAACTTCAAAGTCAAGCAAGAGGGTGAACCTGCAACGTCCTGAACAGACTCCAAAATCTCCGGAAACTGAGGAGCATATGCCCGATCTAAGATAGCATCTAAAGAGCTAATTTAAGCCCTAGAATTAGGAACCAGCTCACGGTCCTGCTTCATGTTAACAATATTGGGTAAAGACCCTGGAGAATGCCCTGCCAGTTGTGAATCCAGCAAGGGCTTAGATATATCCATAATTGAGGCGAAACTGCACTGCGAAGTTCTGAAATTTGGGCAAGGCCAAATCTGGATCCACTCAAATGGATCCTGTGTAAAATCTACCAAATCTTCCACCATGATCTTTGATGCCTGAATTAATGTACCCATACCAATCACTGTTGCTATTCAAAATTGCTTGACCCCTAAAAACACATGTTGATCACAAAAACAACACTCCACGAGATCATAACTAAGGAGCATTATGTTAAATTGAAGAAGTACATACGAGTTAATACCAGGTGGCATCTAGCCTAGGTTCTGGGCTACAGAGTGTTGTGGGATGTTAGGATCATGGTGTGCGGATTCACTAATGCCTCGAGGTTTTGATGTAACAGTTCCCATGGAATTGGATCCCTCCAACAACATATAATCTGCAGAACCCGTTTTGGTCTCAAAACTCAGCATGTATCAAGTAACACAGCAAAGATACAACCTCTGTACCACTCAGAAGACTATCCTTAAATGATTACAGAGGAATCCTATGCAATGTTTATCGACGACATAGTCCTCCTGATCAAGGCATGGCATCCACTGTACAACAAAAATTTATAGTCCACCAATTACTTGCCCAGAAAGTATTTGCATTAATGTGCCAAAGAGGGACGGATGGCCATGTCTGGACATTAAGTCAATGCAAAAGAGGTCTTTTCATGCAATATTTAAGACTCCAAATTCATATGTGTTCACTCTGTAAAGAGAAGATTAGCAAATGTGTGCAGGCATTTCATCAAACACATAACTACCAACCCAGAAAAACCTTGTGCATTGTATCAAACAATTGCCAAACAACCCATCACACCGATGGCTTTGTCCAAACAGTCTCAAACTTCACAAGCATCGATCTGAGTAACCTCTCACCAGCAAGCAAGGGCATCCCCTTGACGAGTTTGTCTAGTTTCTCGTCCCAATCATGTGATCATTGCAGTCCTTGCGACCGCATATCTTTCTGGCATTTTGTCAAATGGTTCACATGCTTCTGCAATCTGCATACATATCCTGCAGAAACCTCTCTCATTGCCAGAATGGCAGCCCCTGGCACTTGTGAACTGAACATTGTCATATTGGCATCAATAAGAGGTTTGGTGTTTATCCTTTGGTACCCACACATCTTCCTCTACATTCCTTGCATTACTATTTACATCGACGGCTGGGCATTTGAAACATATATTTTGATCGGGCATTCCAATGAAAAAGTGACCTTCCACCAGTTTAGTACCCACGCCACCACATTGCCTCGTAGACTTGTCCAATAGCATTCTTAAGCAACCAGTCCACTCTTTTGAGTGTTGTGTCTCACAACTGTCAATCTATCTCCTATGGTTATTTGGAGCCCTCCAAGAAACTTTTCCCTTGGTTGACATTGCCTTCTCGTGACCTACTCGTTGGGTCTCCATCTTTGCTGCCTCCTGGGACATTGCTGCAGTCAATTTCGGCTTAAGCCCATCCACTCACCAGATTCATGGACCTGGATTCCTCAAAATATCCCAAACCACACCATAGTTCTGATAAAACACAACAAAATAAATTTAGTACTCGTGTTATTAATGTGTGTGAGTAGATTAGAATCAACATTAGAAAATAATATTAATGTGTGCATGTGTATGTTGATTTGTGATAGCTCAAGATAGAGATTGAGAGAGATTATAGGAGAGAAGAAGTCGGGTTATTTGAGTGTTGTTAGGGATTCGGTGATAAGCTCTCTTTACATTAGTAGGAGGCCAGCAAACCTACTTGTATGTAAACTCTCCTACTGAGTAAATAATGAATTGAAGTGATTTAATTTTGTGTAAACTCTTACTACAACTACAGTCTTACGAACCTTGTCTCACAATTATTATCAATGTGGGATTATGACAATCCAACATTTTGTTAATGGTGAGTAATGGGGCTTCTATAGTATTGTTTAAAGATTTTGATTTGTGTGGAATTTTTCCAGTATGTGGGAATGTCTCTAATACTCAAATTATCAATACAGTGACTACTTTCTATGAGTGGACATTTCTCTATGACCTTTAACTCATGTCAATCAGGTCTAGTTGGTGTCCATACTTCTTAGGAAAGAATATTGGTGTCAATCTTTCCTAAGAAGTATAGACACCAGCCGAGCATCATTAACTGCAATGGAAGTATTGATGCTGCACTTGGCCAAAAGTTAGTCCTTCAATGACTATCTGCACTACATTTCCAAGCTTAACCTTTTCTATGCCTTAGGGGCCCATTTATTGTTACTTTCCCCATTTTGTCTTGTATCCTTTTGTACGTGGGTTTCAAGACTAGTAACTTTAAATTTTAAATGGTAAAGTTAATACTAGCAATTGCACGTGAGTTGCAAGGTACATCGGATGGGATGCAAACACAATGCTGCTTTGAAAATTTAATCCCATGTGGTAGTTGGTATGCAACATATTTGATACGTTGGTTTATGTTTGTTCCTGCGATGGGATCAGATAAAGACCAATGAAAAGGAAAGAATGCCACAGACAAATAAAAGGTTGGAAATATGCATAAAGTTTACATGTTTTGCAAATGTGGAGGAAGCACTTTGCATATCTCTAGAGATGCTTCAATGGCTCGGAAGCAATGGCAATTGCTCTGTGCAACCATAAAGAGGGAAAGAGCTTAATCTCGACTTAACTTGTGGAAAAATTGTTAAACAGTGACATCTGCAAAAAAATGGGAAGGGGATTTTTGTCATACTTGTGTGCTCTTTATGTTTGCGGATTCTCCATATATAATTAAGAGATGGTAATCAATCAAACGTGCATAAAAATGAATTTACAAAAACTAATGTGGACCAATAATCAATAAACACATAAATGCATGCACAGATTAATAACTAAATGGACATGTGTTAATGATGTGAAAAACCATCCATGGCAGGCATCTCCACATGATGTAAACACACCAGATGTTGTGCCCATGTTTTTATGACCCAAATTACCCATCTATAGAACCCGTCAATCCCTAAAAATTAGCCGACAATTTTTTTATAAAAGGTATTAAACGTTTGGTTAAGAATCATTTAATAACATACTTATTAACTAGTGCATATACTTAAGATATACTCCATTGTATATAACAACTAACACTTTCTGGCAAAGATTTCCACAATGAGAGATGCCTCTGGAGTAATAACAACTTTCAACTTAAAGTATTTATGTTCTTTTATTCTCAAACAGATTCATAACTTTTATAACGTGCACCTATTCTAGCCTTTGTAATGCAGAAGTGATGGAAAACATTTTCTATGGATACTAATATGGTAGATGTCCAATGCGGTTTTGTTGCATGTAACTATTTCTGTTTTGGAAGAAATGGAAATATATATGTGAAAACAAATCTATATATTGCGTCAAATCTGGCCCTAATATTCTGCTGAATTTTCTATGAGTTAGATGAGACATTGGTTGGATTCCATTCTGATGTCTCCTAGCTTATCAGCCAACACTTAAGAAGTGAGTTCAACCATATTTTCCTGTGTGAGTGCCACGAGGAAAAACTTATACTACTTCCGTTAATATTGGGAGAAAATTCTATCTTTGCTTTTATTAATGTTCCTAACAAAGCATGTTAGCTATGTCAAAGCTGATCTGTTGAGATTTTCCCATTTTAAATATTAGTTGATTTTACACATATTGGAGGTAGCAAGGTGCAAATTTCTTTTTTGTACAAACCAGCAAAACTGTCACCTAAAGTCTTTTGTTTAGAGTGTTCAGCTAAATCGCACTTCTCTGTTTTAGCAGTTTGGATCTTTTGCAATCTTTGTGACGACCTTTTGATCCTTTCGCAGTTAATTGAGAACTTGGCTGATGCTGTTGAAGGAGGAGTTAGAGATCAACATGCAGATATGCTGGTTAGTTTTCTGAGAATGTTTCTTGTTACCAAATATTTTTAATTAATATTGTCTTTGTTATCAGTCGAAGGACAACTATGACTTATCAAGTATTTCATAGCTAGAAAAGGATGATGTTAGCGTTGGGAAAAATAAAATCTAATCAGAAAAGGGAATTGAAACAGTTATAAAAAATATTTTCATTGGATAAGAATGTTTCTAATGTTAGTGCTAAATTGTTAACGGTCAATGTTCCAAATGTCAGCGTTAATGTTTATTTGGAGTGTTTAGCTAACTTAGCACATTTTTTTCTTCTTTAGTGGTTTAGCCTCTTCTGAGCTTTAACATATTTTTTTCTGTAATAGTCATTTGAAGGCTATAAATTCTTGTCACTGATCCTCATTATATCATCTTGTCTTGTGTATCATTTGGAGCTTCATGATCAATATTTGTGCATAGTTACCTTCCTTCATTGCTCGTTACTTGACAATAATCCTTATTGTATCATCTTGGTTGTATTGGTGCCATTACATAACCAAGCACAAGGGCTTGGTGTATTGGCACGTGGGAGTTGTTGGGATCAATACACACATGTTATAATTTTTTGTTAACATCTGCTAAAGGTGTGCTTGGTTGAGGTTACCTTGAGAATCTTCAAGTTTGAAAGGGGCTTAATGATGATAGATATAATGTTTTCACAGTCCACATGATGTAGAGAAGAGAGTTTATGGAAAAACTTAGTAGAATGTTTTTGAGCGGTACTGGACTTACTTTTTTATTACTTCTTAAGTATCTGTTTTTTCATTTTTGTCAAATCATATTTTTTCAAATCTTGATTAGTTTTTGAGCCAATGCATTTGTGTGATTAGTTCTGTTAATTAAACTCTATGGGTTAACTTTTTTGTTCTTCATCTCGAGTCAAAATTATACTTGCGATTGAGTAGCCATAACTGTATTATGTGCAAAGAGAATATGGATCCCATCTCGAATTTCAAAAAGATTTTTGATTGGTTGTCAACTAAGTCGCCTTGTTTTAATTTGAGTTTGAGTTCACTGACCATAAAATCTGGAAAAAATGTCAGCAAAGTATGATATAATTCAGCTTTTAAGTTAGATTTTTATTGATACATATGGCATATACATAAATGAAATACTTGCATCTTGTTTTCTTAAACTTACATCTTGTTTTCTTAAACTTGATCTAAGTGTCCAAATTGTATTGTTACGTTGCTCGCATTGTGTTGACTCCTTGTTATACTTAGACCTTGTTTTTATTCAAACATTTCCTTGAGTTTTGGAAGGTGATGTAGTTACGTTGTTCGCATTGTATCAATATACCCTTTTGATACATCTTATTTTTCCTAAAAACTTGATTAAAGTATCCAAATTGTATTGTTATGCTGCTCACATTTGTAGCCTCCATTTTCAAAACTTGGACTTTGTTTGTATTAAACTTATTTTAAGTATACCTTGTATCGAAATCACTTCAACCCCTTTTTAATATTTAAATCTTGTTTGTCCAAAAACTCAATTTAAATATTGAAATTGTGTTGTCATCTTGAACAAAACAATCTTTGAGACAATTTAGACATAGGGAGTAGGTTCTTTTACGATTGATCCCTTGTTCGGAACCTACTAGATTTTCCTTGGTGCCTTTCATCGTACATTTTCATCTCTTTGGAAAATTCTTTGTAGCCATTCACAACTGTTACGCCGTTCAAAGTTGCCTTGATTCTTTGTGATTCTTTGGAATTCTTTGTGACAATTGTGGTTGACATGCTGCTTGATTTTGTCTAGATTCATTATAGTGTTTGCAAAATGTCTAGTTGGTTGCTGTTATGTTGCCCGAATCGACATGGAACTTCTTTCCATTTGAAGGAGTTCAATCATACAATCTAGGTCTAGGCATTAGTTCCGAACAATGCCAACCATGACTGATTATCACATGGTTCCTCACACTTACGACAATATGGAACCTAGGTTTAGGCATTCACATCAAAATATGCCCATCATGACCAAACCTTGATTGGTTCTTCACGCTAGAGAACCCGTTCGGTTACCCCTTTCCCCACCTTCATCTCATAGTTGGTGGTATGATTCTGATGCTTCTAATCCATGTTATTCTTCTAATTCCCCTCATTCTCTTGATTATTCTAATCCATGCTATTCTTTTGATTCCCCTCAGTCTCCTGATTATTCTAATCCATGCTATTATTTAGATTCCCCTCAGTCTCCTGAGCCTCATCCGATCAACTTTCTTCTAAGGAATAATCAGTCGCCTAAACAACGTTTTCCTCTAAGGATTTGTGTCGCCACAAATTCTCCCCATCAAACATCTAATTCGACTCTTGAGTCGCGGTCCTCCCTTTCTCCGTAGGACCCCCTTTATCAGTCGCCTCAACGATGTCTTCCTCCTTTGAAGATCCGTGCAACTCCAAGTTCCTCCAATCAAACATCTAATTTGAATCCTGAGTCGCAGTCCTCCCTTTCTTCGCAGGACCCCTTTTATCAGCCACCTCAATGATGTCTTCCTCCTTTGAAGATCCGTGCGACTCCAAGTTTCTCCAATCAAACATCTAAATCGACTCCGAGTCGTGGTCCTTTCTCCGTAGTACCCCCTTTATCGGGCCGCCTCAACGACATCTTCCTCCTTTGAAGATCCGTGCGACTCCAAATTCTTCCAATCAAACATCTAATTCGACTCCTGAGTCGCGGTCCTCCCTTTCTTCGTAGGACCCCTTTATCAGTCACCTCAACAACATCGTCCTCCTTTGAAGATCTGTGCGACTCAAAATTCCTCTAATCAATCATCCAAGTCGACCCCTACATCGCAATCTACTGACTTTCTATGTGATCCTCTTTGTCTACCTGCACTATGTCGTCTTCTAGGAAAACCAATACCAACCTATTCCAAATCCACATCTTCTTCCACTCATGCGAGACATCTAAATCCAAATCTACTTTGTCTCTTGAGTCATCTTCTTCTATCAATCAAAATCCAATCCCTCTTTGGCCCCTGGGTCATTTCGATCATTCCTTATTCTATCTTCATCAATCTTCTAAAGATCAATGTTTGCGTCCACGTCGAACCATTCAAAAGAAACGAGGTGCTAAGATATCTTTTCAAAGCACTATCCAATACCTTTGTGGGAGCAATAAGGTCAAACCTTCCCCTCATATCCATCATCAAACATCTTCTAAATCTTCAACACTTGTTGGACCCTTTCTTCTAATCAACCTTCTATCATTAACCAACAACGACCCATACTGATCGATTTATTTCAAAATGAAGAAGCAATCGGAGAATTCATGGGGTTGCACGATGACATTCCTCTAGAGGATCATGAGCAAGGATTCTCTTTTGACCTCAATGCGTTTGCGTATTGTGGGGAAGAAGTTTATTCCTTTTGTCAAAAAACAGAGGAAGATCCTAAGATCATCAAACTTGATCCTCTTGTTCTTCCATCTTTACACTCCCATTGCATGACGAAACAGACGGGTCTATCCTTGATTCGTCTTCTATCCTATCGTCACCCCATCATTCCTTACATGTCACAATTCCTCAATCAAAATATCTCTTTGGGCCATCTTCGGGTAGCCTGGTATCCCTTCATCTTCTATAAATGAGTCACCTCCGAGTAGCCTATCATCTTCAATTCTTGTGTTGCCTCCCGGTTGCCCATTCCCTTCATCTTCTATCTATGGCTCACCTCATGGTAGTCCATTCTCTTCCATCCTTGGGCCACATCCTAGTAGCCCTTCATCTTCTATTTGTGGGTCACCTCCGAGTAGCCCATTATCCTCTATTCTTGGGCCACATTTTAGTAGCCCTCTGTCTTCTATTTGGTATTTATGGGACACCTTCGGGTAGTCCTTCATCTTCCATCTATGTGACACCTCTTGGTAGCCCATTATCTTCTATACTTGGGCCACATCCTAGTAGCCCTTCATCTTCTATCTATGGCTCACCTCATAGTAGTCCATTCTCTTCCATCCTTGGGCCACATTCTAGTAGCCCTTTGTCTTCTATCTCGTGGCTCACCTCCCGTAGCCCATTCTCTTCAATCTTTGGACCATATCCCCTTCATCCATCATATCGTCCTTCTATCAACAATTTTGTCAAGCCCTCCAACATCAATCCCAAACATCCTTCTTATTCTCCCACTTCTAGGGACCAACCACATCACGCATTAGCTTGTATGAAACCCAAATAGTTTCTTCGTCGCTTAAAATAAAAATTAGAAGAGCTCCAAAGCTCCAAGCAAATCCAACTCCCACAAATCTAAGAATCAAACGCAATTCAAGAATGCACACCAACGTAACCATCAAGTATGGCAAAAAGTGCAAAACTCTATGGATAGGGAACTCAAGCCCCTACATACAAAATCCATGTTGAAAGATAATTCATAATCACTTATCTAGTATGATCTCACCATGATCATCAAGATTGTAGATAATATCACTCTTGATAAGCAAAACTCCTAGTCTCCCTCATCAAAGAAATTGCAAACATTGTTGTTTGATCCAATCACATGGAGTGAAATTGTTGGTCCCAACTTCCTAATCATTCATCTTCATCGTCTTGTCCCTTTGCGGTTTTCCCTTCGCAAAATCACAAACATAATTTTTTTTTTTCAAAACAATGAGAAAACTTAAAAAAATCAACGTTACAAAGATCAAACGTTACAATCAGGTATTACATACACATGGATGTTCTTTCCTTCCCTTTCTTTCCATTCCTCTCGCAAGTCATCCACCATTTTCATCCCTTAGATGATATTTTGGTTTGTCTATTCGCGCTCATTGTGCGATATTTATCTCTATGGTATCCGTTATGACCTTGGTCTTTCATCCGCTTGGTAAATTAAAGAATGACTAACCTCTTAGAGATCCTCTCACTATCTTCATCTAATAATTTTGTTGCGAAGAATTTTTGAACGTATTTGTTGACACTAGTCAATGTCGTCATTGCAATCACTTCCACATCCTTCCATCAAATCATTAGTGGTTCTTAACCCCTCATCAAAACAATCAAGAGGGCTGAAATAATTTTCAGAAAACAAAAAATCGATCAAAACATCAAAAATCAAAAGAAAAGCAATATATAACTCTCTTGGGGTATTTCCAATATCTCTACTAGGGCTATGGACGCTAATGGGCAAAGTAGAGCAATGTTGTGATTAGAATCAAATACATCTCCGTCAAGGCTATGGACGCGTGATCGGCAAAGTGAATCAATGTACGACTCGCTCCACCTTCCATTCACAAATCACCTTTCAAAATAAATTATTCCTACGCATTGGCTAGTTCGTCCTCACTTATTGCTTATCAACCACTTTTTACAGGTCAGTGGAATCTTTATGCTCAAAATCCTGATTCTAGTAATCATTTTTTTGGTACCTCTCAAGGGTCGGGAACTGCGATCCTAACTCTTCTTGGAGGATTCCACCCACAAAATTCACCGCAAGAGGCATTTAATTTCCACGTGCATCCACCGGATCTCGATGAGTAAACATGATTAGTATGTTACCAAGTTTTGTTTGGACCTTGTTCAAACTCTTACTTTAGTCCTTATTTTGTCTCATGATTTGTGCCTTGGCTCATCACCTTTTCATCATGAGTCTTCTAGCTACATTTTCCATATCCTTTCATAACATTTGTTGTTCTTCGCTTTGTTTAGAACATCCATGTGTATAAGATTTCCTTTTTACCATGTTTGAGGGAAAACTTTGTCCCTTCTTTCAATAAACAATCTTGTCTTCTTTCTATCATCTGTTTCTTGTCCAACTTGCACTGGGGGCATGCTTGCTCCTTAGCTCTTCATAGGCTTGAGTTCATCATCTTGTTGAACCTATCCATCTTGGCCTTGAACTTGCTTATCTTCTCTTGTATATACATGCGGGATTTTCCCTTGTAAATTCTCACCTCTCGCTGGGGGCATCCTTGCATCTTCATTTTCTTGTACATAGCTTCGGAAAACTTTCAAAAAACCCTAAAATTCACAAATCCTAGAAAATCCAAAAACATTGGTAAAATTCAAAAAATCCAAAAAAATGGTAAAATTTAAAAATCCATAATAATGGTAAAATTCAAAATCCAAAAATTGATAAAATTTCAAAATCCAAAAATTATTAAGAAAACATTCTACCATCTCGAATCATTCACAGGACACAATGTCCTCAAACATAAAAAATTATCCTACAAAACATCTTTCTTTGGTCCTCGCCTGTTCTTGCGCATACGACATGCGGATCATTTTGATCTTCCTCATTAACAAAGTTGGTTTGCTTGTTATGTCTGTATTCCCTTGCACATCTAGTTGCTTGGGGCAGTTTCATAGTGCACGATTGCTTTTTCATGGGACTTCTATGTCCTCCGTTTATTCACCTTGCATGTATCCTTGCTTGGGGTGCCATTTTTAACCCTTTTCGTATAACTCGAACATTTGGGAACTAAAGTTAGATAACAAAAACATTGGTGCAACTGTCTTGAACGTTGTTTGTTTGAGTACGTTTGTTTGTGCTTGTTTCTTTGTTGGTCTGCTTGTTTACTTTCTCGTATTGCATTACTTTATGTATTTTGCTTTGAGTTAGTCCTTTAGCAACGAACAAATATCAGTATTATACTATTATGGCTTTTCATGTCATTCTACACTTTTGTTGCATGCTTATATCAAATAAAAAGTTGCTCCTGAGCAGATGGTTCGTTGACTACATTGCAATATGATGATAAAAAGTTGTCCCTAAGCCAACTGGTTTGCTTGCTATCAAAAAGATACTCCATGTACATGCTTGTTTCATTCTAACTTTCTACCGATCATTCTCCAAATTTTATCGATTCTAACCATAGCCAACTAGACTTAGTTGAATCCCTTCCATCGCTATCACCACTTTCTTTCGCAACACCTGGGGCAATAGGGATTATATTAGGACCAACCCTATCCTTCGCCCACAAAACACATAACCCCCATTGATTGATTCTATAGGCCCTCCCTACCTCCCCCTTGTTTCTTCCATCCATCAAACACGGGATTCCTTTTTCAATCAAATCACTTGAACACTAGCCTACCAAAGTTGTTTCAATCTTCTTTTCCTTTTCGATTGTCGATCGACCTCTTCTATCACCCCATCGACACTCGAGGGGGCATCCTTCATTTTACTAATTTTTCTCTACTCCTTAAAAATTTAATTGTCTATAATTGTTTACTATCTTTGAAGTGGCGTCGCTTGCGTTACACCACACCAAAGATGGGCAAATGCAGACACACCTAAAATTTTGACCACGCAATTTTAATACTAAAATTGCACTAATTATCCTATTTCCCGTTATTTCGTTATAATTAGTGATTCCCGCTAATTAGCTAACATTCTCTTTTATCTTGGTCAATTAACTACACAATGTTAATTAACTAGCCTCTCCTTCATTCTGGATGCCAATTAACGACACTTTGTTAGTTATAATCCTCTTCTAATTAATTAGCCATATTAATTAATTAAGCCTTTTAATCTTCTATTTAATCAATAAACTCTCTTATTGGTTAAATCCCCTTTCAAATCCTCAAAATTCTATCAAATCCCTTCTAAATCACCTCTAAATGGCTTCTTAAGCTTATCTTTGGTCTATTAATTAATCCTAGTTGATTAATTAAATCATCTCCAACTCCCATGAGTTGCTAATTACTAATTAATTCCTTCTAATCATACTTATCCCTTTCTAATTCTACTTTATATTTATCCCACATTCTCTAGGTTTCTAGTTTCTCCCAAATTGGAAAGCTATATAAAGAACCTAGTACCTCCCTTCCAATCTTACACCAGTGTTACAAGTTATCACTATATGCACATGATAAGAGCATTTCTACTTGGAAAAGCTCATTGATCTAGCATCCATTCCTCTCATAAAAGAGTAGTAAAGGAAGATCCAAACATGGCCATTAAGCCATTTTGGTGAGATTCTTTCCTCTTCATGGAGATAACATTCTTTTGATTGCTCATGATCACGATAGGTTCATCATAAGGAGCAACTACACACACAAAGCACATCCAAATTTCAAAGGGATGGCTTAACATTTAATGTTTTCATGTTGGATGCATTTAGATTAGCTTTCTCTTTCAAGATTTATCATGATGTTTGTTGAATTAGCTTAGTTATAGGAACTACTTGGTGTTAGTTTCTAGTTAACTTATCCTACTTTTACATGCATACAATTATATATGCATTAAGGTGTATTTCTTGCATCTTCTTTAACCGGTCCCACCCAATCAATTTTGCTCGCCTTTCAAAAGAAGGTCAAGGCAATGGGCCACACAAGGGGTCTAAAAGGGTGATGGATGCCTCTCTTGTAGTCCAACCGCCACATATGTTGTTACTTTATTTGTGTCAACTTGCACAACATTCGGATACCCACCTCTAAGGCAACCTCCTCCATAAGGCTCATTTTTTTTTCATTTTTGACTATGTTAGAGGCATGAATTGACTTCAAAAATACCATCATACCATTTTAAACCACTAAAAAATTGATGAGGGTGTTGTTCCTTCCATCTATCCACCCATTTGAAAGAGTGGTGCATCTGTATTTCGCCATTGCTTCTTTGGATCTTTCAGGATTGATATTACATCTACAATTGCACCCTTAAGCAATTTCCCACTCAAGTCTTGTAGAGAGGGTGCCTTGTACCCGTTCTTTCAGAATCACAATGTTGTCGCCAAGTACTCCCTAAACGGGCTCTTTGCCTCATTGAAGGGAATGTTCTAGTACTAGAAATTCGCAAATGCCTTATTTGCTTCCTCGTGCGCATCCTTGTTCTATCTCGTACCTTGCAACAAAGGTTGTGCCCCAGGTATGTTTTTTGGTATAATAAAACCATGTTTGCCTTTGCTTGAACTCAATGAAATAGATGTGCCTCTTCCGTCGTATCTTTGGATTGCGAGTAGAGCCCACAATCGTTGCCGCATAGTCCCCTGAACCACTCCACATACAACATACTTCCAAGCAACGGTATGGGCATTAGCGGGAATGGTTCCTGCTAGTGATTTTGAGCTTGATGCCGAATTTGATGCCGACCTAAATGCCATTGTTAAGTTCTATTCTCGCAATACAATGTATGTTTAAAAATTAAAAAAACTTGAAATTTATTTAAAAATAACTTTATAAAACCGTTTAAATTTTTTTAAAAACTTGAAATTTATTTAAAAACAACTTTATAAAACCGTTTAAAAATTTAAAAAACTATAAATTTAATTAAAAACATTATAAAAATTTAAAACCATTTAAAAATAAAAAATTCGTTTTATAACCCTATGTAATCGTAATTGCAAATCAGAATCGTAAACCCCTAAAACAAGAATAAATTTCTAAAAATTATAAAAATAACATTTAAAACAATACATTTCGACAATTTTATTCATTAACAATGATAAAGAAACATAAATAAGTTAGCAGCAATTAAAACCATTTGGAATCAAATAGAATGCATTCAAATTTGTAAATCATATTTGGATCCAATATCTAAATAATATAAAACGAATTTGCATTCTTGAAAATAAGAAAAAAACTTACCTCCAAATGAAATTCTTCAAATTTGCTTTTCGAATTCACTATAAAATCTCTTCAACTCATGCAAAGGATGCTCAATAGCTGTGTGATTACAAGTGAGGGAGTGTGATGCATTTATAAGATAAAAATCAATGCTTTTAAAGCGTAAAACCTTGGTTTTTACTGTTTTTCGCATCCTTGTGTATGGCGAATTTTTGGGTCGAACTTGCCGAACATTGGAGAATATTTGAGGAGGGTTTTGTCAAATATTTGCTTACGGCGAATGGTGAGTTTTTAGGGCAAACATTTGCTTGCGTAAAATTCTAGGGAGTACTCACCAACTCGATGAGTACTCGTCGAATAAGGACTATGGTCTAGACATTGATTGGAACAAGCAATTTTATTTTTGTGCATTTTGTACATGACATACTCACAAGGGAGATGTATTGTTATTTATCTTTTACTAGTTGGTGTTATATACTCATTGAGATATGCATATACATTACAAAGCCATGAAGGCTTAAAGAATCATTATAGAAGTTGAAATTGTTGAGCTTCCATGTGTGACTTTTCGCCTTCCGACGATGACTTCCGGATGTTTGGTATGTTGACATATACATTGGCTTGGCATGAATTCTAAAAGTGATACCTAGCTTGGCTCGATGTCTTCATGTGGCTGCTATGTATATTGTATGCTTTACATAGGGACTAAACTTCTTGGTTTATCTCGTGGGTATTGCGTGGACAACTGATCCTCTATAAAGGTTGCACGATGACCCAAGTTGGCGCAATGCATGGATATTGACCTTTGTCCGAACGACGCCAATGTTGATGATCAAAATCTGACCAGTCGAGTGTTGTCACAAATCCATTGTGGGTGTTGCATCTCGATCCCGTAAGGGGATCCTCTTGAGTTAAATTGGGGCTATACCTCGTTTGGGGTGAAGGGGGCAATGTTGTCTTTCGAGTTGTGCAATGTGTCGTCTAGTGCTACGTGGAATGAGCGTGGTGCGCATAGAGGTGATTGAAGTCTGAAGTTCTGAGAAATAGCGTAGATGTCCAAGGCACTCAAGATGAGAGCGCATGAGCCAAGCTTACTCAGCTAAGTTTGGTTGAAATTTCTGCTTTATTTTTGCATGAAAATTGGAAGCTTAGATGCATCAATGATTTTTATTTTCCCAAGGATTAATCTTGTGTGCAAACCATGTCTTATTGGAAAGAAAATGCAATAACTAAGTATTTCTAATTTCCAAAAACAATATTCAAAGTTGTATGATGGATAGCCAAGCCAGCTGAAGACAGAAGTACTTGCTGGTCTAGCTGCAAAATATGCAACCCAATGCTCCCATTTCTATTTCTTGCATTATTAAATGGGTTCACGTTGTGAACTAGCTGTTGATTGTAGCCATTGAATTTTTGAATGTCTTACATGTTACTTTAGACTGCCAAGTGTTTCCAAGCATTTGGTAGTTGCAAATTGACTCACCCTTTGCTTGCTAAGACATCGTCGAGTCTGGATCATGCGACTTTTATGATTTTTGAATCATTAGGAATGTGTGCATGATTGATGAATAAATTTCATATATATAACATCAATATATTTACTCTCTCAACTATGCTTTTCCGAGTATTTTCTAGTTGAAACTTGATTCAATCCTTTGGCTCGTTGAGACTGCCCCATTTTAGTTCATGTGACTTTTATGCTGTTTGAACTATGACCAATGTGCAGTTTGACGAATCTTTAAGCAATTGTAAATTTCACATACATGTGATATTTATACATAAATATGTTTCTTATGTCAAAACCTTTCCAACCTTGTTTCTTGTCATGATTGTTAGAATATGCGGAGAGAGAAAGAATAAAGAAAGATTAGAATGTACAAAGAACAAATGAAGAGAAACCGGAATGCACACATTATTCATTGTGTGTCCATCCTTTTATTATGTGAAAGATGGTTACAAAGTGGTTGAAGTAGTTTCAACCATTTATTAGTTAACACTTAACTAATATTAATATAATGTTAATAAATAAGCCTTATATTTTAATACCCCCTCTTAAGGCTTACTCTATAGAACATATTGATAGAAGATTAAAATAACATAACCAACCAAGACTGTGCATTCTTTAGAAGCTTTCCCTTTGAAAACAATGCTTTGACCAGTAGAACTCCATCAAGCTGCCTCCTTGACCCTCGTAAAGGTGTAGTTCCCGGATTCCACCTCCCCGAACTCCCCGAATTGTTGGACAACCATCCATACTGAGCCATCCACAAGCTCCATCAAGTTGTCTCATGACCCTTGTAAGGGTAAATTCCCGAGATCCATAGACTCCCGAACTATCTAGACAACCATCCATGCCGAGTTTCACCTACACTAGATTCCTTCATGTCTTCAAAGTGTTGCGATTCTTTTAAAATACACATTCTCTATCAATGAGTTCATCAATGTCAGCATCCAGTGGATTTTCAACACTGGCTTCATTTGGTTTGTCTTGGAATTTTCCCTTCATCTTTTTCTTTACGATCTTATCCGTCTCTTGAAAAATATTTCGTTCAATAACTTGATAATATAAACTTTCTTCACAATTATTTATCATTTGCTCCAAGAGTAACACAGTCCATTCATGGCCAAATAAAAAGCCCTAGTTTGTGATTTGCAACAGCAGATAGGATTTCCGTGCATGCCCTAGATGACTGTATGTTTGCCCTTTTCCATTGTATATGTATTTTGCCCTTGTTTCGACTTATCACAATCTGTAACTCTCTATTTTTGCTCTCGATTTTGTATTATTTAAATCAGCTTTACACAACTCGTACCTGATTAGGGAGAGATTAAACACACTTTTGGATTGATGCCCTTCACGTTTGCAGGATTTCGTGCCATCCAATTGACTGAAAACATAATTTTCGTTCAAAGCACTATGAAAAAAACATGATCTGACTAGTAAATGCTTTTTGTCTAGGTCTGCAAATGACATCTGTCATCCTCCTCACAATCTGCAGAGTTCACGACAGCCTCCTCTCCAGGAGGTTGAAATTGAAGAACACTTCATTTTCCGGTGTCTTGTTTACTATGAGATTCGAGGGAGATTCCATTGCTTGTTCCGTGAGCTTCCTTCCTTCACAGCTTTCTTCAAATACCATGATCAAAGATGTCTTGCTCTCTATCTTCAGGGGGTCCTCAGGCTTCGGGACAAGCTCCTCCACCCTCCTTCGAGACGGATGATTTCTAGACAAATCACTTTTATCTTCCCGGTGCTCTCCCCGGTGAGGGGTTCCAAGCGGCACTTGGATGCGAGTTTGGACCCTCAGTTCAGATCTGTCAGGTTTCGGGACTCCATTTCTCCCACCCGAGGCTCCCTACCTCAGGCACTTCTCGGGGCCCCTCATAGACAACGATCCACTAGGCTTACAGAGAGGCACCGCCTTCCTCCCGGACACCGCCTCCCAGACATTCCACAGTCTCAGCTGCTGGTCATCGACGCATTGCGAGTTACTCCCATCCGACCTTGAGTGTTAGGTGATGTTGTTGCTTCTTACGCTCCCCCCCACACCATCATCCTATTCTTCTTTCTCTGTGGTTTCTCGGCTTTTGCTACTTCCTTCTCTTCCTCTTCTTCTCTCATTGTATTTTGGGGACTCGTTTTGGGTCCTTTTGTTGGGTTTGTGCTTTGTACTCTGCAGTCCCATTGACCTACTTTTGTGGTCATGTGTTGGACATTAATAATATTATCTTATCTTATCCTCACAATCTGCAGAGTTTATTTCAATCTGAAACGTGCCCTTACGATTTTGTCAATTCCAAATCTTTAACTCTTCGAATGCATGCCCTAGTAGGGCTTCTTCAAATCACTGTGCCACACTCCCATACTCGACAAAGAGCTTCCTCAGGCAAATGGTTTTGAAATGGCGGCAAATTTTCTGTCCTAAACAGGACTGGATATCTTTTGTGCTATCGTGACTTCATGATTCAAGTTTTTTCCTATAGGGACTGAGATCTTCTTCCCTTCTCTTTCTCCTTGTTTGCCCCGCTCTAATACCAATGTTAGAATATGTAGAGAGAGAAAGAATAAAGAAAGATTAGAATGTACAAAGAACGGATGAAGAGAAACTGGAATGCACACATTATTCATTGTGTGTCTGTCCTTTTATTATGTGAAAGATGGTTACAAAGTGGTTGAAGTGGTTTCAACCATTTATTAGTTAACATTTAACTAATATTAATATAATGTTAATAAATAAGCCTTATATTTTAATAATGATGTCATTTTCATCATGTTTCCCATTTCACATTTTGGCAGCATGCATTGCAGCAGTCCAAATCATCATTTGAAAGATAGCTTCAAGGGTTAGTGTGATATTGGGAAGACCACTTTGAAATATTGGATAATCAAGGAAAGCAACAAGCAAGGTACAAACCCAAATGTAATGTATAGCTTTATAGAACATATGGACTGCTGATTTAAGACCTACACTTCATGTTTCATAATGAGGAGGCCTTTACCTTGATGAAGTTAGGAGTAATAATTTTCTTTGGTAATAACAATTTTTAGAGTGTTGGTGATGTGGATGTTGAGGATAGTTTTTTCAATACTTGGAATCTTGTGTGAGGTATTGAAACCAATATTTATTTAACTTCCCAAATTAGTGAGCATAATAAAAAGGTAGAATTTAATAAAGGCAAGTGCTTGATTAAGGATACGAGTGATAATTTCATGGCGGCTTTTGGTATCCTTGATGTAGCTACATTCCCCTTATGTTTGTGCTTGTTGCTCAGTTTGACGAGATGAGTAGATTGTTGCATGAAAGATTTTGACATTTAGACTATGGAAGTTGAGTTTGATGCTTACATTTTTTTGATCTTCCTCCCAATCTATCAATAAAGGTGTTTGTTATGAAGGTTTTATGCAAGAAAAACATCAACATGGGGAGTTTTGATAGGGGTAAAGCTTGGACTGCTAAGTGTCATTTTTAAATGGTGCACAATGATTCCATTTGATAAAGAATAATCCATATGTCGATGGTGCAAGGTGTGTTTTTACTTCTATTGATGAGTGCATTAGGTCAATTTCAGTTTACTTTTGTGGCACAAATAAAAAGTCGATTACTTGAAAGAGTTTAAAGCATTTGTTGCAAGATAGGGTGAGAAATGCATTTGGATGATTAGGATCGATCGTGAAGGAGAATATGTGAATAATACCTTTGGTTATTTGTTGTAAGTTGCACGGAATTAAGAGAGAGTTAGTATTTGCTACAAACCTCAACAAAGTTATGTAGCTGAGAGGAAGAACAGAATATTTATGAAAATAGCTAGATATATATTTTGTGGCAAGACACATGCAATCTAATTTTTGGATCGAATGTGTCACTATTACATATATTGCAAATAGAATTCACAAGGACATTTAAGAATATTATAACAGAACAAACATGGAGTGGTAGAAAATCTACTGCCAACCATTTTAGAATTGGTTGTGTAAAATATTCTAGATGACAGGAGGAAAAAACTTGAGAGAAAAAGAGAAAAATGCATCTTTTTGGTTATAGTGAATAATCTAAAGCTTATAGGAAAATTGATGCAAGGTTGGGATATCATATTTGAGAAGGACACGACTTAGCTAAAACAATGTTCTTCCCTCTCCCTATTCTCCTTTTGTTATTGACATTGTTGGTGCTGCAGTTATGTCTAATGGTGCAGATGGTGTTGATGTGAAGAGATTTATTATAGATGATTGCAAGTCTCCCTTACCCAATATGAATTAGGAACCAAGCTGACTGCACATTATGCTCTTGAGAAAATTTATGGTATCTCCTTGCATAGATGGTTGGGAGTCTTCTTTACTTTATTGGCATTATACTAGATATTGTTTGTTGTTGAGATATTTTCCAGATTTATGTAGAATCATAAGCTGTCTCATTGCAAAGTCGACTAGTGTACACTGAGGTGCATAAAAGTGACATCCGTTGGTTTAGAGTACACCTCTGGTAGTGACGGTTGCTGAGTGCCTACACAACCGAATTGGTTAGGTGACCAGCATGGTTGTAAGTCTATTTTTGCCTTCTGTTTTTCTCATTTGGGGTTTGTTTCTTTTCCTTGGATAAGAAATAAGTTACCTTACTATTGCATACTCTACTACTGTGGAACTGTTGGAGAGGAAATGGTCAATGAGTTGGGACTTCAACTACAGCAGCGTACATTCTTGGCATGTGATGATCAAAGTGCTGTCTAGTTGACCAAGAAGCTCGTGTTTCATGGGAGGACCAAACATATTGTGGCACCAGTGCATCAGACAATTTATGCAAGATTATGTAATTCAACTTGAGTACTACAGGATTGGGGACCGGACTGCTGACATCTTTACAAAGGCCTTGACAGAGGTGAAGTTTATGGAATTTAGAGACATGTTGGATTCGAGAGAGTGTCCGTGAAGGGAGGTGTTAGACCTCATGTCAACTTCTCTTATAATTTGTTCTTTCTTCTTCCTTCTTCCTTCTTCCCGAATAGAAATTAGGGGGCATGTTAAGGTTAATGTTTATTTGAAGTGAGTTGTTGACATGGTGCACAATGTTTTGTTTAGTGGTTATTGGTTTTGCTTCTTGCTAGATTCAGCAGACTCTGGCCTAATTCGAGATTAGAAGGTTATATAAGTTGACCTCAGTCCTTATTTTATTAATGATTAGTATTTGGAGCTTTGTAATCAATATTGTTTGTGACCTTTCCTTTATTTATATGTAATTACTTTGCTTTGTTGTGAATCACTGTATAATACTGTACCCTTTTTTGTGTCTTGTTTTTCTTCGTATTTAGAATGTATGAGTGACTCATTTACCTAATTTGCTTGAAACTCATTGAAAATAAAATCATTGTACATTTGGATGGATATTGTTTATGTCCTATTTAAAAGTTTAAGTCTTTAGACTTAGGTCATTTCTATCTCTTGTAACTTGGGCCCTTTCTAGCTGGCACAATGGCTTACTTTTTCTCACTTTTCTGTGCTGAGCCTATTTTAAGAGAAAACAGAGTTAGTGTGCTTCACATAAATGGATTAAGTACAGCTAAAAGGGTCCATCCTAGCATGATATATTGTGTTTTTCAATTTCTCATAAATGCCCATGCCTATGGACTTTTCTAAGTACAGCTAAAAGGGTCCATCGTAGCATGATATATTGTGTTTTTCAACTTTTCATAAATGCCCATGCCTAGGGGCTTTTCTAAGTAATAAACCTTTCTTGGTATTATTTCAACATCTTATAAAGTTATAAACGGAGATAGACTTGGTGGGACTCATTCAATGATGAGAGGGAAAAATAGATCTATAATCCCAATTTTTGGGTCCGTTTTTGATTGCAAGAATGAGACTTAAGTTGTTCTTCGCTTTGAGAAGATGTGATATTTGCCCCAGAGCGGTATTCTCATGTTATATGATACTATGTCTCCCAGTTTTATCCCTTTTTGTTATCAATATTTGAACTCTTCATGTAAATCCTTTGTTTTCTCAAAGTGCGTATACTTGTGGATACGGGAAAAATATGCCCCATCCAAAAATGGTTTTTTTGACTTCTTTCATGTTTGCTGTTTTGTGCAGTTTTTTTCATTTTCTATTGTCTTGTTACCCCTTTTAATCCAAGTCTCCTATTTTTGCATTGCACCTATCATGAATTAGCCTTGTTATTTATTGATAGTAATAAGGCCCAGTTATGTTAGATTTAAATTTTAATATTATGTCCTAGTTGATACTTTTTTCTGGTTATAAGAAAGATATTTCTATTTTTATTAGAATGGGTGTTCATTAGAGAATAATTTGTCAACATAAAACATAACATGATTTATCCCGCATTATAATCCATTAAAGCATGTAAATCTACGTTACCGGGTACGGCCCTATAGGCCTTGGGTACGGGTATGGCCATATAGGCCTTGGGTACAGGTACAATACGTACTGGGTACATGATACAGCTCTGGTACGTTGGGGGTATGCCTAGGGTATTGCTAGAAGTACCTGGGTACATCTGGCTGTACCCTAAAAAGGCAGTTTTTTCAATTTCTATTTTTTTGGTCAACGAAAGGTCAGATCCTGCATGGTGGAGCTAGCGGGAGCGGCACTGCTGATGCTCATGGTTCTAATCCTGATGTTTGTGGTTCTAATGAACCACATGATGGTGATGATGCTCTCATTGAAGACATTGGAGGAGAGCCATTTGATTATGATTATAATTAGTATGCTGATTTATCTTTGATTTTTGTGTATACATTGTAACATTTGAACAATGTACTTGTTCTAAGTTTGATCAATGAATATCATGACAAAATGCATTGAATTATCACTATGTTTTGTGGCTGTGCCCTAAAAAGGCAGTTTTTAAAATTAAAAATTGTTTTTTAGTCAACAAAAGGTCAAATCCGTCATAGTGGAGCTAGTGGGAGCGGCAATGCTGATGCTCATGGTTCTAATCCTGATGTTTGTGGTTCTAATGAACCACATGATGGTGATGATGCTCTTGTTGAAGACATTGGAGGAGAGCCATTTGATTATGATTATAATTAGTATGCTGATTTATCTTGATTTTTGTGTATACATTGTAACATTTGAACAATGTACTTGTTCTAAGTTCGATCAATGAATATCATGACAAAATGCATTGAATTATCACTATGTTTTGTGGCTATTTCACTTATTTTGTTTACTCTATGCATGTATATGGTTAATTTTACTTATTTGGCTATATTTTTTAATATTTTTAATATTTTATATATATTTTGTATGGTTGTATCCAAATGCCGTACCCCCCAAAAATTGCCGTACCAGTGTACCGGAGCCCGTACATGTACCCGAACTGTACCACATACCGGCTACCTAGATATAAATTGAAGGCACAATATCCATTCAGATGAGAGTTGAAATGCAGCATGTGATTTCGAAAGGGGATCCTCTCCTTGAAGGCAGTCGGGAAAAAAATGCCAATGATGATCATGTAATTCACATTGATGGAAACAATCAGATCTCTCATTTTTTACAGAGCTTGAATTTCCATCAAACAATCTATTGATAAGAGTTGGCTACATCAAAATAATATTAATATCAAATATTAAATGATACATGTTCTCCAAGATTCAATACAAAAATGTTCCTGTGTCAAATTCGATACAACCATTAAACCTTTTATACCGCAATATTTCCCATGGGATTGACTATACACGATTTCTTCCCTGTACATGCATATTTAATTGTACAAATGAATCTGAAACTAAAATTGAATAACATCTATATGCTATTACTCTTTGATCTGGATTTCACTGTCAAGTTCCAAGGAGGCTAGAAGCTGAAGGGGAGGCGTAATATGTGTGGAAAATCTGCATGTAAGCCATTAAGACCATACAATAGAACAATCAACTGGCAGGAAAATGAAACAAACTAAATGGATAAAGAGGAACAATGTACAAGAGAGACATTTGGGGAAAGCATTAGAATATTAAGATGAAGTCATACATATGAGGGCCAATTGTTCGGCCCATCTTTCCCTATTGACAACTTCCCCAAATTCCTTATTTGACTCCCAAATATCCCATGGCTCTTGGAGTTCCCTTTGACATGTGGTGGAACACCTCATGGGAGTGACTATTTACAAAGGAGTTCAGATTATATTTGAATTCATTGAATTCGATAGTCCATTTAACATCAGTAACTAACTTTACATTAATATGTGCTTTTAAGAATGCTGTTAGGCAGTTAATAATCCTATACCTATGAGACCTCTTAGGACTGGATCATTCCTCCCTCCTTACAAAATGATGGATCCCATTTTTAATCCCATGCCAATGAAAAATATCCGATTACAATTTCGATCAATTGTTGTTACGATGAGAGGTTTTATGTGGCTAATCCGTACTGCGTGGACAAGGACAAATTCTTTTCGACCCTGAAGCTGCTTTGTACGGTTTAGGTTGAGTTACACATGTGTATTACAACATAAATACTAATGCTAAATGTGAATTTGAGAAGAAAGGGCCTTTTGAAGAGGACTGGCCCCAATTTTTCCCAAATCAATTTAATCACTAGCAAATCTGTATTTCTGCTGCTGCTCTATCCAGGGTGTGGGGTTGATTAAATGCGACAAACATCTCATGGTTCATCTCATTGACTACCAAGCTGTCAGGACTCCTAAGCTTCTGTCAATGGCACTGTCATTGTGGCTCTGGTTTTTGTGTTTGCTTGAAGGTCAGGAATTCACATAGACGAAGGGGGAGAAATTTGTAGAGAAGCTGTTTGCAATGGTAGGGAGTTTGATTCCTGGGGGTTTGATTACAAGGGGGCAGTAGGTGTAGGTTGTGATTTTGTGTTACCCCACACACAATGTCCTGACAGAGCACTGCACATCACTGGTGGCACAACGGGTTTTTTATGGATTTGGTGTGGTTGATGGGGAGCCACTTCGACAAGTTGCAGACCTTCAAGCACATAGTAGTCGACTGCAAGTCTGCAACGCTGTGAAGGGCATTGGTTCTCAAGTTTTTCATGGCGAGCTATAATTTGCAGATTGTTGGCTCAGCTGTTTGAACCCCAACTGATCATCTGGGTAAAGCTTATAAAAATGATGCTACTTATTCATTTGTTGTAGGCCAAGGAATGTGATATTCCTCTTTCAAAACAAAATTGCAGAAGCAAATAATAGCCGAGGATTGTGTTGAACCCTTGTAGGATGAACTCCCAAGGGTGTAATTGAGATTGATCCCCCTGTACTTTTGTATTGATGTTCTGCATGTGACTACAACCTCTGTTTTAAAAATCTCAATTTATCAGTGATAAATCGTGATTAATCGTGACACATAAGCACAACGATAAATCTTCTGAAAAATCGTGATTTCTTTTCTAGTGGTTAATCGGCGATTTCCGCAATAAAACATGTGAAAAACTGCCAAAACCACCTTGAAAATTATGGAAAATTGGCATGCAGGGTATAAAAAATCCAAACCAAAAAGAAAAGGTCATTTCAAAGCATTTTCAGCCATTTTTCCTCCGTGATTTGATCTGCGATTTTTGCGCCCATGTTTTTCTAGGGTTTCGACTCTTCAAGCCTTCTAGGGTTGTGATAATCGTGTTCTGAAATTGATTTAAGTTTATTTAATGAATTTAAAAGATTTTTGAAGTAGCGATAAAGTTGACGATTAATGCCGATAAATTGCCGATTCCCAATTTCTGTGTCAAATTTTGGCATGCCGAGTAATTGTTGATTCCCGATTTCCGACTCAAATTTTGGCCTGCTGAGTAATTGCCGATAACGATTTTTTGAACTATGACTGCAACCATAGTGATTCAAACTCTCATTCCCAAGCAATGTATCCCTGCTCTGATACCAATGATTTGGATTTCACTGGCGAGATCTGGGGAGGTTTGAAGCTGAGGAATAGGTGAAAGATCTGTGAAAACCCTCCATGTACACCATTGAAGCCATACAATGTAACAATAAACTTACAGCAAAATGCTAAAACAAATAATCAAATTCATAATGATGAACATGTACAAGAGAGACATTTGGGGAAAGCATTATACTTATTGTATTAAAATAATCTCATACATATGAGGGCCAATTGTACGGCCCATCTATCCCTACTGAAGACTCTTTCTTATTCCTAATTTTAAGGACTAATGTGACTCCTATCCCATGGCTCTTGGTGTTCCTCTTGACATGCAGCAGAACACCTCATGGGAGTTACTATTTAGAAAGAGTTAAGATTCTATTTGCCTTCTTTGAATTTGAATAGAATCCATTTATCATTGTACTTCACATTAATATGTACCTTAAAGAATGCTCTTTGGCAAATAATAATCCTAGACCTCCTAGAACTAGATCACTATTATTATCATTGCAATTTTTTTCCCATTTCTCATGGATCATTTCTGCAACTTTGGGAAGTTTGCAGGATATACAAAATACAGAATAGGAGTTGTCTGCTAATATTGAAGCTTGTAACAGAGTTAGAGCTCACCAAATGTGATCACAACCCAGTTAACACAGGGTGGTTTTGGTGCTACCTCTGAGCTTGTATAGCAAATGATATGTCTCAGCCAAAGACGAAGCCACCAAAGACATACCCGGATATGGTGCACACCATCATATCCTCCTCTCAATTCACTCAAAACATATATTGTCAAGTCCGCGTGAAAGTTGACAGGTGAATGTATAATATACACCTTTGAAGCCATACAACCTAACAATAAACTTACAGGAAACTGCAGGAAAATGCTAAAACAAATAATCAAATTCATAATGATGAGTAATGTACAAGAGAGACATTTGGGGAAAGCTTTATACATGTAGTATTAAAATACAACCTTTGAAGCCATACAACCTAACAATAAACTTGCAGGAAACTGCAGGAAAATGCTAAAACAAATAATCAAATTCATAATGATGAGTAATGTACAAGAGAGACATTTGGGGAAAGCTTAATACATGTAGTATTAAAATAATCTCATACATATTAGGGCCAATTGTCCAGCCCATCTTTTCCTACTGACGACTCTTCCATATCCCAAATTTAAGGACTTATGTGACTCCTACCATCCCATGGCTCTTGGTGTTCCTCTCGACATGCGGCAGAACACCTCACGGGAGTTATTATTTAGAAAGAGTTGAGATTCCATTTGCATTCTTTGAATTTGAATAGAATCCATTTAACACTACTTAACTTTACATTAATATGCACCTTTAAGAATGCTATTAGGCAAATAATAATCCTAGACCTCTTAGGACCTAGGTAGCTGGTACGGGGTATGGTACGGGTACGGGGATCTGGTACGCTGATACGGCAATTTTTTTGGGGGCCCGGTACGGCACTTGGGTACGGCAGTACAATATACATATAAAATATTAAAAATATAGCCAAATAAGCAAAAATTCAGCCTTATACATGAATAGAGTAAACAAATTATTAATTAAGTGAAATAGCCAAATAACGTATTAATAATTCAATGCATTTTGTCATGATATTCATTGATTGAACTTCGAACAAGTACATTGTTCAAACTCCAAATGTTACAATGTCCAATTATTAACATAAATAATAACAAATCACATAACTGGACTGGAATTCTGGCTATTATCAGCTCCCTTCAAATCTGGCAGTTCAGATTCCTTTGGGGTTTCTCTTATTATTCCTGCATTAGTCTTACTTGCTAGTGGAGATGCTGCCACTGTGTTTTTTGATCCTACATTACCCAAACGCATCTCAACTGTTGCAGTTTCAGCCATTGTTTTAGGTACTTCTGTGAAGTTTTACCAGAGTTGAATCATTTACGTAATCCCATCTATTGACCTTTATTGACCCCCAAATTTTTTTTTTTCCTACAAAAACTAATTTAATAAAAAAAAAAATTTAAAAAAATTTAAAAAATTGTTGTTTTTACTGGTGGGTACGCCCTGGGTATGGCTAGGGTACGTCCACAGTACCTGGCACGTCTAGGTACTTCCTGAGAAGTACCCAGACGTACCCCAGCTACTGCTGAACGCACCCTGCTTGTACCCAGGCGCATCGCACTGCACCATACCATATATGTACTGCATCGTACCCATGCCCTGCAGGGTACGCACTGCTACCTAGCTTAGGATTAGATCACTATTATTCTCATTGCAAATTTCTTCCCATTTCTTATGGAACATTTTTGCAACTTAGGAAGTTTGTAGGAGCTACAAAATACAGAATAGTTGTTGTCTGCTGCTATTAAAGCTTGTTTCAGAGTTAGAGTTCACTGAATGTGATCACAACCCCATTAATACACAGTGATTTTTGGTTCTACCTCTGAGCTCTTATAGCAAATGATATTTCTCAGCTAAAGATGAAGCTGCTAAAGTCATACCCGGATATGGTGCACAACATCATATTCTCACAATTCACTCAAAACATATATTGTCAAGTCCCCATGGAAGTTGACTTGTGAATGTATAAGACGGAATTATTATTGCCTTTTAAAGTTTTAAGGAAAAGGATCAAGGCAAATGAGATCTTAAAGCAAGAATTCTCTAAGAATGTCTGAGCAAAGTTAACTACATCAAAGATAGAAATCCACAAAGGCCAAGCTGCACATCACCCATCAAGTCTCTTTGTAATGTCCCATTTTCAAAATTAATTAATTGTGGATACCCGATGCCTATTCTTATTATTAATTAATTCTGGAAGGCCAAATGGTGAAGGCGAAGAAGTTCAATTCAAGCCTCTTTGGATGATCATTAAATTTGACTATCCACTTTATCTGATTCAATTTATCCTCATTGACTTGAATATTATATACATGGACTGCAATATTCACTCTTCAGTTCAAAAGGAGCATGACTTGACTTCTAGCATGTTCTAGTGTTATTTTTTTCACGGCTAATAATTTGGTTGAATGAGTCTAGTGCAATGATGCTTATTTGAAAATATCAGTTTCTTAGATGGTAGGTGCTGGTGCTTGATAGCATAAATCCCATTTCAGAAGCAGTGTGTGGTGCACCACGGGAATTAAAAATGATTTTCTTGTGTGTGTAAGGTTTTGAAAGATTTTTATTATTCGCATGGATTGTTTATTGTTGAATATTAAAATTCTCCATTCAATTGTAATTGACAGGTGAATGAGTTGACATTGCAACTTGAGAAATGCCAACAATCTCTAAACTCTATAGCAGGATCTAATGATGCTACGGTTTGAATCATGACTTTATTTCTTTACTTTTTATGCATTTCAAAGCTTGCTCTTGGAAGCAACAAACAAGGAAAGGGGACACACAGGCTTTTTTTTCTTTCTCTGAAATAAGCATCTATAGTTTTTGATATATAATATATTCGATTTTTTATAGCTTCTTTATTTTTGCGTTTCCAAGTAGGACTCGAGTAGCTCACCATCCAAAATAATTTCAGATACTGAAAGATAAGAGTCTAACCATCTAAAGATATGAATAGGCAATGAAGACATGCTAAATACGTTTTTGGGAATTCAATTTGAGATGTTGCATTAAATTTGTATGATTTTTTTACTTAAGTACTCATTGAGTCTTGATATTCTAGGTGTAAACTGCACACATCTTGGAAAAAATTGAGTTCATGTTGTTACTGTCTGAAAGTAGCATTCCAATCATCTATTTCCCTTTGCTTCCAGATCCAAGTCAAGGATGCATACTTTCCAAGCCTATTAAAAGTAATTTAGATCTAGTGCCTAACTGCATGAACAAGATGTTGGCATATGGGGATGTTGTATGCAAATAAGATAAAGATAACCCGCGTACTAAGTGTGGTTGTACTTTGACCGGTGTATGCTTTATTGCCATATTGGGTTTTTATCTCAGAAGGGGTTAGGCATTCTTACTATAAGTAGATATGTGAACCCTTCATTCATAGATGAGATGTGAATTGGCAGTACAGCATTCTATAGGACAATGGTCATCGTGTCAGTGATATGTGAGGTCTAAAAGAATTAGGCTGGTGAATCACATTTAGCTATCAAAGTTGTTTCTTTAACTTGCTATGAAAGAATCCAACTGTTAGGAAAATTGGGATATGAATCTCCAAACAAATAAAATTGTTTTCTTATAGAAAAGTAAGACTTGGGAGTTTCTGGTTAAAGGCCTGCCATTATACTTTATCATAAAATATAGAGTTAGAAGACCGACATAAGTTCTGAGAGTTAAAAGAAGATAGACAATAAACTAGTCTTGAATGCGTCCCTGTCCAAAGGCAAGGTTTTGACAGATTCTCAAGCCTCACAAATGTTGTGACAAATAAACCTGGAGTAAGAAAAAGATCTGAAAGGACACATCTTTCCAACGAAAAAGAACTGAAAGGACATGCCTTTCAAACCAAGATGTCCTTCCCATCCAAGATGTCTTGGATTAGTGCCTCTGGAGAAGCTTTGCTATTATTTGCAACTTGGATATAAATTTGCTCATTTTGGCTGACCTACTGGATGCGTGACATGTGCACACTTGACTTTGAATCTGCTTTGACATACAATGAGAACTAGGTCAACAACTTGGCAAGTCGGGCAGATTTGTAAGTTTACATTCATTAGAAGATTGGGCTGACCTACTGGATGCATGACATTTGCACACTTGACTTTGAATGTACTTTGACTTAGAAGAAGTAGGTCCTCAACTTGGCAAATCAGAGCAGATTTACAAATTTATGTACATTAGGAGATTGCATATTTGCATTTTCTACCTGAGCATAAACCTCTGACTAATCTTTTCTGACATTCAATTTGACATTCATAGTCTCACCGAGCATGGACTAATCTTTTCTAACATTCAGAGTTGAATGACCTCTATGCACAACACATGAATGATGCACGAGTCTACATTATGGATTATACTCAAGTCAATGTTAATGGCGAGGCTTTAGAGTTATAAACACCAAATCATCCTTCATCCTTTGTATGTAGGATATATCATGTTGCCTGATTGAGGTGGCAGTTTGGTACATTTTTTTTGAAAAATACCAAAAATTTAATAAGTGGCCTTGCCAAGGTGTGATGTCTTCACCATTGTTAGGAATTCATAACTGTTTAATGCAGTGGAAAGCTTGGCTTGTGCTCTAGATCCACCAAAATGGGTGCTACAACATACAAGCATGAAAACTTTTCACCACCAAAAATGCTTCACAATGCCTCGAAATCACCAAATACCAAAATATAGAAATTTCCAAAATGTTAGAAAAACCTAAATGTTTTTAGATTCCAAGGCGAATCGCTTCATTTCTATTTTTAGACTTGTCCATTTTGTGCTAAAAATGGCCATAAAGGATCTGTCATCTAAATGTAAAAATCAGAGTGTGCACCTTTACACCTCTTTGCCGATATTGCTACCTTCATGTTATAACTCTCATTTTCAATAAAGCTTTCATTTACATTCCAGTAAATAACTCTCAGCCTCATTAAATAACTCTCGTTTTCAATAAAGAAATCAACTGGGCGGGAAATACAAACCTGTTGCATCTCCTTTTGAAACAACTTGGGGAAACAGTAAAAGTCTCAACTCAAAGGGTCACGAGATCAAATTCCCTTGACTCCATATGCCATTTTATGCTGAATTCTTTTCTGAATAGGACATACATTCAGGGAACTTTCACGTTTATCCTATAATTTTTAATTGACCTTCACTTACATTTTGTTTTGCATACTCAAAGAAACTTCTTTTTCATCAGCTACTTGGAATGATTGGGACTCATTTGTGCCAAGAGGGCAGTCACAAAATGACAGTATACCATTTTCACCAAGGGTGCAAGCGATAGGGATAACACCCAGCATATAAGAAAATATGAAAAGAAGATTATCTGAAGCATCTTAGTGTGCCGAACACCAGTAGAGAAAGAGTAGGAAATATTATGTATCCTTGAAGATGATTTTTTCTGAATTTTTAATCATTTAGTTTAACTGTTCATACTTCTTTATTTGCTTATCATTGGGCTTGTGGGGAAAGCATCCTCTATATGTGTCCGGGCTAAATCCTGGTCACTAGGATTGTCCCTGGGATATTTGTCCATTTTCCAAATCATGCAAATACATGGCTGCCAATGTCTTCAGAGTTGTAGGAATAATATGGTCCATCTGTGCGGCCCTTCATTTATGATTAAGGTTGTAGTTGTTGCTTGTTTATAAAGCTCTAACACAACTAGCTGTCATAGGTTTTTGCAAAAAATTATGTCTCTTTTGGAAATCAGGTGTGATATAATTGTGAAGGAAGGCAATGATTAATCTGATATTTAGATGTTATGATGCAATTTTGCAGACTGTTTCTGGTCAAAAGCAGAAGCTAGAAGAATATGAAAAACAGCTAAACCATCGGAGGTTTTTCTTTCTGTTCCTTATTAGCGATAATAGCTATACATTAAACAGTTCTGATTTTCAATTGAGTTGTGTGATTTTTTCATTTTCATTTCCAAATGTTTATTTTTGCATTTCTTGGAGTAATGTTCTTGTTGACGTGCAGGATTTGATCACTGAGTACCTGGCTACGGTCGAAAAATATATTGGATCATCCTGATATCAGCAAAATTTCTGTACGACAAAGCATAAGAGTATGGAACCATAGGCTGATTATCTCTTATTGTTGTTATGAAGTTCAGTGTTATCATGTTTAAGAGTAATGCCTCTCCCTCTCTCCATAGAGATACATGCGAGAGGAAGTATTTATTAGGATCAAGGTCCCACCATAGGGATATGGCTTATGCAGATATAAAGCTTATAATTTTGTGTAGTTCCAGATGATAAGCCATGTGAAGAACTGTAAAAGTGGCAATTTAATTGTTAGTGAATTACTGCTGTATTGTCACTTTTTTGCACTAAACTTAACCTTGACAAGTTATAGTGGAACACAATCCTGTTAATGGATATAACGAGCTTGTAATATTGAGAACTTTTAAATTGACATTAATCACAAGGGGACTCGCAAAACACACAAGCACATCTAAGTGGATTTAATACTGGAGGGGAGGATGCTAATACACTAACCCAGGAATTCAATATATATATGGTGCTGAAGTTCTACACACATAATTGAAGTCCTAGACAGCATTTAAAAGCAAAAAGGAAAAGCAACGTCCATGCGTAAGTTTGGTCTATTTGATAGGCTATAAAATGTAATTTATTTTGAAGAGTCGAGCCACGAACATAGAAAATGTAAGATAAGCTCTCAATAGAATGATAATTGAATCTATCTATATACTTTTTCATTGTTATAGTAAGTTTAGATGTGTGCAACCCGAGATCGGTTTTAATTATATGCTCAATTCTAAATTTCAAAATGAAATATTCGTGGTATGAATTTGGAATTAGCTCCTTGAATCAACTAGCACTGGCAACATTAGTTTTTGTTTTTGATGGTGATTCCAATATGATTCGAGTGAAACTGAAATCTTGATCTTGGACAATGTTGCTCACATAGTTAGATGTTTCATAATTTTTAATTTGGTTCACATCGAGGTTGACATAACCTTGTGCAATCATTGCTGTTCACATTCTCTTTTGAATACACGATCTTTTATAGGCGTAATGAGATAGACATCTGGTTAGTATCTGTACCTTGTGCCATAGTTGCCCTTAACATTCTCTTTCGAATACATGATCTTTTATGAGAATAATGAGATAGACATCTTGTTAGTACCTGTATCTTGTGCCATAGTTGCCCTCCACATTCTCTTTTGAAGACATGATCTCGTACAAAACAATGAGATAGACATTTTGTTGGTACAGGTGCGCAGCAGGTATCTATCATCTACTATTTTCAATTTTTGCATTATTTTTCATAGGGTTTTGTGCCAAGTGAAACTCAATTGATTTTTTCTTTAGTTTGTATTTTTACGTATTTATCATAAATATTCAAAACAATTAAAAATGATTTTTCAATTTAAAAATTTTAATTTAATTTTTATAGATTAGCAATCGCGCGTGGGACCATGCGATGTGGATGCCGAAAGGGATCAAGGGGGAAGAAATGTGCGGAGGACAGGCAATTGAAAATCGAGAACACGATCTATGAAGAAAATAAATTGGAATGCAATGAGAATAGAGTATGAGTAAAATAAATTGATTTTTTTTTTTATGCAAGTAATCACGTATAGATAGTATGTAAAGCATGAAATTACATCATCGAAATATATGTTGCAGGGAGAAGGGGATAGATGGAGGGGAACACCTTATATTAGAGAGGGGAGATATGTAGATTAGTTAAATGAGATTCCTCTTCCTTTCTTTTGAAGAGATGATGGGAGAGGGACATTTTGGAAATGTTGAATGCGGCCACCTCCGTCGAAGTGAGAAGTAATAGAGGAGATGGTTGATGCTGACTTGCAAAAGACATTGCAGAGCAGATAGTGTTTATGAGGTATGATTTAGCTGTGCTTGCAGTACCTTGGATTATCATTCTTAGAGGAGGGGAATGTATTCCTTGCATGAAATGATTGAAAATTATATCAAAATCTTGCTTTTGTTCTCTTGAGAAAGGCATAGTGGTGGATGTGGATGTATGCATCTTGAAAGGGATAGTTGTAGTGGTCTTGCATGTATCAATGAAAGATGGGCCACTTTCTTGCAAACTTAACGGAACATCATTGGAGCCAATTGTGATGCATGTAAAATTCTCGAAGACCTAGTATGTCAAGGTTTGTAAGCCCCATGGGATTAATAGGATGTAGTTGGGATAAAAGCTCCCATTCAACGTGCATAGGAGAAGGTCCTGATTGCCAATTTTGAATGCAATATTTTCCAAATGAATCAAGTGTAGGCCGTACGGTAATGCCATCAAGCACATAGATACTAGATGAATGGTTTACTCCATTCTTACTATTAGCTACTGAAGAACCTCATTATTTTTGAAAAGAGGTTGAAAAAAGTAGGCCTTGTGTTTCCTAGGTTCACCTTTATCCACAATCTTTATATCTCCACCCATTAAATGCACCTACCAGACACAACAGAAGAAAAAAACTAACACTTTTCAGGCCATCGATGTTCTAAAAAATTATTGAGGTTTACATACATACTAACTTAAGGTAATTTGAAAACAGAAAAGGGCAGAGTTCAACAAGAAATAAAATTCATATATGAAAAAGGGTAAACCAAGACATATCATTGAAATTTATTTTGAACAGATAAGAAAATAATAGGAACACACATGATAAAGATTTTCCATTCCAAAGCGTGAGGAAAAAATAGTATCCACTACTTAGCAAAGATCGAACAATGCCAAGACCCAGACCAATACCACCATGATTCCTAGAAGTTAACCTCTCAGCTTGGACAAAGTTGTCAAAAATGGACTTGCGCCTGTCTTGTGGGATACCCTTTCCAGTGTCCTCTACCTCAAACTCAAACTCAATGTAATTTGGATGACTATGAACCTCAAGAAAAACACCCAATTATTTGTAAGCATCATCATCCTTAAAGAATCATTTGGGCATACAATTCCAAAATGCCAAGAAATGTTGACCATTGGGGATTCCATGAACTGAGGGCTTCTTAGGGGTAATTTTCTTAACCGAAGCACGTAATATCATGTGACCGTCAGATGTAAACTTTACACCATTGCTTAATAAATTACAGAGTATCCGCTTTAGTTGGCCTGCATCACCACTAACCCATGATACTTTCTCTGCAGATTCGTCACACAAATCCAACACAACTTCCACACCCTTCTGCAATGCCACAACATAAAACATATCTACAACTTCTTCAAGGACCTGAACTATATTGAAGTTTGTCTCTTTGAGTTGTAGCTTCCCGGCCTCGACTGTACTCACATCCAAGACTGAGTTCAATATCCCTACAAAATAAGTGTATGCATGACAAATAAGCTGCTTTATTATGGAGCGCAAATGAATGGTAGGTTGAAGGAAAGGTTACTTTCACAACTTTAAAAATCCCATGAGAAATTTTGAAAAAAAAATCAACAACGAAGCCTTGATCCTCTTTTGGGTGCTCAAAAATTGAGGAAATTAGAGGAAACTGCGATAATTCATATACTTCTGTGTATTTCCTGGTTGTATCTATATATTTGTTGATTGGGATTTCACACCTTCGGGGCCCATATTATGTATACAAAGCCAAGTTTGGAATCATCCTCGTCCTCCCTTTTTTCCCTACAATCTACAAGACCATTGTTAGTAGAGATACTCCTTGTATATATACTATAATCCAAAAATGCTTGATCCTCTTTTAGGCGTCCTTGAAATTGGAGAAGTAATGATCAAACATGGCTAGTTTGAATACTTACTATGTATATCCTTGTACGGGGCTCTCCGGCAATGCATATATAAATCCAACAAAAGCCTCATTCCTCTTGTGGGTGCTCAAGAAATGGGGGTAATTAAACGATGAGAGGATATTGACTATGTATACCGTCTTTTTGGGTCTCCGTGCCTAAATCCAGTGGAAACCAAATCCCTTTTGTGCGTGTTGTATAAATTAGAGAAATTAGACGAAACAAAGTTAGTAAATATAGTATGTCTATAAAAACAAGAGGTTGGAATCTTCAGGGTTGCATGAACAAATCTAACAAAAAGTCGAATCCTACTCGTGGGTGCTCAAGAAATTCCATTACACCAAAAAAAAAAAGATCTAGAAGGCAAGAACCCACAAACAAAAACAAAACAGTGATACGATCCCCACATTTGGAGCTGCAAAACAGGAAAAATGTTACAGAGATTTGTGCTATACGGAGCTCACGCTAATAGCTGTCCTAAAATCAGCATTATTATGGGTTAAATCAATCCTGCAAACAGAGATAAATCTATAACCCTAATATCTCTCTGCCTTACTATATACAAATTGATTGAACTAACTCTGGATTCATGAAGCAATTTAAGGTGCTCTAGATACTACGAACTATCAGAGAAGCATCTTACATATTCAAATAAGGATGCCCTGGTAGTTAAAGCTTCCATGCAAATAGGATCTAATGCAAGTGTCCTGTTGCAATCAGCAATAGAGTCTGTTACTCGTCCGTCAGCTTGATAAACTGTCGCCCTCGAGATGTAACATTCTGCTATGAATCCATGAGGCGTGCCCCTTCTTCCATCAAGGATTTTTGAGAAATGCCTTGCCGACTCTGAGTAAAGACCGACATCTAAAGCAGCCATAGCGGTCACTTTCCTCCTCAAAAGAAGCTTGATTTTCCCAGAGTCTAAAGACGAATTCTCAAGCAAAAGCTATCCTCATTCTTTGAAAAATTGCACACAACATGTGGTCAAACACGTGCATGCAAGTGACATGGTAATAACAAAATTATGGTTTAGAGGGATAGGGTTAAAAGAAATATACAAAATAACAAACATGCAGAAAAAAATTATTAAAAAATTGTTAAAAATAGTAAATGAAGTAAATTGTTAAAAATAGTAAAACCGTCATTTGTTTGTCAAATTTGACATAATCCCATGAATGTCTCAGAAGCCTTTTCCCATAGGGGTAATACCTTCGGCGTAAATAGCACACATTGATATGACAATTTTTCTTGGGTTGTGCATGTTCCCATTGGTTGATATTTGAAAACAATAAATACAAATATAAGAATCATCAATCCTATGGACACATCAAAGTAAAAAGTTTTTTTGATATAAACCATAACTTCTTTAATGATTCCATTTTCTTTTATACAACCTAAAATTTTTATATTCGAATCCATAGTAATATTTAAACTCTTTTTGATCCAATCTATAAGCTTATTTTTATGGTTTTATTAAAATTAAAAATTCTATTTTACATGTTTATGTCCATTTTTATGTGCAAGGACTAAAGTTGTATATCGATCATGTACCATTCTCTTTAATATAACCAAACACTCAATTCACTTAACAATGGAAAGTTCCAATTATTTAAAAAATAAAATAACATGTTGGGTTGTGATTATCTCACATTGATAATAATTACGAGATAAAGGAGGTTTATAAGGCACTACATGTGTCGCCAAGCTTTCATATGAAAGTTTGTGGTTGAAGTCTTAACATCTTCCCTCTATTTGGTACTAACATGGCTTTGTGGGTTCCCTTTCTTTGCGATTATTACTAATGTAATGAGTTTATAAAATAAACAACTACTTATGAATGTTTGTCATCAAAGAGTTGTCTTTGTGAGAATATAAACAAAGCTAGCACATCATCGGCACACAAGATACAAAAGTTTTCATGCGAGAAAAACCAAAGGGTAAATTCATTTGGGACAATAACATTTGTTCTATTATATTAACCATTTGCAATACAACCACATTCTTCAAGGTGTTGAAAGTTATCATATGACACTTCATTGTATTTTTGAATTATGCAAGTGCATTATACCATGTATTGACATGGATGAAAAATAACACTACAATTTATATTGTTGAACCTTGATCACCATCCCTTAAGGAATTCATGTGCCTATATATAAGCACATTAGGTGCGTAATGGTTGTACATATCTACAAAGCCACACCAACTCCTAGTGATCATTAAATAACATTCCTCCGCAAATGTTAGAGCATTATGAGATGTTACTTGGATACTCCCAATCAATATATATAGTTTGAAAATGTAGGATAATGCATCCATAATAGAATTGTAGTGTATTAACATGTTGTGCATGACTTTTACTTGTCTAAGACCATCCCTCACCGCTTAACTTATGCACACCATCCATTGCACAACATATACCACTACACAAACTTGCACAACAAAACCACAAACAATTCTACACATTATTCTTGTGCGCAATAAATCTCGCGTAGGTCTATGTATAGAATGAAACACATTTCTAATAAGCTCACACTTGTTGAATAATTTGCATAAGGGAGCACATATCCATACTTTCAACAAGCTTGTAGTCACCCATGCCAATAGGTTTTTGCACCAAGAGAACGATTGCTTATTTCTTTTGGCAAAGAATTTATAATGTTTTCATTCAAGTTAACCTCCAACGATGTCTTCTTCCTTTCCACCATTCTCTTACAAACCGGTATTGCACATCAACGTGCTTCGCCTCGAGAATGATACCTAGGTTCTTTGTTTGACAAAACGTGTTTTGGTTATCACAATCTATCTTTACAACATTTTGAACAAATCCAACAATTGTGCATGTGCTTTAAAGCCATACCAATTCTTTGCTTGCATGAGTAGTTGCCTTGTACTCAAAGTTGGCAAGGTGCATATTACAACACTTGCCTTCCGTTTTCTCATTCAACTCATTACTCTACCAAACAAGTTGAACACACATGCTAGAGAACTACAACAATCAAGATTTCACCTAGTCAAAGTCCACAAAACCTTGTAAACTTAGTCCTATTTTCTCCAAGACTTCCTTGTTAGCAAATTGTATCATAAGAGGTTACGCACATATATGTAAAGGCTCTCTTTATAATTGTCCAATGTTCCTTCCATCGATTGGACATGAATATTCTTACAACTACATTGCATATGTAATGTCAAGTCTTTGTTAGAAATTATCATCTTAGTATTACACATGTTAGTTTATTATGTGTGTACATGACTTGTAACTCACTCAATAGATAAGATTAAAGACATTTAAGAAAGATAGATTAGAATGGTTGAGTGATGATTCCTTGTTTACATGATCATCACTTTATTTAAAAAGCTCTCTTTCATATTGAATAATCAATTGATTGTTTTTATTAATCTTGTGCAAATTATTGCATACATTAGGTAACAAACTATAGTTACATATAAAACCCGAATTGTGTCCTCGACTCCTCTAGTGTCATGGGATAATGTGTAGTAGATAGTTTCGACCAACAAGAAAAGTTTACAATCTTGCATCCCAAACCTTTCCAATATAATTTTAATATATATTTTTGGTTTAACGAGAGCTTCATGTTTGCACCATCCCTCTTGATTACCATGTCCAAAATAAATGTTGCAACACCAAGATCCTTTATGTCAAACTCCATAGATAATTGAGATTTAATCCGCTTGATCATTTTTTATTTTTTTGCTGATCATCAACATGTAATCTACATAGAGAACAATGATGACAAAGCTATCACCCTCTTCCTTGAAAAACACAAAGATCAATTTTATTGCATTAGCTTAAGTTTCAACACATAGCTATCAAACTTTCAATTTCACGTCCTTGACTATTGTTTTCACCATACAGAGGCTTTTTTTAGTTTGCACACAACATTTTTGTTAGCTTTCAACCCGTGTCTTGTAGATTTCTTCCTCAAGCACTATCTTTACATCCAAATGCAACAACAATAGCTAAAAGAAATCTGATAAAAGTAAGCATCACAACAGGAGAAAAGATCTCACCAAAGTCAATTCCCTCTGCATGAGAGAATGCTTTTGCTACCAAGCTGCACCTTATACCTCTCCATCTCTTCTTGCACATTGTACTTCTTGAACACTTATTTGCAACCAACAAGTTTCATTCCACGAGGTTATTTTATGAAGTCCTAACTTTCATTCTCATTTAGGGATTCCATTTCCTCCACGGTTTTCTTCTATGATTTGTACTCATCGCAACCAAGTGCCTCTATTGTTTTGGGATCTTCATCAGAGACATAAAAGATACATAAGGAAAATATGGCGACCTATACCTCTTAGGTACTCTTCTCACTTGTTCCAAACTTCACAAGTTGGATTCAATAGTTCTTCCTCCCGTGCTTATTGAAAGTCCTCATAAAATTTCTCATACTTAGAACATACTTTTCAATGCCCAATTCAACTTGCATCTTTTATGTTTCTTTCTTTAGTTGTTCTTGCAAAGTACCATTGAGCAGAGTTTCATTTGTTCTCCTTGATGAAGGTTTTTGATGTGTGGATGGAGTGCAAATCAGATCTGAAATATCTTTAAAATGAAGCTAGTGATCATCTAATCTTTCCTTGAATAACTAGCTATTAAACTAGTATACTTGTATGTGTGATTGATGACAAAATATGCACTGAATAACCTTTGAATCAAATTCTTAAGCTTGTTGGTCTTCCTTTGTGAATACCTGCGATAAAATCAATACAAAAATGTTTCCACTTAGAAAAATTCACCCCACTATTTCTTATTCAATTAATCAAGAAACAAGGCTAATATAGCCATTACAACAAGACTTGTTTATAATTGCATGACAAATTAAAGACTAATAATAACACTCACAAATCCTAATTGAATTAAAGTCAACTAAATTCGCTAAAAATATAATCAAGAAGACAAATAACATTCACCAATAATATATGGTTAACATGCAAGAAGCCATTATTAGTTTAAGTGACACATGCATAATATATTTTACACAATAGCTAAACTAGATATCTCAACCTCTCCTAAAAATAGAAATAGACTAAAATAAGACTATATTCACTCATCTATAGAATGACCCCCACCTCTTGGGGATGAATAGATAATGATTTGACCTTAATTAAGTACATATATAGTGAATTGCACTCTAACAAACACTTCTTGTCTAAAAATAGAAGACGTTTCTAACAATAGTTAATCGGTGCCCGTATTGACATCATACTCAAAATTCCTCCCTTTGGTACAAAGAGCAAAACTTCATATCTCTCCTTAAGTCTTCTATTAATCTTCTTCAACAATCCTTTGGTGAAAATATTAACAAATTGATCTTCACTTCTCACATAATCAATGACAACCTATTTATCATTGACCAAGTCATGCTTTCAATTTGTTTATCATTGACCGAATGAAGTTTTTGATGTGTGGATGGAGTGTAAATCAGATTTGAAATACCTTGAAAATGAAGCTAGTGATCATCCAATCTTTCTTAGAAAAACTAGCTATTAAACTAATATACTTGTGTGTGACTGACGATCAAACTATGCACCTTTGAATAACCTTTGAATCAAATTCTTAAGCTTGCTAATATTTCTTTGTGAATATTTGCGATAAAATTAGAGATAAACTTAATGTAAAAAGTGTTTCCACTTGGAAAAATTTGGCCCACTATTGTTTATTCAGTTAATCAAGAAACAAGGCTAATGTAGCGATTACACTAAGGCTTGTCTATAACCTAAATGAATTAAAGTCAATTGAAGACCACTAAAAATAGATTAAAAGAGACTAGTATTATCCACTAATAATATGTGGTCAACATATAAGAAGTCATTATTAGATTAAGTAATTCATCCCCAAGAGGTAGGGTGTCATTTATATGTATATATGAGTGAATTTAGTCTTATTTTTGTCTATTTTTCTTTTTCCCATTTTTGCATTCCTCTTTCCTTTTCCTTGTCAAAGTTTTCATTTTTTTAGGTGATTCACAAGGGAACCGACCCTCTCTGGAGGTTCACCTCAAACACAGGTTACCCATAGCCTTGAGGTGTTCCAATTTTGTCAACATGAGAGAGAGTACAGACACCATTCTCTATCGTGGTGCAACTTCCAGGTGACAACATATACATCAAAATAATCCCTGGTCAAAATGAATTCATCCTCTATTCCTGAGGCTCTTCAAGTGAGGGAAGTTGAGGTGATTATGAATGAATTTATTTCCATTTTTAATTCTCAATATGATGTGCCAATGTTCAAAGTCAATGAAGATAAAACTAAAGATCTCAACATTCCTTCTGACACACTTGTTGATAGACAAGGATTGCATACTCATGTGAATGGAACAAATGAATATTTTTGTGAGTTGTTTCCAAAATTGGTATAGAAAGAAAGTGATAAATTTATTCTCAAACAATCATGTTATCAACAAGAGTAATTTTGTCATGCTGATTTTTGAGAAAAATAATGTATACTCTCCTTAGCCACGGTGAGTCTCGCTTGTAAATTTTTTCTCACCCATCACAAAAGGAGTACATGGAGGCTTTTGAAGTCACTAAGTATCACAATGTTTTTACTCAAAGCACATCATATTGATTATAATGAAGATGATGAGAGTCTTATTGACTTTTCTCTTCCCGATATTACTATTGTTGAAATCAAATCTATTCAACATGCTCATTCTGAAGCCCACAATTCGGTGGAAGTCAAGGATAATGAAGTTGGTGAATTGTCTATCGCGGATTTGGAATTGTTGAAAGTGTGGAAAGAAATAAAAAAAATGATTAACTCTTCTTAGTCGAGCTTCATGAAGATAAACTCTTTGATTATTAAGTCACTTTGTTTGAAAAATATGATTTGATGGAAGTTAAAAGTGAAAGACTTGGTCTTGCAAAGATGGAAGAATGGCTTCCCATAATCATCATAGGTAGGATGGAAACCATGAAGGTGGAAGAGGTGAAAGATGATGGTGTGTTATGCATTGATGAAATGGTTCGCTTAGCGATAAACATTCCAACTGCTCCCAAAATCATGAAGTGAACTTCGTTACTATCTCAACTCATAAGGAGGTGTTTGAAATTCACTCTTTGAATGAAAGCTTTCATGTCAATACGAGATGCAATGAAGAGGTGCAAAGTTATCCTAAATTGATCACTATGGAGTACAAAAATTAAAAGCATAGTAACACATTTGATCAATATCCATACAAATCGGTGCATGCATTATGCCAAAAAGAATGTTGTCATTCCATTTATCTTCCCACTAAAATGGGAGTTGTGGAGTTGGATAACCATGCGAATGAGGATTCAATGATGATAAGTTTTTCTCATGAGAGGAACTTTCAAGATCAATAAGTTTGCAAACATCAACTAGATGGTGATGGATTTTTGTGTTATTCAATGCCTGGTATGATATAGAAGGAAGGTCTCAAGTTCCTTTCAACACTTTCTCATTGTAAGAGGACTAAAGGTTTTAAACAAATATCAAAATGGTCATTAGAATTAGGTGAATTCTCTATGTATTATCATTTTGAGAATGGATTTTTGGTTTCTACTCTTATTCTCGGGACAAGTGGAACTCGTTATGAAGCCTTAGTATAATCAACTAAACATCTTCAACCCACAAGAGATTCATGCAATCAGTCCATTGCATTATAATGATACCTATTTCTCTCAAAGATGTTGTTGGTTTTGAATAAACTTGTTTATTCCCGTATTTCCCCATGTATATAGCTTGCTTTTCCCCTTTTGGCTTACTTCCATTTTTGTTTGCTTGTGTGTGTTAAATAAATGCAACTTGAAAAGGCGGGCCCTTGAGTATTTGTGTTGATTTGAATCCTTTTCCCAATGGATAGTGAAATGGTCTCGTTGAACTTTAAAATTATGGAGTCCAAACTATGTCTTGTTTTTGCTCTACATAGTCTTTGCCCAATCTAAGCCATGTCCCCAAAAATATCTAGTTGTTGTCACCGAAAAATCATATTGTCTCGTAACATTCTAGATTGTGCTTGAACACATTAAAATGCCATGAAAAATGAAATTTGAGTATAAAATTTCCATTCTAATTACTTTGTCTTCATTAGTTTGGTTTTGGCATGGTCATCATTTTATTGCTCGCGTTTAGTCATCAATTTTGAAATTGTGCCCATAACTCGATTCATGGTGTGAAGCAAAGAAATTTATATTCACGTCGAAAGATGCCCCCATGGTAAAGAGCTTGCGGTCGCTTACACCACCGGCCTAAATTTGATGGGCGTTTTGACATTTTTTCTACGTGATTAAATTTGATGGGCATTTTGACGTTTTCACTTCTAAAACTATTTTTAATTGTTTTTCCCTTTTAGTAGTCAGCATGATGAACTACAAGATTACGAATATTGTTCTCGTGGATTGTGGAATATTGTGGAATTTTTCTGTCACAAAGTTCATGTTTTTATTGTGTACAGAGAGTATTTCTAGCAGAGGCATGAGATACGGTGGGAGGAGAATCCTACCAAGGGAAAATTGGTGTTGAAGTGAAGCTCAATCCCAAGTCTTCCTCTTCTTCCTCAAAAGACTCTCCCAAAATAGAGGATGTTGACAGAGAATACATAGATTATAATTCCTCTCCAAAGATGTAGAATTCTTCGCTTCATTTTACAATTTTTTTTTTTTTTTGGAAGGGTTTCTTTGGTGCATGGATTGATTCTCACAGTCCGAATTTAATAATTTTGTTTTTTTGTTTGATGTAGCATGTTCCCTAAAAAAGCATGCGATGATCTAGGAGGGGAATTTTGCCACCAAATTATCAAACTGGGGTTTTCTAAGAGAAAGAGCCCTCTAAGTAGAATCTACAGAACATAATACTTACCTTAACTATAAATATAAATAGGCATAGTTCTGTCTAATGAAAAACTCCCCTTTTTCTAAAAAAATGCATAATGATTTATTTATATTATTAAGTGTGTATGGAAGGATGGATTTTATTACCTGTGCCAAGAGTTTTGTAGGCTTATCATTTAGTTGTGAATTTTCTTATTTTGTTTAAATATGAATAATCAAGTAATAAGGGATGAGGTTTGGATTGTGTTGTGCTCGGGCATAGTTTTAGTCTTATAGTTCTAATTATTTCCTTATGATTTCTTGCTAACCTATCATTGTTGTTCTCGCCATGATTTAATGCAGGGGAAGAATTTAAGTAACTTATACATTTGCTTGTCGGTATGCTCGATCTTTCAAGAGGCTCGGCCTTCTTTTGTTGTTTACTATCGCAATCTGGTCTACAAGCTCTTGGATATGACCTTGAGGTATAGTTGTGCCAAGAGGTACCGACCTCACTTCCTCTAGTAAAAAAAGGAAAAATTGCTGTAGAGCATAGATAACATTGATCTTGATATGAGAGATATAAACATCAAAACAACTTATGCATGTAAAGATCATTTTCTCATGTATTTTGTATAAATAATGTGATAGTTAATAAAAAGCGTGTTGTTATTTTTGGGAACAATCGTTGATAGTTCTTTATTTGCTGAAATGAATTTGAAGATATTCTTGTCTAGAGGAAATGAAAACTAATGCAATATTATTATAAATAAATAACTTGCATTTACAACTTTATTTGCTTGAAGATGGGCCAATACTATTTAATTGAATAAATGTATTTGAATCCTACTATTTTTTGGGTTCTCTCTACCTTCTTGTTCGTACATAACTAGAACATTCTGTAGAATTATATAATTTTTTAAAAAAGAGGTAGAAACTGCAGTTCATCAAGGGTATAACTTTAACACAGCCTTAGAGATTAACCCCCTACTAAGTTACTTCCTGTCTATGATTCTGAAGACTTGGCTTTCCTTACACCTGTAATATCTTCTCAATTCCCAACCAGATGCTTTCAATAACACTACTACTTATTTGGCATAGGACATGCTTTGCGTTGTTCCATCTTCTGCCACGTTACATCTTTTTGGAAGGTCACCTGTAGTCACAAAATCATGTACTTTAGAAATTTATTTACCCCGGTCTCATACTACTATTTAGAAGGTTCTTAAGGGAAGAAATTATTAATCAACCGCCATCCTTTTGGCCATCTTATTTATTTTATTTCATATTTTGCGACCTATTGCACCTATTTACCCAGTCATTTTCAAGATCCCGCATCATCTTAACCCTAACTAGGGCACCCATGGGCGTGTTGGTCCCACTCCTGGTCCCACTTGGGGGCGCCTTGGTCTATTTTCCACTTTCCCGCCATTTTTGGGTCTTTTCTAACCATTTTTCATTCTTATTTTTGGGACCTAGCATCATACACTACTATCACTCCATCTAGAGTCGCAACCATATATGCATTGGCATCCACATAACTCAATCATCAAGGCACAAGCTAGGAAATCTGCATCACACTTCATAAGGGGAGAGATTCTATTCTATTCCATGCACACATACTATTACATTTTATACATTTAGTTATTGCTCTCTGTTTCAAAAAGTGCAACTAGCATAACAACACCTAAGGCATGACATGCACACACACACTAGAACTACATCTAGGTTCGAAATGTAGTGTAACACTTAGTTTAGTAAGCCCACTATTGTGGCGGTTGAGGTTGGTCCAACCTGTTCATTCTGCATTTTATTTTTTAGGGTTTTGATACTTCTCTTTGGTCTCTTGCAGGTCATTTCATTCATCTTAGAATATTTGGAGCATTTAACGCAACACACATAATTTCGTGTGAAAAGACAGAAGACAAAGTTGTAGATCACCTTCCGACCCTGTGAAGGCCATTTCCGAACATATTTCCCAGACTAGGGCGCCCATAATTCATACCAGAGCACATATTTCAAGACATATTTCCAAGTCCTAGGTGCCCCAATCCACTCGAGATCCTCCAGATATAGTCTTTTCAGGATTTTCACATGTTCGTTCCTATTCCCGAAATTTCCAAATCATACTCGCGACACTCTATGACAACCATCTCGTTATCAACTAATTCATTTACATTTCTCTTTTGCACATTTGGGTTTAGTATTTCCTTTTATACATTGTCCTAGGTCATTTACACCTTTATTTTACTGCATTTACCTAGTTATTTCCAGCGTTATATATCCTCCTAGATCAGATTAACTATCATCTTACCATTCAGTTTTAGTTAATAATTTTGGTGAACCCAACGTGAATTAAACAAGCAACCTTCTGAAAACTCGAGATTCAAATTCAAAGTCAAACAATGTCATGGGATTCATAACGGTTTTCCTTGTAATATTCAGAACATCGTAGTTTGTATATGAAAATAACTACATAAACTAATCATGAGACATGTTGGTTGGATATTTTGTCACAGGAAAAATATGATGTTCAACCACATTATGCGTGATTAAATCCCTCCTCAAATGAAGGGGAGGCGCCTGTTTATTACTAATCTAGAACACGATAAAGATATATATAATACTCACACTAATCTAGGCATTAGGGTTGGGATCTCATCCCAATAGATTTGTAGAAATATGTATGGATAGAAAGGAGAGATAAGAAAGAGAATAATTTTCTAGAAGATGAAAAAAAAAAGAATAAGCAAGAACATGCTTTTTCTTAAGCAAATGCAGATCAAAAGATAATCACACGTGATTTAGATTGTAATAACTTGTAAAATATTTGATAGACAATATATGCCAAACAAAGAATAATTTAAAGCATTGAACATAAGAACAATACCTCAAATACAGATATATCCTCACAACACAAAGTTTGCAATAAACTATCTTTATATTCTTTGATGATTAAAGGAAAACACAAAGTCTTTCTCTTTTCTCAACCTTGCTTCAATGTCACATCAAAATTTTCCAACCCTTAAGAATGCCAAAGCATTTCACATTTATAGAAGAGAGAAGGAGAGAAATTAGGAAACAATTTCAACAACATACTAAAAATAGTAAATAATAATAATGAGTCCATTTTGACTAGTTCTCACGTAGGAGACCAAGTCAAACCTTCTAAGTTCAAAGTATGTCGAAACGATAATGAAAAAGACATGCCAAATTGAAAATAAGAATTTCATGACAAGTTCATTATTCAGACTTGTCTTCTTCATCACCCCTGCTCAACTTGTTTAACACAAAATTCTTGGAATTTCCGGATTATCTCTTGTGCTTCCTCTTCATCTGGTCCACAAGAGTACTCATTCAAGACCTCAAAAGTCTCCTGCGTGTTGCTAACAATCCCTGGAAGCCATTGGAAATTCTTGTTGAATTTGGCCAATGCGCTTAAAACACCTTCACAATGGATTAGTTTGTCAATGGCTGCCATGTCAAACTTTTCACCTATGCTATAAACTCCTTTTCGACCAATTCCTGAAACACTTTGTACAAATCATCAATTGAAAAAATATTCATGCTATCATCCATAACCTTTGTGAAGATTTTTGATAACTCTTCATCAATATCATTAGTAGTGTCTAGCACATTGATCTCTTGATTCTCTTAGTTTACTACAAGCTTCATTGAGGATCTTGACTCTAAACTCAATTGCTTTGCAAAATTGAAAGTGTTTGTCAACATTTGGAACTACTCCCTCCCTAACCAAAGTTTCTGAAGGAACCTTTTTAAGAGTGCTGAGGGCTTCCAAAGTTAACTCCAAGTTACCAATTTCTTCAAGAAGTTCATCATTCAACTTATCAACATCTTTCCTTGCATCCTCCAAAGAGTTGAAAACATTCACCGTATCATTAAGAGTCTTATTTCCTTGAACAAGAAGCCGTTGAATCCATTCATTAACAAACCTGAATTTCTCATCAAAATTTTCCATTTTAGGTAGTCGATGAGAAATCAAATCGAATATAGGGGTGGGCATAAGAGATGTTATTTTCTATTGAGAAGGCTTGGAGAGTTTGAGCAAAACCTCCATCAACTATTCAACCTTTTCCTTTAATTCATCTCTTGAGACCTTAGTCTCTTTGAGCTTCTTGCACAACACATCCACAACACTTTGAGCATCTTTGTCTTGGGCACCTTCAAAGAATGACCTTTTCAAGATCGACCCTCGTGATCTGATAATCTGCAGTTGTAATATCTTCTTTAGTTTTATCTGCTGCCGTAAGTACGACTCAATCTTTGCAAATTTCTAACCTAACGCATCAACTAAGATTCGTGAAAAAGAGTCTTTGGTTTCTTAGTTGATCAAGCGGGTGCCAGCTTCAATGAGCTAAAGTCTAATGCTTTAGGTGGAACAATCACTTTTATTTTTCTTGGGGTTTGATCAACTAACTAAAAAGGTGCCGAAGCAGAAGATGCCTCTAAGAGGGGAACTAAGACTGTTCCAGTGGAAATTTGAGGAGTGGGTAAAGTGGAAAATATAAACGGAGGAGTGGTGAGAATGTTGGTAACAATGGCAGATGACATGGGTGAAGAAAGTGTAATGGAGTTTGAGATCCCGGAGGATACTGGTAACTCCAAAGTCAATCTCGTTCGGCTTGCAAGATGAGATGGGGATGAAAAAACACTTGCCATTGTGTATACAAGTGGTGATGATGGAAATGGATAAGAATGAGGTGGAGATGAAAGAAAGAGAGAAGGAGAGGAAATGGAAGGGAGCACTGGAGATAACTGAGGAGAAACATGCAGGGAAGGAGTGCCAAGAGTGGAAGGAGTGATAGACAAATCAACCACAATACTTACTTAAACTTCTTCTAAAACTAATAGAGGAGGTGAATCGAGAATCAAAATTGATGAAGATGGTGCAAACAGATAGCAAAGGCTGAGAATTTTCTCCGTTTCAAACAAACTTGAATTTTAACCTTTTAGGTGGGTTTGCACCTTTATCCTTTTCCTTATGTGAGGGGTTCACCTTGATGCTGACGTGATTAGTAGCTTTGGGAAGTTGGATTATTTGAGATTCATACCCCATGAAATCAACCAAGTCTTTGTGCAAAAAAAGGGTTTGAGTGGCCCTCTCTGTTATAGATGTTGTCTCTGTAACCGATCAATCAATTACCATAAATCCAATGTTTTCACCATTGCTTTGTTCATACATTGTCTCGAAAATGTTCTCATTATCAACCGCGTATTCGGAACCTCCGCGAGGTTGAGCATTCTTATCTCATCCAAGTTCAATGTACTATTATCTTTCTTTGGACCATGAATTCATCCCAAAGATCGATCAAAATATCTTCAATGTTTGGAACATGGAGCTGCAACGTTCCATGAGCCTTAAGGAATCCTCGAAATTTGAAACCATGTCCTTGGATTCATATGTTTTTAAATATTTTATTGTAACTCATGGATCACATTCTTATCCTTAGTGACAAAATAACATGCGTATCTTCCAATTGAGATAGGGAATGAAACAACAACCTTATGTTTGCTTTGTTGAAACTTGTGGAAGTCTAGGAGCTTCCTAACTAATTCCATGAGAATTATCTTATCACTGGGGTACCTGAGAAAATGGAAAGGAGCTTGTTGACATATAACAACCCAAAGATATGTGAACTTTGTGAACTGCAAGAAGACACCACCCCAATTAGACACTTCATTCCATGCTTCATTGGAACCCCTTCACTTTCTAAGATCAAGGTCTAATCTGTAAATGATCTCATAGAAGAAAGCATCATTCACCCTTCTGTATTGTTCCAAACTCCCTTTCAAGGTCAATTGAGGATAGAATTTATAGATATGATCTCGTAGACCGGTTACCCTTAGAGTCTAACCTAGGGTAGTTCCACATTCGACAACAATGTAAGTGACATAGGACATCATGTAGAACTTTCCGATAGAAAGAATTGACTTCATTTGAGCATCAATGTTGTTACTGATGAAAACTGCCCAATCCAAATGCTGGTCGTTCTTCTTTATGATGGTAATGAATTGGTACATTCAACTGTAAAACTCTTTAGATTATGGGATCCTGAATATTCTGCTAAGAAGTGTAATGATGTCACTAATTTCCAAACTCAAGTCACTTTTGAGAACCGTCTTAGTAAAACTTGACACAACAGCTTAGCTTTGATCAAGAATTTATTATTTACGTGCTTCACACAATTTTTAAAATCATTTTCCCATGTTTGTTGTGTGGACTGAAGACTTATGTCGACACATTCCTCAAAATTAGGAATTTTAAGGATTTGATCAACATAATCATTATCTAACCTAATCACCTGTCTCCCTTGCTCGATTCCGTAATGACCTGAAGACGAGTCAAAATTGGTGGCACATGCTAGGATGAAATTAGGACATTGAGCTGATATAGGGAAGGCAACCACTAAAGGTAGTCCACTGGCACAAATCGATTGTATCCACGAAGTCTGTGAGGAACTCTGACCTCTTCCCCAAAACTCTTCCATGTCAATATTTCCCAACTCGTATCCCGAATGTCAAAATTGGCATCAATGTATGAGGGAGATTCAACCCCCTGGTACTTGTACTTCATTTCCTTTGTCCCCTCTTTCTTCCTTTCCCTTTTCCTTTTAATCCGACATGGAAAACTAGTCACAAAAAAATCACCTCGAAACACTAGAAGAAAATTGGGCTAGATTTAAGTGGAGAAACCCAAAGGAAAAAAACTCCATTGTAAAATCACATTATCTATATTAAGAATTTACACAAGTTTAACCCAACACTTCCACTTCACTCCTCAGTCTTTCACAACACTACGTAGAGCTATGTCTCTTGATCAGTTAATACAATAATCACGACCATCTCACTCATCTTGTATTCTGCTAGTGTCTTACATAGTATGCTCTGCTAGCGTATCTTATAGTTATGATCTTTTGTCTTTAATACTAGACTATACAAATCTAAATGTTGCTAAAGCCAATCCCGAGAGGGATCACCCACATCAATGTGGGTTGGTGAATCGGTCAAGCTGCTTCACTCTTAGTTGTGAAAGACTGTTTAATATAGTTTGATTAGACAAACTTTAATAATGTTGGGGCATAGTGAAGTGGTTGATCCCACTTGACATTATCACCCCAACACTCCCCTTAATGTTAAGTGGGAAGAAAAAATAGTCATGCCTATTTTACCTGATCCAAAGGCTAGCATGCAAACAAGGGAAAAATTGTAGATCTTCCCATACATAAATTCTTAAGACTAGTGCTTTACATATGAAGACTTACATCAGATTATGGAGCCTTTTATAAACTAAGGCATACCCATAACTAAAGCTTGATGGGATTTACAAGTAACTTCACATAGAGTGATACATTTACTTATTACAAAGTGGAGGAAGTATTGGAAGTTTACAATGAACTACCTTATGCATTTTCTCATGAGACTTATAGTTCACATACAATGTTACAACCATGTGTAACCAATCCCTAAAGGATCACTTTGTTACATACAAAGTGGGTGGTCATGATCCACTCTTAAAATCTGACCTAGGTCTTTTATAATAAGCCATCAAGAGTTGGCATTTCCATACACACTCCCCTCAAGGGAAACTCTGATAGGCTGAACAAGGCACAAAACTTGCAAGACTTCACAACATGCAATGGCCTTCACATAATCTCTGATGTTTGAACTAGATTCTTTATCAAGAGAAATTTGGCCTTCACATAGAGGAGGAATACTTCCTTTAGCTCCTATGTGTATCACTACCAAGTAACCTCTTTAGCCACATGGTTCTTTTTGCTTCAAGTGATGGCACCTGCATCAAAACTTGAACATAAATCCAGTTGTATATCAACACAACATCAACATGGTTAGAGTCATGATAGACAACATAATAGGCATAAAAACTATAATAATGATATGCTTAAACAACTAACCATGTTATATTACAAATATGTTGAAAAATTTCAACATATTATACTACTAAAACATTAATTAGATGTAATCAAGTATTGGACGTCTCCAATACAAACACAAAGGCATCCCCAAGTGTCATTGATATGCATATAATAATATTTTAGTAATCAATTAAAATGATTTAACAACATATGTATATCTTCATATTCTAAGTCTTTACATAATGAGATAAGACTTGGTAGATAACACATCTGAACAAATAATTAGATAATTCAAGAATAATCAAAGTATTCATAGAAGAAAATGACCATGTAAGAAAAATTTAAGCTTAGACATGTCATATATGATCATATTTTTATGCCAAAAACATGATTTAATAGTAAAAAACATTGTCTTACTTCTCTTGTTTCCAAGAATTATATTCTTGTTTCTACTAAGAGATCATGACTATTTTGACAAAAGAATCATTATCAGAAAATAGTTAGAGAGAACATGCTCATGAAATCACCGACACATAGGAATCCTAGTTAGAGTTAAGGGTTGAAAGATCTCCCCCTCAATGTCTAGATCCATTATATAAAAAAAAATTAAAAACAACTTTGTAGAACAATTTCAATTTTAGGTTATTCAGAGGAGGGCAGAGAGGTAGATTTACAAAAAGGTTTCTCAAGAACATGCACATGTTCTTTGTAACCTTCTAGGTACAAATTTCATGATTTATAAATGCACTTGATGCATTACAATATGATATATTTTTGCCTCAACTACATTTTCTTGCTTTTTGCTTTTGATTTTTCTTGTAAATACTAGGCTTGTTGTTTTTAGCATTCTTGACTACTTTATTAGTTTTTACTCTACAATCAGCTTCTTTGTGTCCAAATTTTCCACATTTATTACAAGTTCCATTAAATTTGACTTTGAATGGATGATTTTTTAACAGTGTTAGTCTTAGGATTAGATTTAAATCTGAAATTAATACTAGAATTTTGATTTGGATTAAAAATCTAGTATGAGAAGGCTTATGATTTTGAGAGAAAAGAGCTTGAGAAGAAAAGTCTCTTTTGAATCAAAGTTCTCCATGACTCTCTCTTCTTGAATCAACAAAGAGGATAAAGTGTCTAAATCAGGAAGATCATTCTCATTCTGATACTTGGAATTGAGAATGGAGATAAAATTTCTAAAATTTTCATGTATATTGATTTGTATAATGAAGTATAACAACTTATCTTGAAATAGATCACAATTACAACCATCTAATTTAGATTTTATGTTCTTAATTTTAGCTAAATAGTCCACAATTTTCTCATCCCCCTTCATGGGAGTTGTGAACAACTCTAAAACCAGTTTAATTATCTTAGACAACCTACCACCTTCATGCATGGCTTCTAATTTCTTCCATGTAGCTGAAGGTGAGTCTAAATGACCTATATGCATCAAGAACTCATCTCTAATGCTTTGCAATAGGATGGAAAAGAGCTTCTTGAGACCTTTGAGAAAAGGAGCTAAGATTTTTGGGGTAGCTTGTCTCCATGTGGGACATTTTTCAACACTAGTCACAAGATCCCAGAGCTTTCTAGCCATAAAACAAGCTTTCAAACACACTTTCCAGATGTTATAGTTAGTTGAATTCAAGAGCTGAGATTTATCCATTGAAAAAAAACAACAGAACTAGCCATTTTAGATGCTCAAATGGTAAATAAAATGGAGACAAATATAGCTATAAAACAACTCAAAGAAGCTAAATAAAGACAAAAAACAAGCTACAAATCTTTTAATTTGTTATATGACAACAAACAACCCAAATTTGATAAAAAAATAGCTTGAATTGGTCAAGTTATGGATCAATTTAATAGGGCTAGGTCGTGTTTCAGCTATAACCATTTTAATAGGAAAAAATTAGCTAATTAATTAATTAATTATGAGCTTAAGATCATAGCACATAGTTTTCAAATTTTAAAAAATAACTAGATTTGGTCTAAAAATAGCTTAAATTGGTCGATTTAAGATCAAATTATATAACAAAGTGGGGTCGAGTTATAGGAGCTCGGTGAGTTCTTTAGCAACTCGGCTTAGCGAGCTAAAGGATGAGCTATCTAATTTGGATGAGCTAATTTGGAATCCATGAGACAAAGAAAGCTCAATGAGTTATTTAGCAACTCGACTGGGGTGAGCTAAAAAACTGAGCTACACGAGCTCAAAATGAGCTACTTTAACAAATAAAATAAGTTAAAAATAGCTCATATGGGGTCGACACATGGCACAATCAACAATACCAAGAAAGGCACATGTCGGCTTTAAAATAGATCCTCGGGTGGATGTGAAATTTTAGAAATTAAATTTAAAGCCCCTTTGGGTCAAAACCGACAAAAAAACCATGACAAAAAGATAAAAAAACACATGTCAATACATGTAGCTTTAAAATAAAGAAAATACATGTGTCACTTTTTAATTAGCTCACATTTCACAAATGCAACTAATAAGATAGAATGACAATTAATTAAAAATAGAACCGTATACACGTGTCTTTAATTAATTGGATCACATTTCACATTTGACACATAATGCGAAAGAAAAGTCAAAGTCAAACAAGCCACTTGTCAAAAAATTAATGGCTTAAACAATTTATAAACCAAACTTGAAATAAAGTTTAGGGTCCGGAAAAAAATAAGATAGTTTTAAGGAAAGTGTCACAATTAAAATTAAGAGTCAAAGAAAAAATCGACACCGACACAAATTTGACACGACACAATTAGAATATGTGTCAAAAAACAATTAGATTGTGTTTCACAAGTTTGACTAACAAAGTTTGACAAGTGTGAAAAAAAAATACTACGTGTTGATTTTTAATTAGCTTAGACTTCACAGTTCACATAGACTTAAAAAAACCCATGGAATGAAGAAATTTTAGAAATCTACAGTGGTACAAAGAAAAGTTAATAAACCCGTGAAACAAAGAACTAAAGTTTGACACCGTGAAAAATGAATATATGTGTCACTTTTCTATTAGCTCACACTTTGCAAGTCTGTCAAAGTTTGATAGATATATACATGTCAAATGCTATTAGATCACACTTCACAGTGCACCCAAAAATATTAAAGCAAACTAAAGACACGTGGAGCCTTTTAAATGGATCACTTTTTCACAAGACTGAAAAAAACGAAAAATGTGAAAAGGTGGAAAATTTTAATTAGATGATAATGCCACAAATAAAATAATGACAAATGTGAAATGTGGAGCAATTCTATTGGCTCGGATTTCACAAATCTAAAAATGTGACATAAAAGATACTTGGAGCAATTTTATTGGTCTTCCTTCACAACTATCAGAAACAAGTTAAAAGAAGACGAAAAGTGGAATATAGAGCCACTTAGAGCAATATTATTGGCTCAAGTTTCACAAATGTCAGAAATAGCTAATCTAAGTCTGAAAACACAAAGACACACGTAAAGCCCTTATTGGCTCGCATGGATTACAATTGACAATTAGATAAACAATATTATGACACCTTGAAGCAAGATGGAGCTTTTGATTGGCTTGGGCTTCATAAAAACTGAAAAATGTGAAGCTAGATGGAGCAATATGATTGGCTCAAGCTTCGTAGTCAAAAGGAAGTCAAAAAAGTATGTCAGGGAAAAGCCAGATGGCACAAGAAGATTGGCCCAAGCTTCAAAAAGAGAAAGATGTCAGATGAAGCCATTTGGCACTCTAAGAGTGGGTGTGGCTTCAAAACATGAAAAGAACATAGGAAGCTACGTGGAGCAATATTATTGGTCCAAACTTCACAAAAAAATGAAAAAAATGAAGCCAAAAACAAAATGATTGGCCAAAGCTTCACAAAAAACTAAAAACTTAAAATAAAAAAAATGACAGGAAAAATGAAATTTGGCCTAAGCTTGAAAAGGAAAATTTTGAAAAAAAAAAAACGGAAAATACAAAGACAAATGGCACCAAATGATTGGTCAAAGCTTTGTAAAGACAAAAATGGTGAAAAATAAATATTTTTACCACTAGAGATGGACTTAAAATCCCAAATAAACTAGATCTAACTAGATATTTTGGATCCACATTCAAAAAAATCAAACATAACGGCTATTTAAATGGGAAAACTAGAAAAATAGCTCACAGATGATGGATTCAAGCCATAAATGGCTAAAATGAAATGCAAAGCAAAGAAAATATCTAAGCAACAAAAGCTTAAACATGATCTAAACAACCATTTAGCCCATTTTTAATCAATATTTCAAACAATATTAGGTGGGAATTGGAATTTTAAACTTGGTTAGCTTGAACACGACTGTGGAACTTTTGGGTCTCGTAGATCCATCAATAAACTTAAAGTTTCTTTTCCCTTTCAAGTCAAAATACTTCTAGATCGATCTTGCACACACACAATCACCATGCTCTGATACCATGTTAGATTTAGTAGGGAAATATAATCCACATATCATAGATCCACCATTAAAGCCAAAGACTATAGATTATGGCATGCAATTGATTAAGACAAAGACATAACTTGAAATAGATAGTGAATAACAAAGTTAAATGAACAAGAGATGAAAGCAAATAATGAACAAGAACAAGAGACAAATAACACCAGATTTAAGTGGAGAAACCTGAAGGAAAAAACTCCACTATAAAAGCATTGTCTTTATTAAGAATTTACACAAGTTTAACCCAACACTTCCACTTCACTCCTAGTATTTCACAACACTACAGAGCTATGTCTCTTGATCAGTTAATACAATAATCATGACCATCTCACTCATCTTGTATTTTGCTAGTGTCTTACATAGTATGCTCTGCTAGCATATCTTATAGTATGATATTTTAGTCTTTAATATTAGATTGTACAAATCTAAACGTTGTTAAAGCCAATCCCGAGAGGGATCACCCACATCAATGTGGGTTGGTGAATCAGTCAAGCCACTTCACTCTTTTAGACAAACTTAATAATGTTGGGGCGTATTGAAGTGGTTGATCCCACTTGCGGAAGAACACTTGTATTTGTCACCATGTAGTCAAGTCCCGAAAACCCGACACAAAGAAACCTATAGAGTTGGACTTCAGGAATTGGAAAGCATGAGGCATTTGCATGTGCGTAAAGGGTGAGATGTTCCGATGTAGTTGGTTTCCAAAATCCAAAAACATATGGGTTAATTCAGAGTTTGGGTTTGGATAGCATGTAGCATGTACCATGTGTTTTAAGCGGAATGATGTTTCGATGCAATCGAAACTCAAACCTGACAACATGTAGTACAATCGGACTTTGGATTCAAAATGCATGTAATACTTTGCATGTGTTTGAATTTTTGATTTTTGATGTAATTGGATCCCAAAATATGACGTCATAGTATAATTCTGGATCTTAGGTTCGGGAAGTAGGAAACACCTTGCATGTTAATTGTTAAGAGAGTTCTAAAAGCGACAACATAAAATTTCTAAGGCATCTTCGAAGGTTGGGAGGAGCACTTACTGGGCTTTTTACATAACCTACTATATGCAACCTCTTTCTTATAATAGCAAATTCCAAAGGAGAATTTTATGGGGATGGTATGCAGTTGGTTAAGAAAATAGTGGGAACTACTTTTATCATGGCCCTAATTGCATCCATATAGGTATATTTCTACTTATATACACTTGCTTTTGTAAAATAACAATTACAGATTGTTTAATAAGTAAACTGCAGATTTTAGGTATCCATTTGTTTCAAGATTTGCCTGCCTGTAATTCCTATGGGATAATTTTCAATACCCAGTAAATCTTTGCAGTCTTCAACCAATCGCGCGATTTCTTTGACCAATTCAATTAGAGGTTGCACATACTTATTCAATTAGGGCTTCATGAATGTTCCAATTCTTTAAAGCATTTACCCAATTTTTATGCCAATTTATATTTAACTACAAATAATTAGGCAACGAGGGAAGTCTATTAAAATTGAATCTACTTTTAAATCTTTTGGAATCTGAAACCAAGACTAATTGGTATAATAATACTCTCATGCATGTCTCTAAAAAATAGGTATTCTGCTCTGTTATTTAAGCTCACAATGTAGATTTGATTTTTTTGCTTTTGGCTTTACACCAAGTCCACACTCTAATGATCAATTTTGCAAATAAATAGGCAATGATGGAATTCTATAAAAATTGAATCTTTTAGAATCTGAAACCGAGACTAATTGGTATAATAATACTCTCATGCATGTCTTTAAAAAATAGGTATTTTGCTATGTTCTTTAAGCTCATAATGTAGATTTGATTTTTTTGCTTTTGGCTTTACACTAGGTCCGTACTCCAACGATCAATTTGGGAAATGCGAATGATAATTTTGTGAAGTACGGACTCCTCTTGTGATCAATTTGGAAACGTGAGTGATAATTCTGTAAAATATGTCTACTTTTGAAGCTTTTGGAATCTGAAACCGAGACTAATTGGTATAATAATACTCTCATGCATGTCTTTAAAAATAGGTATTCGGCTATGTTCTTTAAGCTCATAATGTAGATTTGATTTTTTTCTTTTGGATTTACACCAGGTCCGTACTCCGACGATCAATTTGGGAAATGTGAATGATAGAGGTTTATATATTTGTTCAAGGAATGAATGACAATTCTCCAAAATATGTGTAGGGGTTTAGTATTTGGTTCGGGGAATGATTGCCAATTTTGGAATGAGGGATTACATTGCTCTACTGGGTTGGCTTGATCTATAAGGGATTAGGCATAAACAAACAGACCTTACTAAGATTTTTCATTTGTTTGTGGAGAAAATTGTGGATGAACACATTGAAATAAGGAACAATACAACACTGGTTTGGAGTGTGAGGATTTTATGGACATGCTTCTTTCGTTGTCGAATATGAATCCATGGAGATCAAAATAGTTTGCAAAATGCTTCCACTCATGATAAAAGATTTGTAAATGTTCATGTATGGATTTATAACGAATTTAAAATGTAGAGATATAACCTTTAAATGTAATGCTTCATCTATATTCCTACACTTACAAAATCATTCACACCCCTTATCAACATCAACTAGAAAAGTAATAACTATCCCTCTCAATCAAATAATAGATACCATTCGAATTTACATTGCATTGTACACATGCAATTTCTAGTCTAGTAGAACTATGACATTCACATTTTGATTCATGATTTCTCATTTGATCTTGAAGGCATTCTAGAGATGACATTTTTAATGGAGAATATTTTTGCATTCATCGAGTGGAACAAAAAAAATAATTTTTCTTCTATGTTTGCTTCCACAAGCTTCCCAAGCATGATTTAGTTCTATTTTGTCTTTGCAAGAGTGAACTTTGCACTTGGTTATGTTTCCCAACTCTTCCATAAGACCGCTTGCTCACTATTTGGTTCCTAAAATGCTTACTAGGTTCCAAATATCAATTTAATATGCGCTTTTTCCTTAAGTTATTCTAAAGTCCCATTGGGAGTATGTTTTTAGCATCTAATGGTTCTTACCACTCACTCTTGATGAGACCAAAATATTTATCATTATATTACCAAATAATACTCTTATTCTCTCTCATAAAATCAAGTTTTCAAGTGAGTTTAGACATAGTTTTAATAACAAATAGCATATTTAAGGTAGAATATATGATTTATCTTATCATCTTTTTAGAAATCTATTTGCAATCTAATTATTGTTATTTCCTGATATTTCTTCTAAGTTGGAATGCAATAGTGTGTAGAAAACAGGTCATAAGCAACTCTACTCCAAGTTCATAGATTGTTGCTACTAAAAACTTCCACGCAACTACTGAAAATCCCAACTACCAAAAGTAGTTCGTAGATTACTACTACCGACAAGCTTCCACCCACTACTAAAAGGCCCAACTACTAAAAGTCTTTTGGTTTGTTCCAAAGTAATGTAAAGGAGCACCGAACTATTCAACCCACTCTTTTCTTCCACATCATCAACCAAGAATACAAATCCAAACATGTGGCAATCCAAAGTCATGCATGCATGTGGCATTCCAAGAAGAATTCAAATTCATGGACTTAACACTCCTCCATTTTCTCTCCATGTTTCAAGGATGAGAAAATAGTGGAATAGTATTAGGAATGTTGAATAAGTACTCTCCCACTTTGTGTTCCTAGATTAAAGGGATGAGTTGTAGAAATATTCTCCACGATAAGTGGACTGTTGTAGTCAAGTTTGTTTAGGATTTATTGCTTTGAATAAATCCGCCCAAGAATAGGTAGTTAGTTCTTGGTGTGTGGACTAAGTAAACTAGGAGTGATGCCTATAAATACCTCTTCCATATACTTGGAAAGGGGGCATATTTTGTAAATCAGTTTTGAATCAATACAATTGCAGTTCTAAAAAGTTCCTTGTAGTTGCTCCAAATCTGAAGGGAAGAGAATGGCCAAAAGCCACTCTTCCCCAAGGAGGAGGATTTTTCTGTTATTTCTTAGCATAGTTTATTTACTGCAGATTTATTTCTATTAATTTATTTTAGTAATTTATTTATCTGCGTGTTTCCTTTTATGCATGTTTAATTTTAGTTTGTTTTCTTAGGAAGAAGTACTATTGAATAAGATTTTCTTTCTCCTTTTGCATACAACTTTAGACACCGCCTTGGTTATAATGACACCAACTTGTCTATGAGTTGGTTAAATGAATGGTAATACAATGACCCGATCATTTTTGGCATCATTTTGGGGACTATGGTGTTATTAGGAGACTCAGATTTTTCTAAAATAATATTCTAGTGACAATAGAATACCTCTTAGCAAGATTTGTGATAGGAGATTCTTATTCAATAGCTTCTTTAGAATTTTCTTTCAAGTTTTTATTTTCCTGCAATTTTTTTCAGCATTTTGTTTTTTTGCAAATTTATTTTCTACAAATAGATTAAATTTTATTTCTGCAATTAGATTTAGAAACCCGTTGGAGATTTCCAAAAGTAAACCCCCTCAATAAAATGGAAACATCATTTCATGTTTATATTAGTCCATCAGACATGTGTTTATGTAATTATTTATTCTGTTAAGAAATATTTCTATTATATTCATATTGATCATTTCAATATGATATTGTAGCTTGTTGATAAGATTGACTACCTTAATCAACATATGGATGAAAATTCATAATAGAAATATGCATTGTCATCAAATAAAACCCGTATCTAGTTCCATTTCCTATATACACAACAATTACAACGGCTAGTTACCCATGTATTTTGGTGTGATGGAATGGATACAATAGGAATCTAGATGATAAGTTTTCTTAATCTTTATAAAAATTGTAAAAGAATATATTTCATAGGTATAAATTGATTTGGTAGAATAATGAATGATTTAAATGAATACTCTGATTTATACTATTATTTTCATGCAATGAGGGTTTCCTATTCTAAAATATTTCTTGTTTGCATGTATTGTTACTTCTGCAAAGATTAAATAATAGTTCATGCATGCAAGAAATAAAAAAAAACTTTGTGCAGGTTAGCAGAGACAAATATTTATGTGGAATATTTGTGTAAATAGATTGGGAGTTGAAGGAAAAGATGTAGGATGTCTTCATGCTTGTATCCTTTCATCTGCACCTCTTTCCCTACAAAAACATCATTGCAGAGGAAGTCAAAGAAAAATATTCAAATGATAAGGAGTTCTCGTGTGAAAAATTATATCATTTTCTGATGCAAACTGTTAACATCTTGCAAAGAAATAGCTCAAACATCTTATGAGTTTTGTTCTACATGCTCTGAGATTTTCAAATCATTTTGAATCACTCATTTTCATTGAGAAACGCTCAAGATATTGCAGTTTGAATACAAGCAACTAAAAAAAGCATCAAGACTGTTTTTTTGTTTAAAAAATAATCTTATGATGCATGCTTTTCTAATACTCCTCATTTTCAGTACCTGATTCATTCCATGCTACCCTCTCTATCTCATTTTTGTTGAGTTTTGCTAAAAATCATTTTCCCAACTATTGGAACCACAAAAATTCCTCCGATATTTTGTAGTCAATGTTAAATTCTTATGACTGTAGAAAAATATTGACTCAACTAGTATATGCTAATTGAAATGCCAACATACCATTTGTATTCAAGGATCATACCCACAACCTCTCATAATAAACCATCCATTCCCAATAAATGAAGAAGTCCCTGAACCATCCCATTTCCCAGAACAATTTACCATTGTTTCTCAAAAGACTATAATCAACTTTCTCAGTTGGTTGGATGTTGTAGAAACTCGGAAGATTGCTTCCTGATTTTCCATCATGTTGACATTTTTCAAAAGGATAGTGATTGGTTAGAAAACCAATTGATCAAGCTAACCAATTACTAAAAAAGGGGGTGAAAGTTGAAAACCAAAGAAATGGCTACTTTTTCTAGAAAAAAGAAAAAAAAAAAAAATTGCACTTCAAAGTATTTCTTGGATACATATGATTGCTTCTCTTATGCCAACTTGGTTGATGAAATTATTTTCTACTAAAAATTTCTATGTTGCAGAGGCCTTGACTTCATATCTATTTGTTTTGTTCAGTTGCAGACAAAAATCAAGGTTATACAACATGATGAAAGCAAGGATAACTACTGAGTATGGTATGATAACTTCTATTTTTCTATTCTCAAATATTGTTATTTGTTGTTTTAATTACAAATAGATTCACTTCTAGAAAGTTAAAAAAAAGAGAAAATAAATGAGAGAGAAATTTTTCAAAATCTACATGTGTTGATCAAGTCAAGTAACAAAGCAGATGATGCAGATGACGTCTTTCTAGTTTGCAGCAGTTGGGATCTATCAAATGCTCAATAAAAATAGTTTGCATGAGGGCATGCACAAAGCTAAGTGTGGGGGAGACTCACTCTCTTCCAAATCTTTTGAAGAATGCATGAGAAAACAAAGAGCTAAGTGTGGGGGAAAAAATATCTACATTATCTAAGAAAAACCTCATGAGAGCATGAATAAGAAAGAAGTAAAAAAATTTACTTCTAGAATCTCAGTTTTTTGTTATCATGAAAAAGAGGAGAAGACAATTTGAAAGATACGAAGTCTTGAAAAAATCAAATTCTACAAGAATATCAGTAGCTTGCATGAGGACATGCAAGAAGTTAAGTGTGGGGGAATGATGAGACCAAAATATGTGTTGGTCAAACAAAATTTGGCACTTAGCAAAATAAATACGAAGCTTCACGCGGAAGAGCAGAGCGCATTCAAACGTGCGAAGGATCAAAAATAATCACTCCGAGGACAAAGACATATTTGGGACTTAGCCGTTTTCACGATGATGATCTATTTTTGGAAGATGGCATGCGAAGCACACAAATTGGTTAAAGACTTGCGCAACATGCATTGGCTATTTTTGGAGGATTGGCTACAAAGCGCTTTGCATGAGTACATGTTGAGAATAGATTTACTACTGACAGTTAACTAGAAGAAGTCTATTGTTAGTGCACTTACATGTGTGGCTATTATTGTAACAATGCGTGGCTAATAATAACATGCGACCTATTTTGGGAATAGATAAGCGGTGAAGGGAAAGTCCCCACCCTTATAAATATGTAGTGAACTACGTAATATATATTAATATGTAAGAATTGAGTTATTGTGAGGTTATGCTGCCAAATATGATGCACGCATAAACTATGGTAGTATCTATTGTAATAAGCTTATGTGTATTTATCATGTTTAAATGCAATGGAGTATATTGGCTAAAACAGAGTATCAAATCTTGAGTATAATTGGTTCTTGCATGCTTGATTTCATCATGGTTATTATTTAAGTTTGTTATTCTCTAGATCTAGATTTGAACATGCAATGTAGAATGTTGTATTATTCATGGATCTAAATTCTTTAATTCTTCATCATGCTAACATCCTGCAAAAACAACCCTAAAGAGGGTCCTGATACCTTTGCGTGCTTTGGGTGAGCCCTCGGTCTAGGCTAAGTGATGTGCCAAAGTGCACCTGGGCTTTTATTGGTGAATTCTAGGCTGCATCATTGGTTATATTGTTGGGACCTCTTTTTTAGTTGTGTTCAGGATGGTTCGCGATGAATACGTACTGATTGACCCTAGCAAGTGTTGAGGAGTGGATACATGACCTAGAAGAAGAATATGCATGGAGGTTCAACATTGGATCTGAGTTTAACGCACGCACTTGGGTGGAGTAGAATCTGTATGACTGTTTGTATGAGAGCTTCTTCGCTATCTTTCCAGAGAAATATACGAGTGGCTGGTTGCTTATGCATCTAAACAGAATTGGAGGTATCACACACTTGTCTGGACGCAGGAAGAATTTTAGGCCCTTTATGATGCTGATCTGATTTGAATTCGCATTGTAGATACGTGGTTCCATGGTGTTTTGAACAACTATATTTTTAGTACTCAATTTCCACTTATTCTTGCCCATAGGTAGCTAAATTCCAATTTTTATGATATCCTAGGGAGCTTACCTATGTGGCATTCCACCGGTAATCAAAAATTTGATGGTAACTTTGAATTTGAAGAGCAAACCGATGGATAAATAAACCCACCACCACGCGCGGGGGCAGGATTAGGCTTGGTGAAAGATGACAGACCTAATGACAGTAAAGGTAGAGAGAAGAAAGGTGGCTTAAGTATAATGAGGCACGCAAGAGGGCGGAGAGTGAAGCAGCAGGAGGTTGCAAAGAAAATGGCATTGTGGAGAAAGATAGTTCAGGAAGGGGTTGAAGTTCACACAGAAGACGTGGAACCTAAGCATCAGGAACTCCACATTTGAGAAAGCATGACAGGGAACCCTCCTCGGCCTCACGTAGAAGCGTGCGTAGAAATGACTGGGTCGTGGGTGCGCATCTCGAATTCACTCGAAACATTTCCCTTGCGCTTGGTCTTCTAAGTATCCAGAGATAAAAAATACACAAGCCAATTCAAGAAGTGGGAGAGAAGGAGTGAGTCATATAAGAATCACATCAATAGCAACATAAAATACTTTGTTGTTATATGGGAGTACCTTTTTGGGTGTATCATCCACACAAAATTTAGGTGCACAAATTTTGGACTATCTTCTGGGAGTAGTAATACTTGCAGACCTATTGGGGTGCGATTCAATACTATGGTTGGGACAAAGGAAGTACATCTTTTGGTTCGACCCCAACTACTGAGTTTGGGATCAAGATGTATAGGTGGCTCTAGCTTGTGGATCGGTGGTTCTGGAGGTAGAGGAAACATAGGAGGTTCTGGATCAGGTGGGAAAGGTCTGCACCAACCCCAGAATATTTACATGGAGATGTCTCTTCATCTTCCAGAGTATAGGGGCATAGAAGATCTTTCTTGAACATGTACACATGTGTGAAATATTGTGGTGCACAAAAGGAATCACATCTTTTGAGTGTAGGGAAAGTCAATTTTCTACTACGTTACAAGGGCGCACACACAGTTGGTACAAATTTTTTTGATCGATCAGACTTGCGTAGACTATGCAACTTTAAAATATGATTTCCTTAAAGAGTTTCACATCCTTGAGTTTGAGCAGAAGAGTATAAGTGCGCTTAAGGATATCAAGCAAGGCACTACTGAGAGTGTTAGAGATTATGATGCCCATTTCAAAATGTTGTTATCTAAGTTGTCTTATGATATTCATGCAAGCCAACATGCACAATGGTTTGTTGGAGGTCTGATTACACCTTTTAGGAGGGTGCTATCACATAAAACATACACTGATCCGTGCAAAGCACTTGAAGTATCCTTACACGCTGAGGTAGTTAGAATTATAGACATTGGGGTGAGCCTGTTTTTAGAAGCACAGATCACAACTATGGAAAAACAGTTGGAGAAACTATCAGAAAACTCAACACATGAGATGCGCACAGGATTTGGTGCACATATTATGAAGTGGAAGGTCACACAAAGAATAGTTGTCCCTATAGATCAGTGTGCTCATTCTTTATTGGATTGTGAGATATACCATTTAAACCATGATGCTATCTGCTGCCCATTATTACAACGTGTGATAAGGAAGAACATATCTTACTACTGTAAAATATGCAGGTCCACGAATCATGACACGTAAGACCGCGGCTGATTAGTTAGATCTAGGATGCTATAGATATTGGCGTATGAAAAATGGGAGTTTCAAATAACTCTAAAGGTAAGAACGAGCATCAGGATCAGGAACACAATTAGGCGTGCTATGATTAGAATGAACGACAATTTGAAGGCGGTGGCTGAAGTCGAGGATAATGTGGTGGATTTGGAGGATGAGGCCGTAGTGGAAGAAGAGGTGAGCTCCTTCACAGAACATGTTATACATGCATATCTCCCGACCACTACAGGTGTGAATGTCCTCAGAATATTACATGTTCTTTCTATGGAAAGAATCACAACTATGAGGAGTGACCAAACTTATATGAGCATCTTAGCAAACAACATAAACATGAAAACAAAGGTGAAAGGATGGTTAGGATACAACACGCAGTGGGAAATCAAGTGGATATCCAAGTTAGAACCAGAATTTGAGGCATTGTAGGTAAAGATCATGACTGTGTTGAAGTGACGTGCACCAAAGAAGCATTGCAGCAAAGGCCTACCATCACTAAGGAGGAGGTTCTACATGCACGGTACCCAAATCCTGCCCATCAGAAGGAGGTTTACCAAGAAACCATGGAGGTACTCAGAATATTCAGGGTGAAATACAATATTTAAAGGAGAAATCACGGAAGATGGAGCAAAAGAAAGCATCAGAGATGGTCCAAACTGATATGGATGACTTGAGAGAAGTGTGTAAATTGTTGCATAGGAGAATATCATTCCACTATTGGGGAATTAGTTAAAAGGAAATACTCCACGCGCAAGTACTAAGACTGGATGAAAGATCCTGCATGTAAATCTTCCCCCTCATAGCCTAGATTATGACAAGGAAATAACTCTGAATGTTGTTGTGGATGGGTGGCTATTGAGTAATATATCGATTGATTGATATACATCGCACGCGAAGTCAATGTTCTTACCCTAGATGCATGAGTCAAAATGGGGAGACCTCCATTACAGCCATCCTCTAATTTATTGTTCATGGCTAACTGCAGACGAAGGCCACTCCCATCAGAGTTTTAAAAGATGCATCCATTACCATACAAGGAGCCAAGTTCACTGGAGATTTTGAGGTTTTAGCGATGGCAGAGTTAGATAGCTTCCCAGATCTATTGGGGCATCCTTGGTGCTATACAAATAATTTTGATCTTCGGTTAAAAAAGGGTTATATCAATTTTGAAAACAAGGAGGAGAGAGTTAGTATCCCTTTAACAGATGGCAAATCTATGCCCTATGTTAAGCCCTTGAGTGAAGAAGACCTTAATAGTATTTATGTACACACCATCTGGGATCCAGAGGTGCTTGAACCATGTATAGACAAAATCCTTCGGTGGGAGGATGCACAATCTATTATCGATGCTACAAGTGTTGCTTGTGATAATTGGGCTCATAACACTTATGAGTTGGTATGGCGCGTAGTAAAGAGCATATTTCCTAAGGACAACAAACCGTGTTATATTAGGAGAAAAGGTAAGAACTCGATACCTTCTTACACCGGAGACAAAGATCCTATGGTATTCTTGTGCGCAGAGAAAAATAGTGGATAGACCCGCTGAAATAAGACATATGCCATCATATACCCTACATGGGACAACAACACACTGGTGGGTGGTCCACAAGGATAATCTTGTAGGATGAAATGAAATTAGGATTTATTTTTCTACTATATTCTTCAGAGCAATGCACCTACTCAAATATTTATTTATCATGGTAATCAACCGTTTTCAACAACACACGGTCAAAAGTGTGAGAGACTTTGGACAGAGGGGTAGGAAGCTTTACCACTTTCACTTTGAGTGCACAAGTTTTATTCCACTTTACAAGGTTGTGTGTATGTTTGTTGTGTCTATGCCAAACTCCATAGAGAGACTGGAAATTGGCAGGATTTAATTGCAGGAATGACCTGACGTTTGACTTCTTCTCTACCAAGCCTCCGGTGGAAGAAGCATTAAAATTCATAAAGTGCTTAACTATGGGAGATAGTGCCAAGGCTAAAGAACTCCTTCAGGAGTTATTGGATGAAGGAAACTCAGGAGTGCATCTTGTTGAAGAGACAGAGGCCAATGCCACACTACTTCAACGCGCTTTCCTTGAGAAAGAAAAAGGGAAAATGGTCTACTTAGTGGATGATGAAGAAGTAGAAAATCTGGATATAAACCATTCAACAAGTAGGCGTGAGGTGTTGGACAATGCAGATAAGACCACACACGCCTATCATGAACCTATGAAGACAAAGAAAGTGAATATTGAATCAGATGCTGAGCCTAAGGAGGCCATAATTGGAGACTATTGGTCAGACTCTGAAGTGGTAAAAATCATAGAGTTACTATGGGATTATCAGGACTTATTCCCTCAAGGGTACCATGAAATTAAATGTATGCATGAATCATTAGGGGAGATGAAGATAAAGCTTAAAGAGGGTGCACGCCCAGTTAGAAAGATACCCTACAGGATGAACCCCAACTTGCGTGAAAAGGTCAAAGAAGAGATTGAAAAAATGTTGAAGTTTGGAATCATCAAGCCCCTCGATGAGTCAGAATGGGTTAGTCCAATGGTGATTAGTATCAAGAAGGATGATTGGATTATGATCTGTGTGGAATACATGGAGATGAATGCTGCATGTGTGATTGATCCCTTTCCTACGCCATTCACTGAGGAAATACTAGAAGGCATTGTAGGGCATGAAATCTATTCGTTTATAGATGGGTTCTCTGGGTATCATCAGGTTAGGATTACCCAAGAGGATCAGGAAAAGACTACTTTTACTACTGAATGGGGTAGCTTCACCTATACTGTGATGCCTTTTGGTATGAAAAATGTGCCTGCATTGTATTTTCACGCATAGTTGTTTAGGCATTTAAAGAGTTTATTCACAACTTCTTATAAGTTTATTTAGATGATTGGACGGTGTATGGACTAGTCAAAGATCATTGTGACAATTTACGCTTAATGTTTGAAAGATGTAGATAGTTGAGTATCTCTTTGAACATCAAGAAGTGCATATTTGCTACACCATTTGGAATACTATTAGGACACATAATCTACAAGGAAGGTTTGTTGGTTGATCCAACTAAGGTTGCAGTCATTATCGGCCTAAAAGATCCTACTAGTCAAAGTGAGGTGCGTAGATTCTTGGGTCACACGGGGTATTATAGGAAGTTTATTAAAGGATATGCCAAGGTTTCCACACCTTTGGAGGAGTTACTGAAAGGAAAAGGTACGTTCTACTGGGGAGAACTGCAACAACACACATTTAAGATATTGAAAGAGAAACTTACTACCGCACATATTATGTGTTTTCCTTCATGGGACCAACCATTTCATGTACATGTGGACGCCTCTGACATGGCCATTGGTGCAATATTGGCTCATCCTGGAGAAGGTATCATATATCATCCTATCTATTTTGCTAATAGAAAGATGAATCCTATAGAAAAAAATTACACAACCAAAGAGCACAAAGCTTTTGTCAATGATCTATGCACTACATAAATTCGAGATAATGCCCGCTAGTTACACTATTTGTATTTTATACAGATCATATGGCATTGAAGTATTTGGTAAATAATCCCATTTTACTGTGGGGCACATATGCAGATGGGTACTCTTATTTCTAGAATTTGAATTCACAGTTGTGGTAAAACCAGGAAAAGTAATTCTAGACCAGCCGTTTATCTAGAATACGAAGAAGCATAGGCCATTGAAGATACTATGCCCGATGCACGATTATATAGGTTACATCGAGTGCCATCGGAAATAGAAGACATTGTTGTGTTTCTACGAGCAGGCATGGCACCAGAAGGAATGAAATCCTTAGAGAAGAAACACCTTGCTATACATGCAACACCTTATATGTTGATTAGCGGTGACTTGTACAAGTTAGGACAAGATGAAGTATTGTGTCGTTGTGTACTAGAACATGAACGCATGAATATCATGAAGGAAGTTCATGGTGGTATTGCAGTGGCCACTATACAGTGACGCCACTTGTGTGAAAGATTCTACTCATTTGGATTATAGTGGGAGACCCCGTATGAAGATTGTAAGGATTATTGCAAGGCTTGTGATCACTATCGCGTCTTGGGAAACCAGGTCAACAAGATGAAATGCCTCTATGACTATTACTAGTGCGAGTAACCGTTTGAGAAATAGGCTATTGATTTTGTGGGTCCTATTTCACCAAAGAACACACAAGACTAGATCACACTATATCATTACTTGCATAGATTATCCGACAAGGTGGGAAAAATAAATGCCTATAAAGGATTGTATAGTGGCTACAAAAACCATGTTTCTATGGGAAAATATTATTACATGGTATGAATGTCCTTTAAGTTTGACTAGTGATAGGGGAACACACTTTCTGTATGAGACAATCATAATCTTATTGGATGAATTCATGATTTCATGCCATATCATCCTCGGGAAAATGGGATTGTTAAAGCTTTCAACAAAATTTTGAGCCAAAATTTGACAAAAATATGTGATGTTGGAAGAAAGGATTGGGATGATAAAGTACTGCGGTACTTTGGGCATATTAAACAACATATAAAAGGTTGAACAAAGCCACCCCATTTTAGTCCGTGTTTGGCGCATGCGCTTCTTCCTATGGAATTCATGTTACCATCTTTGCATATTGCGCCTTCACTGGAGGTCTAGTTGATGAGAAAGTGTTAGAAGAACATATTGAAAATTTAATCAAGATGGATGAGTGGTGAGCAATAGAACGTTGGAGTTAAAAACAATAAAAGGCCAGGCAGAAAGCATGGCAGGACATGCACATCAAGGATAAAAAGTTTGAGATTGGACAAATGATGCTCCTTTATGATTCTAAGTTTTTGCACCATCTAGGAAAAGTCAAAGTACATTGGTCGGGGCCGTATGTTTTCACTCACATACTCGAAACAAACGATTTTCAATTAGAGACAATTAATGGAGTACAATTACTCTGATACTTCAATGGGAGTAGGCTGAAGCCCTACTATAAATAAGTCTTCTTGGTGTTTGTAAGAAGGTAGTATTTCCATTTAGATTAGGTTTTCAATTATGCATTTCCTTAATGTGTTTCATTCTTTTTCGCTATGCTTTGTCAATTTAGTTGATGTGTTTGTGTAATAAAGCATGTTTATGCGCACGAAGCTAATTACTATTTGAAGAATTTTTTTGCACGAGAGGACTCGCACATACCCTTAGTGTGGGGTGTTTACGATATCCAAGTATAAGACTATTAGAAATAAGTACACATGACAGAACAAATGGCCACGGGTGCTATTCAAGTTGGAGGATTGAAAAGAAAGAGTGCTTTCGGAAATAAAGACCATAGATGGAGATAAATGATGGAACAATATAACACGAGGTGAGCAGAGGCCATGAAGACTACTAGTGGAAGACACAGTGACGAGGTACTTAGGTGCATGGAAGAGCGCTGAAGAGAATTCTGTAGCCAAAAGGTAGGAGGGCACGCTAGAAGGTTATAGCCTGGGTACGAAGATGTATCGTGTGGAAAAAATGAAAATGGTAAATTAATGAGAGGATTTTTGGTAGGTGAAGAAGCAATAAATGTACTAAATTTTTGAAAATCTATATAAGGATGGGATGTGATTTCATTCTTACCGTTGTAATCATGATAATTTGAAAGATCCAAGTGTGACCGAGTTGCGAGAAGAGTATTTAGGTGCGAAGAGTGTGAATCGAGACAAGACGAGTAGATTTGTGCGTAGAGGAAGCTTGCGTCCCAGTTGCGAAGGGTTTGAGCGAAGCAAGGCATTACAAAAGAGCTAGGGCACATAATTTCAACTAGGGCACGTTGAATCAAGCTAGGTTTGGGTTTGCACATTGTAGGAGATAAAAGGTGAGTATTTGGAGTTAGAAGATTGCAGGTTACAAATGGCACCGAAGAAAGCACCCACAACAAGAGTAAAAGGAAAGAAGAAAGTGGAAGTAGAGGTTGAAATGACTCCTGAGAGTAATTTCTCAGAAATGTAGTATCTGAAGGGTGTGATTGTGGGTCAAGAATGGGATTCCCACATCCGGAAGAGAAAAATCAGTGAGTACAACCATCGTACAACCGAAAAATAAGGAGTTGGATGTGTTATTAAACACAAAGACAAATAAGCGCACAACAGAAGACATGTCGGTGTATGATGATGCTGGGGAGAAGTTGTTGAAGCAGATTGGAGTTTACCAGTTGTATGAGCTCCCCTAATTTGGGAAATATGAACCATTGTATCGATGGTTGATGAGTAGGGTACATGAAGATTTCTTCTACTTTGCAGGACATAAGGTAATGATCACAGCTGCGTCGATATCAACGATAACAGGGTTGAAGGGCACATGGGTAGATTTAAACAATGATTTAACTGACAAGGCTGTAATCCTAGAGATAAGGAAGGAGTTAGGGTATACCAAGGGTCCGCACGACATGGACATTGATAAACTAAAGAAGTACCCAATCATACAAGCAATTGCACACTTAGTGACAAAGTTGAATGACCAAGAAATATGGTCACAAGTAAACACAACATGGCTACACATTGCGAAGAATATGTCACAGGGAGAGACTTACAAAATCTCCAATTACATCGCAGAAAATATCATGAAGAAGCATGCACATGAGAGAGGATCAGTTTTAGGGTTGTTCTATTGTTTCGGTGTTTATGGAAATCGGGATGCCCGATGGGCTAAAAAGAAAATTTGGGAATACCCTATGGAGAACAAGTCACTGCGGAAAGATTTGGAAAGTACTTGTGCAAGGATCAATAAGTGGACCAATCAAGCAAAGGGCTTAGAAATGGTTCAATAGACTCCACACAACGTTCAAGAAGAATGGCGCATACCCAAGGAGTTACCTTCGGTAGTAGGGAAGGCAGTGCAGTTCGCGGTATACCAACACTTTTGCATCACACGGTTCACCATGAAAGATGGGGCTTGGAGCCCATGGTGCAAATTACCATATGCCTTCACAACATGATATTTCTAGGCATCAGTTCACCAGTTTTTGGATGCGTGCCGACTAACCTTCAATGCAGACAAGGTAGATTGTGACTACCATACACTAAGAAAGACATATGTATATCCAGACAAACTGCCTACATTGAGAGGCTTATCTCAAATGTATTAAACATGAAGCCGGTAAGCTTGGCCATTGGAGATGTTAGAGCAAAGCACTTGTGTACCTTCAACTCAAGCCCAAACTAGAGAACAACAAATATGTGGAGAATGAGTTTACGCTCCCAGGGCTGCCAAAAGGTAAGCATACAATGGAAAATGTTCCAGCCCCTAAGCCCACAGAGACAATAGAAGTAGAAGATGAAGAAGAGGAGCATGAAGATAGTGGTGGTTTGGAGCACAGAGGTAGGAGGAAGCCCTTAGACAAGGTAGAAACAGAGCACACGACTACACCACCTCGGGGGGGAAGGAGAAGATGAGGATCTCATTGCGAGACAAGGAGAGCACCACTTCAAAAGAGTATTTAGGAGAACAATAACCCAAGGTGCTACTCCATAATTAGTGCGCAGATCACCTTGAATCTCTCCATAGAAGGAGACAACTGAGAAGAGAAGAAGGAAGTTGAAGTTGAATGAGGAGGCGCAAGATTCTGAGGAGAGCGCGCCAAATAATCTACACCTCCGTGAGAGGATGAGGAAGAACTAAAGGATGAAGAAATGAAGGAAGGAGAAGAAGGAGAAAGGGGGCGATTGAGAAAACACACAAGACTACTTAGGGTACATCAGAACAATCTCTGAATCTTGAATCTCAAGTTCCTAAGGGGCCTAGATCAAAAAGAACAAGTGGAGAATATGTTGCACTGATCATGGGATACATTGAGGACATAAGTAAAATTTTCCATGCCCATTTTCAAAGCACAGTGACACCAAAGGAGTTGTATGGATGAGAGCTGATGGATGAAGATATGGCAACCATGCACACAAGGAAGTAACTGTCATGGTCTATGCACACACACATGGACGAACTAGACTTTGATGTATGTGAAGAGTCATGTGTATCATGGAGGTTGAAGAAGACACCTCAGGCCAAACACATAATAATAAATCCTATTGTTATGTCAGATGAACAAGTGAGCAATGCTTTGGTGAAGGTCTCGACAGAGGTGGCATGGTGAAATATGGATAAGGCTGCAATAATTAGGGCATTGAGGGAGGAGATCAAGGCTAAGGATGTAGAAATAGTGCACCTAAAGAAAGAAAAATACTTGGCATAGAAGAAGAACACTATTTTCATCAGCATGGCAGAGGAAGTTGGGGATAATATCATGAAAGCAAAGCCACACTTAGAGCCTAAGGTACCCAAAATGTTTCCTTCGGCAATGCATTATGTACAAACCTTGGTGGACTTGGTGCTTGAAGATGAACCTCTGCGCATGCTAGAACCAAAGAATCCTAAGCAAGAAGCAAAGTGAGAAAAGGCTTCGGTGATGAGAAAGATTGCATCATATGAGGGGTTACTTCAGAGCTTGCAGGAGGAATTGAAGAAAGTAGATCAGGCGCTTAATATTTGTATAGCCCCAAAGACGTTATAAGAATCAGGACCGTTGGAGAGGAAAATGAAGTCCTAAAAGCCATGAAAGATGAAACCTTGGGCTAGGTAGAACGATTAGCACTTGTCAAGAAGAAGCATGAGGCCCTTATATCAGCTCAAGAACCACATAAGGAAATTATAAATGAGCTTGGGAAACTCATCGTGCAAAAGATGGACTTATTAGAAGGAAGGATGACTGCCATGTACAACATTGTGTTGGTCTTGCAGAATGAGAAAGGAGAGATTGCAAAGGATGAGTTAGAGTCAATTGCAGTGGATATCCCATAAAAGACAAAGAGAGGCTATGCTCAATGATTGGAAGAATTTAGAGGCGAAATAAAAGAAGAATATCCAGAATTGATTCTTCAAGTTGAAGTAGATGATGCTACTAGGGTAAATTCATTCTTTTATTCATAAAATTCTTTCTATCTCTCTATTCACATTATTTGATTCATTTTGGAGACAACCATTTCCATGGCGATAATGCAATTAGTGTGGGGTAATGTTGGCCGTGACAAAAGATGGCACTTAGCGAAAAAATACAAAAGGTTCGCGCGGAAGAGCAGGGCACATTCAAACGCGTGGAAGGATTGAAAAGGAATCACGCATTAAGGACAGAGATAGATTCGGGACTTAACCGTTGTTATGATGAGGATCTATTTTTGGAAGATGGCGTGCGGAGCACACAAACTAGTTAAAGACTTGTGCGACACACATTAGCTATTTTGGAGGGTCGACGATGAAGTGCTTTGCATGAATACAAACTGAGAATAGATTTACTACTAAAAGTTAACTAGAAGAAGTCTATTGTTAGCACACTTGCATGTGTGGCTATTATTATAAAAACGTGTGGCTAATAATAACATGTGACCTATTTCGGGAATAGATAAGGGGTGAAGGGCAAGTCCCCACCCTTATAAATATGTAGTGAACTGCAAAGTAGAGATTAATATGTAAGAACTGAGTTATTATGAGGTTATGCCGCCAAATCGATGCGTGCATAAACTATAATTGTATCTATTGTAATAGCTTATGTGTATTTATCATGTTTAAATGAAATTGAGTATATTGGCTGAAACAAAGTATCAAATCTTGAGTATAATTGGTTCTTTCATGCTTGATTTCATCATGGTTATTATTTAAGTTTGTTATTCTCTAGATTTAGATCTAAACATGCACCGCATCGAATGTTGTATTAGTCATGGATCTAAATGCTTTAAGTCTTCATCATGCTAACATCCTGCAACAACAACCCTAAAGAGGGGCCGATACCTTTGCGCACTTCGAGTGAGCACTCGGTCTAGGTGAGTGATGTGCCAACGCGTTTGAGATTTTATTGATGAATTCTAGGTCGCATGAATATGTCTCATTTATCACCAAATAACATTCTTATTCTCTCTCATAAAATCAAGCTTTCAAGTGAATTTAGATGTAGTTTTAATAACGGATAACATATTTAAGGTATACTAGAGGATTTATCTTATCCTCTCTTTAGAAATCTATTTGCAATCTAATTGTTGTTATTTCGATATTTATTCTAAGTTGGAATGCAATAGGCATAGAAAACAAGTCATAAGAAAATCTACTCCAAGTTCGTAGATTTATCGCTAATTTAAACTTCCACGCAACTAATGAAAGGACCAACTACCAAAAGTAGTTCATAGATTATCACATCTTTGAAAAGCTTCCACCCAACTCTTTGAAAGGCCCAATTACTAAAATTCTTTTGGTTTGTTCTAAAGTAATGTAAAGGAGCACTGAACTATTCAACCCACTCTTTGCTTCCACGTCATCAACCAAGAATACAAATCCAAACATTTAGCATTTCAAAGTCATGCATGCATGTGACATTCCAAGAATAATTCAAATTCATGGACTTAACACTCCTCTATTTTCTCTCCATGTTTCAAGGATGAGTAAATAGTGGAATAGTATTAGGAATGTTGAATAAGTACTCTCCCACTTTGTGTTCCTAGATTAAAGGGATGAGTTGTAGAAATATTCTCCATGATAAGTGGAATTTTGTAGTCAAATTTGTTTAAGATTTATTACTTTGAATAAATCCGCCTAAGAATAGGTAGTTAGTTCTGGTGTGTGAACTAAGTAAACTATGAGTGATGCTATAAATATCTCTTCCATATACTTGGAAAGGGGGGCATATTTTGTAAATCAGTTTTGAATCAATAACATAGCATTCTAAAAGTTCCTTGTAGTTGCTCTAAATTTGAAGGGAAGAGAATGGCCAAAAGCCATTCTTTCCCAAGGAGGACTATTTTTCTGTTATTTCTTAGCATAGTTTATTTAATGTATATTTATTTCCGTTAATTTATTTCAATAATTTATTTGCTGTGTGTTTCCTTTTTACGCGTGTTTAATTTCAATTTGTTTTCTTAGGAAGAAGTAGTGTTGAATAACATTTTTTTCTCCTTTTACATACAACTTTAGACACCATTTTGGTTATAATGACACCAAATTGTCTACGAGTTGGTTAAATGACTGCTAATATAATGCCCCGTTAACTCTCATTCAATTTTGTCATGCAATAGTTCCTATTTGCACCCTCATATGCACACTTAAGGATGGTTCTTGTGAATCTATGTAGATACATTTTAATTTAGAGGAAGCCATGAAGAGTTTGGTGGTGCGTTTGGAGAGGAATCTTAACTCATACTTTATTCTTTTATCATCCCACATCTTGATGCATTTGTCAAAATTTACATGGGAGATTGTGTAACTTGAGTTTGGCTTAGCTTTTATTAGCCTCAATGCATGTATTTGGGGAGGATATTAATTATACTTTGCAAATATGTGCTCAAGTCTTATCCATTCCACTTGGAAGATATTGATTCTTAACTACTTGAAAATTGCCCCGTGTCATGTTTTTGTCTTAAGTCTAATTGTGAATTTTTTTAATCAAGATACATAGTAGAAGAGTTGACATGCGAAAGGAATTAACTTTTTGCAATATCAACAAGTGACCTTGTGACTGATGTTTTATTTTTATTTGGATAGATTATTTTTCATGCTCTTGGTCCCATAGAATGTTTGGTCTTGTGGACATTATTAAAATCCTTCATTCATTCATTAAAGGAGGTTCGCACATGTGCTTTAGAGGTGGAGTGCCATGTTGCATGTTTTAAAACTATTGACACATGTTTAGTTATCAAGGGTTATGTAGCTTGTATGGCATGGTTATTTTTAATGGCATGAGAACATAGCCTAGGTCGGGGAGGTATCACATGTAAAAATACATTGGGAAAAGTGTGGATGACTATGTAATTTTTCTCGTAAATTTATTTCTAGGATATTGAAGTTTGATATTGGGGACTTTCTTAGGAGTTAAAATCTGATCATATGTGGCTTTTTGTTAAGTTCGGATTTCCTTAAACAACCAACAAGGAAGTAGAACCAACACATACAAAATATAACTCAACATCAAGGAAAATCCTCTTGAACCAAACAAATCAGGAGCTCTTCATTATAACACTTAAACAACAACTTTAGGTGACAAAAATTACATGAATGAAGAAAACAATGAAGAGAGTGTTCATATGTGCAGTAGTATGCTAATTCCTACAATACACAAGGCATTACAGGTTTGTAAGAGGTCCCGATCTAAGAAAGGGACTGCAAATACCTTCCCGCCTAATCTGTGGTACGATGATGAATGCAAGGATACTAAAAGATCCCTCAAAGAGAGTGATAACTGCAAACAAAGAAAGAAAGAATATGAGTACTTGATAAAAACAAAAAAAGCTATGTACTCTTAAGAAGGAAAGAATTAATATCTCTGAGTAAACATAACCCTAAAGTATTTTAGAGAGAGTTACAACAAAAGAGTAAACAAATTATAGATAAAATATTACAAATGTTTAATGGTTAGATTATGTGAAGCTCCTCTATGAGCGAATGTAAAAGAAAGATAAGCCTCCCATAATTAATACATCAATCAAGCTCTTATTGGTGGAAGATATCAATCAAGGTATATAGAAATTGGAAGGGGGTACGACGCAAGACCTAGATAGGATACGATGAATTTATAACATGGGAGTTGGACCTCTTACTCCACACATCACAAGATGTTTTAACAACGTCACACAAGATGGATTTTTAACGGATGGATTTTTGATGAAAAGAACAACTAACATAGTTATCCCCCTCTACAAAAGTGGCGAGGTCAATAGTCCTTCTAACTACCGTATTATTATGGTCAACCCCCTTCTTGGAAAAAATTTCAGGAGCCCGGTAGAGCGCAAAATCAGTAGTTGGGTGGGGAAAGATGGAAAAAGAGCTATAGGGTAGGCATGCTTTAGACACAAACACTCCACGATTGATCATTGCATCACTCTTAGATATTTGATTGTAAAAGTCTAGGAAACCCAAGCGGAGGAAGTATTCGATGCTTTGTTGACTTTAAAAAGCCTTTGACATAGTGCCTAAGGAATAATTGTAGAACAAGATGAAGGAACTTGGGATTCCTGATGAGTATAGAGTTGCAGTGTATAAAATTTATGAGCAAGTTAAAGCTAAAATCAGAACTAGTGAGGGCATGTCTGAATGTTTTGGTAGTGACATTGGAGTCAAACAAGGACACCCTTTATCTCCTACTTTGTTTGGATTATACATATATAAACTTGAGGAATGATTAAACAAAACAAATAGGGGTGGTATCCAATTGGTGGGCTATGTGGTGAAGTTACTTCTATATGTAGATGATTTTATTCTAATTGTAAAAACTGCCAATGGTTTAAGAGAACATTTGAGGGCTTTAGAACTCTTTTTCTAGGAGGTTGGGATGCAAGTGAAAATAGCAAGACCAAAGTCATGTTTTTGTTTGAAAAGGAAGAAGCAACAGTTACTTTTATTTTTGAATACAATCCACTAGAAATAGTGGAAGAATAAAACACATTATAATTGTTTTTAGTAATAGAATCGGATGGGAGACATGTAGAGTGAAAAGGATTCAAGGATGATGAAGAGAATCCTACCTACTTAAGAAGGTGCAAGAAAGTGGAACTATGGGATTGGAACACCAATAAAACCATCTACGGTTTGTTGGTCACGCCAATTGTCCTCTATGGGTGTGAAGTTTAGGGAGTAGTGTGTCAAATAACAAGTGGATGCAATAAGAGAGAATATAAAAACATATAATCACTAGTAACATAAAATTCAAAGGACCAATCCCATATGAGATCCTTTTGGCTGAAACAAGAAATTTTCTGATGGAGGCATCAACATTAACTTGGTTGATAAGTTATTTAAAAAGGTGTAAAACATGGATAACCATTGTTGGCCCAAAATGGTCATTGAGGAGGAGTTGGACCGTAGGAAGAAGATATGGATGAAGCAGAACAAAAAATAGATGAATAAATGGGACATTAAGTAGAAACTTTTCCCTAACACCAATGCGGAAATAAAAAAGTTTTTCTTAGAAAAATTCAAGACTATAATGCGGACAAAACAAATTGGTGAAAAAAAACACACTATATTAAAGAGTTCAACCCCACACAAGAGCATATTTAAAAAGGGTATCTACAGGATGCTCTTAAGGGTAAGAATATGATGTTAGTGGCTCAACTAAGCACCAGACCACATCATCTTAGGTGTGATTCTCATAGATGGATGGTCCCCAAAGAAAATTGGGAAGAAAAAACTTCTATTTTCTGCAATAAAGGGGTGGTTGAAACTAAAGGGCACTTCATTTTGGAATGTGCAACTTATGAGGATATATGATCACAATATGATTTGAAGGTTGGAATTCTAAATGAGTTATTTGATGAGGAAGGACTCCAAAATACGTCTGGCTTCATAGTCAAGATCCATAGTAGAAGATACAACATTGAAGGAAACTTGAAAATTTCTTAGTGTTGCAGCTCTAGGTTCCTTAGACTACTTGGTCTCGTGGACGTCGTTAAAAGTATTTCATTTCATTTAATTAAAGGGATTGATAAAGTGTGCTTTTCAAAGATGTAATTTAAACTTTATTTTAAATCCTCTAACACTTATGAAATGCAATTTTTGTAAGTGGAAGTTCCTTAAACCATCATCATATACACTTTTGTTCTTGAGAAATTAAAACATGCGCTTTTGCTAAAATAATTCACATTTGCCTTGCCAAGTGCACTTGACCTAAGTTTCTTATTAATCATGAATCATGTAGAAGATGAATGTTATAAATAAGGCATTTAAAATCATTTTAAATGTTTTGTTCTCCACACTCCAAGTCTCCTTTAGCTTCTCCCACACTTCCATGATTTTTTTGCTTATAAGTCACGATTCTCTCCACAAATTTCCATAAGATTTTAACCAAATATTTGTCTCTCAGAAACCTTCAAGATGAATGTGATTTTACTTAGTTTGGTAGACAATATTATTTTATTAGTTCTCGAGAGGGGTTTTTAGAGATGTTGGCATTTGAAACCATTTGATTTTGCTTAGGCCCATTTTCATGGTCACATATTCCTTCCGCTCATTCATATGAAGATTGTGTAATGTCTCATATGGAGGATTTTAAAACCTGAAAGGGAACACTATAAAATATGATTTATGATAGCAAACCGATTGATTAAAATTAAAAAAATATGTAATTTGAATTTTCCCTTAAAAAAGGTGACTTGATCTAGAGATGAACAACCTTCAAATATGATCTAAACTTAACCAAATCTTAGCCAAAAATAATCATAATTAATTATGCATGTATGAATACCAAAATGTACAATGTTTGGACCCAAAATACTGCTACTGAAATTTATTAAAAATTTACAGAAGTAAAAATTACAAAAATGACCAAAAGGAAGTGATCCCAAGCCAAAATCTACCGAAACAAAGCTTAATATGGCCTCCAAAATTATGACAAAGATGTTGGTGATGAGATCTAGGAAAACCATGCCATAGAATGTGTCAAAATCCACCCAAAAGGGTGTAGATAACCCTAGATCTGGATGAAACTGAAGTTAGAAATATGCCCCAACATGTGTGTCTTCAAACCCTAGCTGGGAATTCCTCAAATTTGGAATACTGGGTCTTCAATAACTATTGAAAATTTTAAATACTCCTTAAATCTCAATAGGAACCCTTGAATAGAGATTCCTCACACAAAGGAAGATTACTTTTCATTCTTCAACCTTGGCAATATAGGGTTTTTGTCCTCTAATGCAACATATCAACCTTGGGTTTTCATCCTTTGAGGTAAAAATGGAAAGCAAATAGCTCAACCAAATTTCAGATATAAAAATATATAAAAGTGATGCCTTCTCCAAGTGTGGTGAATTAATTTTATAATTTCTCTTGGCGTATTTTCCCACACAAATTCCCAATCAACTCCCTTCACTTTATTTAATATAGTCCCCTTGCTTTATGTTGTCCATAGAAAATTGACTGACAACTAATCAACCCTTTTACTCGTTGTAAATGGTTAAGATGGAATCAAACCAACTTTAATCGTATAGGAAACCGCAGATGATAATCTAAGTGTAGGGTAGTTTATATCTTAAGTCATTTATAGAAAAATCAACCTAAGATTCTGGGAAAATCCTTTAATTCACTTAGAAAGAGAAATATTATACAAACAAAAAAGCAAGGAACAAACAAGCAAACAAGAAAGACAAAAACAACAAAGAAACAAAACTTGTAATATGCATGTGATCAACCCTATCCAAAAGAGTGATATCTATGAACTAGATAACCTCTTGGAGGGAAGAAAACAAGCTGACAACATCGTTCATACATCTATTGTATTTAGTTGCATAAATTAGTGTTTGCATATAATCTAAAATAAATCCTTTTAAATCCTAATTATAGATTATCTTTTTTACTCCAGATTTCATACAATGTAGAAAATGAAACCTTAATCAAATATACTCTTTTATTTCATATTTCTGATTTATAACAGCAAAATGCAAGTAAAAGACCGACAAAATATACACCATGTACACAGTAATACAAGTCATAAGAGACCAACATAGTTTTTATATTAAAATGAGAAACCGATTTACAAATGACAAGTAGTCAGATTAAATGAAATCAACTCTAATCAAGATATGACAAATACAATAGTCAAATGGCAGAAATATAAACCCAAAATGCTTAGAAATATGTGTAAAAAGCCTTCATAAGCCCCTAGATATGCAGATTAAAATCTGCAATCGATTAAAGATTAGACACAAAAATCAACCTTGAGATAATCAAAATAATAATCATACTAGCTTGGATATACCGCTATATCAAATGTTTACACTTAGATCCTCAAATTTAATGTCATCAAAATCCTGTAATCAAAGCTTCATTCAGAATATTTTCACAAAAATATAGAATGAAATGCATTTACTCAATATGTAAATTACCTCTCTGTTCTTCCCATGTAAATGAGTCGTTCATCTTCTTTTATGTTCTTCTCCCATAAGACAATTATAACTGAGCTCTTAAAAATAATGAAACTATAGAAGAGGAGTATATTTAATCGATAATAAAGATCAATCGATTAAAATTTATGATAGATGATTAAAAATCATATCATAAATTTATTTAGACAGATATTAATGAGAAACAAATATATGAGGGCAGGGGGACCCACTAATATTCAAATAAAACGTTAATACAAAATAACCCACATAACCATATCATTTGCATTAAATATTTCTAAACCATAATAATCAACATTAAACTATATAGTTTTAATCTTTTTAAAACATCTATATAAGAAACCACATAGATTAAATATTCACATCATAATATAATAATCTATGTGTATCCAAATCAAAAATATGACTAAGTCATAATGTCACCAAGTCTAAATAACAACTGTCTCAAAATAGCAAGTTCAAAGTCAATGCCGAGTATCATAATCTAATCATCTCCAAACAAATCAAAAACCGTGGTGCCATCAACTGCCTTGAACTCTGTGTACTCATATGATTCCATATTTAGAATTGTATGTGTTATAACCCCATATTCTCCATCCACTTCCAATTTCAAATGTTTGACGGGACTTAACTCCATCGGTATAGTCAAAGAGGACCTAGCCCATTTAGGAGAAATTTGGGGTCCTTATGTAGAGTTTCCTAGGGTAGGTAGTAGAGGATTGCTTTCTGCATTATGTAAAGGAGGATTAGATTGGACTAGCCTTTGAGAAACAGAATGGACATGATCAAAATGTGACTAGTGATGCAGGGTATGCGGGGCATTCACTGGGTTAGCTGCAAGTAGGTGAGTATTTGGACATCAATTAATTACAGGACTTCTGAAGGATTGGTTCTATAGAATCAAAGTGGATTGAGACATGAGTAGGACCACTTCGGTGAACAAATTTTCCATGGCCCCGAAACAAGTTATAACCTCTTCTTCCACCACGAGGAGAATCTTTGCATGGTGAAAATCTATTATTATCATGCTAACCTGCATTGGAATGAGAACCTCATGGAGTCCCCCATCCACTTCATCCAGACCTAGGCATTTTTTCACAGTTATCATTATGATAATCATCACTTTCAGAACTAGCTCATCTCATAAAACCAAATATTAAACAAATATGGGATCATATGATATAAAATATCATCATAACTATTAAAGTAATTTGTTGACCCATTTAAATATCATGAGAAACCATCACTTTCTACTTTAAAAGAATCATTATTCCTTCATGTATATCTTATTTTCAACTCGGAAGTCAAAGACCAAAATTCAAAGGATAAGTCCATTATAACTGTCGAATCGATCTTATATCATAGGCCACATCACAAAACATGTGTTTATACAAACATGTTTTTGCAGATATTTGTATTCTTATAATCAAATCATCACAATTGAGAAATCACATTGATTCTACTGCATTACGAATATTCCGTAGAACACAATGAAAATTCATCAATGCTTCGAATTGAAATCTGTATAGTTAATAAGATGTAAACATATAGAAGAGATTTCTTTCGACAATATCCTCCAACAATCTATTTCAACAATGATTTGAATACCAATAATTTTGAAACTATTACCAATTATTACAGTATTCAACTAAAATAGAGATATGTCTCGTGTCTTAACTCCAAACAAGCAACACCCAATAGTATCAATCAAATTGAAGCAGATCCGTTTGCATCATTTGACCAAAATGAACAATACCCATATAAATGCAACATCAATTTATATAATGAATACACAAATATAATGCTTCAATATATTACTCTGTATATTACACAACACGATTCATGGCTATTATATAGCCAATTACATAGCCAAACCACCTCCTAATAAATAGAGAGGTGTTACAACAAATAACCCGAAATAACATTTCGGGTAAAACATACTCTATGAATAATATATTGTTGAAACAATATATTATAACAATATACATTCAAACCTAATATTTAATATATAACAATATTAAATATTAACTATCAAACTAATTATTTACCTTTCGGTAAATACCAAACTATAATGTAAACATTAATATTAATTTCCTAACATTCCCCCCCTTAATGTTTACATGGTAACATTAGAACTTTCACACTTCCTTTGCAGCCTGCCGCCTCTGTGCGCTCATGATCTTGGCACACACTCAAATTGAAGGTAGAAGAAGGAACACATCAACTTCTTATCGACCAAGCACTATCGAGAACACATTTGACCGACAAGGATGGAAACACGCTCAGGAATCATCTGCTTATCAACCAATCACTCTAGGGAACACATTTGACCTAGCAGTGTGGGAACTCAAGCAGGAACACATCTGAACAACCTTCAATGGTTTTCAGGAGGCTAACCACAAACCTAGGCATGAACAAGAACACATCTGATTGTTCTACCTCATCAAGACTCATGATGCTACCTTACACTGTGCTATCTGTTCTTTACTATGTTTTTGCACTGGGGAAATAGGAATAATCACATACACAACTGAAAAATGGGAAATGGAACATTGGTTCATGTTGATCATGTTCCCCCCTCAATGTGAAATTTCCACTTATTACAAACTGAAAAAACTGAAGTACACAAAACCACACTGAAAACCACACCAAACTGAAATGCTGAAATCAAACACACTGCATGCTATAAGAAGGCACACCACTCACACACATGCCACCAAAGCAGTGAAGCGGCCCCATCGTTAGCGGCATGAAAAGAGGTCATTGTATGACCTCCAACCTCCGATGCCTCCATCCTCCAGTTAAATTATTTAATAGAGAAAATCTTCATCACTTTGATTTTCTATATAAACAGTATTTCCTTCTTCTTCATTTTCTCCTTCATCATCAGCAGCCATGGCATTATCTTGCAGTTTCCCATCAAGTAAGTCTTGTGCTCTTTTCTTGCAATCTGAGGATAAGTGACTAGATTGTCTGCAATAATAATAGGTGAGCCACTTATTGGAATCTTTATAAGATGATCTAGGTTTGAAAGAAGATTTAGATCTTCTTTTATCTTGTTTCTTACCATACATGGCATTTTCCTCTGGTTCCGAAACATGATTATCTTTTCTTCATCTAGCAAAGAAGAAATAAGTTCTTCTAAACTTGGATTTATTTTACTCAATGTAAAGACCATGTTAGAATAGCTTGGAGGCATGCTATTGAGTAATACTGCTTTAGCATCGTCATTAGGCACATCTACACTTATTCCCACTAGTTGATTGAAAATAGAACAAAACTTACTAATATGTTCCACCATGTTGTCACCTTCTTCCATCTTGAGGCCAAACAATCTCTGCTTTAAAGATATTGCTATGCTTCTAGCTTGTGATCCAAACAATTTGTTCAATGTCTCCCAAATTGTGTGAGAGGACTTTTTAAGTCTATATGATGCAAATAAGAATTTGATAGACCCAATCCAATAATCGATGTAGCCTTTCGATCTCTGCTTGCCCATTTTGCTGCTTCATCTGCATTTGTCGGTTTCTTCTCTTCAATTGTGAGTCTTTGGGGGTCAAGATTCCCGGATCATATCAATGCATAGCTCTACATAAAATGTGGGTGCCAGTTTTTAAAGATTTAACCAAGTTACTTTAAATATTCTCGCATCCCGACCTTCACATCCGCATACAAGATCAAATTGTCAAATATTCCTTGATTGCATGTGTATAGATCTATGCAAAAGAACGGAACACGTGTGTTACTGATGTGTGAGAGCTTAGACTATGCAAAGAGAGAAGTTTAGCAACAGCCATAAAGTCTTCTGTCTTTCCACCAGTGCATGAACCAATGTATACTCTATCTTAACATCCCTAGATTCCCTTGCTCATTCCAAGAATACAAAGACTGAGACATGTGCAAATATGAGTGTCTAAGAAAAACTTATGAATGTAGTACGACACAAAACATGGAGATTAGGGAATCAAACCACTACACTAAAACTAAAAGTGAGAGGAGACACATCTAGGTGGTGAGATTGGAATGAAATCTACCAAACTGTGATTGGTGTAGATCCAAGTCGCACCAAAATCTTCAATAAAATTTCTATGTAAAATAGATGCATTTCATGCATTGTTGTTATATGTATTTCACTATGCACGACCTTGCTAAACACTCTATCTTTCTCCTCAGGACAAGTATCTCTTCTCCTCTATGTGAGATGCACATGTGGGGGCTCACTGCAGACCAATACCAACGTGGCTGAAGTAAATAAAGCCACGACCCAATGTAGCTCTTTCGATACACCAAATTAATATATATATTTATTCAACACTTGTGCTCAGATATGAAACATGTCAACACACCAAATGAATGCTTAGGTTGCATTGGTAGAGAACGATATAGATACAATCTTTTCATTCCTCACAAGATGGAAGGCGATGTAAAGATTGCTTGGAAAATTGACCAATCAACGTAGCTGATAAAGCCGAATGATATTTAGAAGTTATGAAATAGAAATTCCTCCTTTAATCAAGCACATATAAAACTTTCCATCTGCCTGATGCTACATCAATGAGCACAAGCATCATGCAAGTGAAAACAAATTCAAATGTACAAGATTGAGTCCGCAACTCAGGATTTTCTTAACACAGAATTCGTAAAACTGCATGACACAGGATTTGGCCCGCATACACTGGTAGAAATCAACACAATGTATAATTACATCCATAGGAGAAATGAATCCACATATGCACTACTCCTCAACAAGATTTTATTCCATCATCATAGAACTCTCACAGGCTTGAAAAAACTCACCTCCTATACCAAATATAAACGCAACATCAATTTATATAATGAATACACAAATATAATGCTTCAATATATTAATCTGTATATTACACAACATGATTCATGGCTATTATATAGCCAATTACATAGCCAAACCACCTCCTAATAAAAAGAGAGGTGTTACAACAAATAAACATTTTGGGTAAAACATACTCTATGAATAATATATTGTTGAAACAATATATTATAACAATATACATTCAAACCTAATATTTAATATATAACAATATTAAATATTAACTAACAAACTAATTATTTACCTTTTGGTAAATACCAAACTATAATGTAAACATTAATATTAATTTCCTAACAACCCAATAGTTCAAACTTTATGAAGACCCAAAGAATTGTTAAATTTGACACAATCTCTTGATAAACATTTTTTTGTTCACAGTAAACAAGATCTTAATAAAAAAATGTTTCATGGTAAAGTATACCAAATGGGTAAGATACAAAACCGTGACATTTATCAATAAATCTAATCTATGCAATTATCATAAAGAAAAGGACGACATAGACCATTATTTTGTTACCCACTAGGGTTTTTAGCCTAAATGCAATATTTCAAACTTAAAGCCTGGAATATATTATTTCATACACCCAACTTTGAAAATAGAGATGAGATTTATATAGTTCCAACCTCAAGCTTCCATTCAACAAAACATACTCAAACCGACATACTGAAACCATAGCCATTTTTGAAAATCCATAGTATGATAAACATAAGAGCAACAAAACAACATTATTTCCATAGAGCCCATTAAACTCAAACCTCTTTTCCTTCATTCGAACTCAACATCTCACCAAACCACCTTTTAACTCCAAACATTCTTTAGAAGAGCAAGAATCGAGTAAATGAAATCAAATAAACAGTGAAAGAATCACATTAGACCAAGGCAGAGTCACAACTTCACACAATCCCAAAAATGCTCAAACCCAGTTCATAAATAGAACAAAGAACCTCAAAAATACATGCATGCATGATATACAATAATCATAGACTCAACCCAGTTTAGAAAATGAGTCTGAATGCATGAAAATCGAGCATCCACAATGAGCTAAGGCCAAACATACCTCATAAGATAGATTGAACACTAAAGTTGAGCTTCTCAATGCACTTCGAAGAAAACAATGGAGAATAAAATAGTTCCAGAAAAATTTTAGTAGGGATTCGCCATAGAAATGGAAAAATCAAATGACCAACTAAACTGGTAATGATGGTAAAAGGATGGCTCGAGGTCGAGCATTCAATGCTCGAGGTACCTCAAGTCCAGTGCCATAAAAACTTGCACCAACCAATAATTAATGCCCACAGTAAGCTAATTTCCGCTCCACTATCAAGGATGCCACTTGGCATTTTCCAAATCAAACAATGAAATCAACATCAACCATCAAAATATGCTATGTGACATTGTTCACAAAATAAAACATTAGGTTCAAGAAATGTCAACTATGATTCAATCTCCATACCCTAAATACCATTAGCATTATCAATTGAGGGACTTAAGCATCAACTTGGTCCAATAATCCACACTCAAATGAAATGGAAGAATAAAACAAGTGCCTCTGAACCAATACCTTATACCCTGGAGTCTCCAAACATCCATGATGCCATAACGTGAAAACACAACTGTTATCCCAGTAGAATATCACTGAACCGACCAAGGCTTAATTTCGCATAATACAAAATTAGTGCAAATCAAAGAAAGTGACACTTACCAACATTCTTTACTGCCACCACGGAAAGAAGATATATACCAAAAAGTGAGCTTGGAATTTGAAAATGGTTAATGTAAGCTGAAATTCAATCGTCATCTTGATAAAATGTGATCATCAATCTGTAAAGTGCCCAAGGTATCATATTATATCAATGTGAACACCTAATCATATTAATGCCGACATGCAAATGTTCCAAAACCACTTTAAACATGAAATGATAATCGAACTAAAGTTTTAAATTAAACAAAGTGGACCCCTGCCATATATTTGTAATATTAATATAAGAAGGGACAAAGGAGGACATTTGAATGAGCGGTCAAATTTTTTTTTTAAAAAAGGGGGTAGGTAAAATTTGAGGTATAACATTGGTGACCATACTTGGCTTTTTTTAAGAGGGAAGGTTGGATTATTAAAAAAAAAGCTTAAATTTTAACTCCAAGAGTGCAAGTAAGCTACTTGTTTCTTGGATCACTCTGCGCAGACCCCAAGAATGATGAGTATGAAAATGGGATGCATGTATGGATGAGCATGAATGAAGAAAGGAAATAAAGAGATTGGGAAAGTGAGGGCAGAATAAAGTTCAATTACATGACAAATTTCCCAATATTTGAAAAACAAGTATAACTTTGTCATCATGAACGTCCAACATTATCACTATTAAGATTTACTAAATGATCAATTCTAAATGCATAATCTGAAATTGAAAGCATCCAAAAATATTACCATCCAAGGATATGAGAGCTCTTTCCACCAGTTTCCAAGCATTCTGGACCAAAACAAACAACCAATGAAAAAACAAGAAACAAGCCAAAACAACAAACCACCAAAAACAAACCACAACAAGCCAAAACAACAAACAACCAAAAACAAACTATAATACATAATTTACAAAATGATTTCATTTGTAAAAATGCTTCAAATGTTGACCATTGACTGTGAAACGCAACCAATCACCATCAATCTCACGTAAATGAAAAGCATTATTACCTAATACAACAACAATTTGATAAGGCCCAAGCCAAAGAGAGTCAAATTTATGGTGTTTTCCTAGATTTTCCCTAGCCTTATCCCAATAGAGCACTAAATCTCCAACCTCAAATCTTTTAATAGTGGCCTTTTTGTCAAACAATTTCTTCAATCTCTCTTTACCCTTTTCCAACTTTTCCAAGGTTGTAATCCTGGCTTCATCTAAAGAAATTAGCTCATCCAAACGTAATTGAATCTCATCTAAATCATCTAACCCATAATTTAACATTGTTTTAGAAGATGAAATTTGTAATTCAATAGGCATGATTGCTTCAAAACCATATGCAAGAAAAAAAGAAAGGAGAAAAACATGTACCTGATTTGGTAGTTGTTCTATCAGCCCATAAGGCTTCAAAAATTTTTTTAGGTGTTTGTCCCTTTTGTTCTCACATACAATATTTTTTCATTATGTTAATGAGATTCTTATTCATAGATTCCGCTTGACCATTACCCGAGGGTAATATTTGGAAGAATGACTAGAAATAATGGAATATTTACCCATAAAAGTTAGATATTCTTTCAGAGATAAACTACGACCATTGTCAGAAATTATTTCATGAGGAACACCAAAACGAGAAAAAAATTTGATTTTTAAAAATTTTTTATAACTTCTCCAGATGTAGAACTTTTTAAAGCTAATGCTTCTTTTAGCCACTTTTTAAAGTAATCAATTGTCACAGTCAAAATATGCCTATGTCTAGTAGATGAAGGAGGGTGTATATCTGAAATAAAATCAATTCCCCATTTTGAAAAAGGTCTATCCGGAATAACTGGATTTAAAGGCATAATAGGTAAATGTTCGTGACCTACAAAGATTTGGCAAGGAGCACAAGACATGAAAAGACTATAAGCGTCTTTAAAAATGGTGGGCTAATAGTAACCAACACGTAAAATCTTATGTGTTGTCATTTTCATGCATAGTGTCCACCACAAACCCCTCATGACAACTTTTAAGAACCCTTTAAGTTTGATTGTGAGTTAAGCACCTAAGCAAGACACCATCTCGATTCTTGTAAAACAAGAAATTTTCCAATAACAAAAATTTAAGAGCTTGAAAGTGTAATGCTCTACGTTTTCTTTTGTCTAAATGATTAGGACAAGATTGGTTTTGAAAGTAATATATTAGGTCATGGTACCAATCATCTTGAGATAGAAAGCAGTCCCAGTCTTGCATCGTCAAGCCAAAACTGAATTGTGTAGAAAAATATACAGTTTTCAAAGTCTGAAAATGTGGAACAACATTTAAATTTTCATCTACGCTCAAAATCAAAACATTTATTTCAGAATTTGCATTTTCAGCCAAGTGTTTGTGAGTTCATTTCCCTTGATAGTCTTACATGTCTCAAACTCTAGGTCAAACTGTTGAACTTTAAAAATCCATTTGGCTAACCTTCCATCTATGATGGGTTGTTTAAACAAGTAAGATAAAATAGGTACGTTAGATCAAATAACAACTTGGTTACCCATCAACAAATGTTTGTATTTTCCCAAAACAGATACCAACGTGAAGAAAAATTTCTCAATTAAAGGATACCTGATTTCAACATCTTTTAGAGTTTGATTGAAGTAGGAAATTGGTTTCTCTTCTCTAGAAGAAGAATATTGAGTGATCACAACACCCATAGCCTTGTCATTCACATTAAGATATAAGATGAATGGTTTATTTAAATCAGGTTTAGCCAAAACAAGAGTTTAGTAATAATAGCATTTTACATCATCAAAAGAAGAATCAACATTAGAATCCCATATAAAACCATGATTTTTCTTTAATAAAATTTGTAAAGGAGTAACCTTATCAGAAAAATAGAAATGAATTTCCGCACAAAATTTATTTTACCAAAGAATGATCTAAGGCTAGATTCATTTTTAGGTGGGGCTAGTTCTTTGATGGCATGTACCCTCTCAGGATCTATGAAATATCGTCATTTGAAATGATATGACCCAAGAGTTTCCCTTATTTTACCAAAAATATATTTTTAGGATTTAAAGAAATTCCATACTTATGACAATGAATGAAGATTTCATGAAAGGTGTTCTAAGTGTTTCTTCCTCTTCATTGAGTACACTGTTAAGTCATCTAAATAAATCTGAATTATAACTCCAATCAGATCATCAAAAGCAACATGCATTTTCTTGAAATGTAGCACTTGCATTAATTAAACCAAAAGGCATTCGATTAAAAGCAAAGGTACCTCTTCATGTTGTAAATGTTGTTTTATGTCTATCTTCTGGATTTACATAGATCTGGTTATATCTGAGAAACCATCCAAAAGGACATTATTTAGAACCGGTGACCTGTTGTAAAATTTGATCGATATTTGGCAAAGGAAATTTATCCTTAGCACTCACATGGTTAAGGTCTCTAAAATCAACATAGAGATGAATGTCTCCATTTTTCTTCCTAATTGGGACCAGATTAGCTACCCAATTTGAATATCTAATAGGAAAAATGACACCACCATCCAACATTTTATCAAGCTCCTTGTTGATGGTGTCCTCCAACAAGGGGCTCACTCTTCTAGATTTTTGCCTTATAGGTTTAATACGGGTTTTATAGGAATGTCATGTTTAATAATCCTAGTGTCATAACCCTTTAAATATTTATAAGACCAAGCTAAAACGTTAATAAAATCTTTCAACAATTTAACATAATTTTTTTTCATTTTTGAAAGACAAACACCCAAATAAACAAACTTTGGATTATCATCGTAGCAAGATTAAACAATTATTTTCCCTATAATCCTCCTAGAGGTTTCAACAGAGGAGGAAATTTAGGATGATCCTATAGTGAAAACATGGATTCAAGACTGACCAGACCAACAGGTAGTTTATTATTAGACAGTTGTAAATAATCTCCGTAATTCAAAACATAGTCATCATAATCAAAATAGTTCCTTTCAAAAATGTATCAATGTGTTCATCACAAGAAAATACAGGCCAATTAGTTTCCAAATCAGGTATCATGGGCCTATATACTTCTTTGAAAGTGCAAAATATTTGATCAACAAATGAAGGATTTACAGCAAAAACAACAAGCTTATCTGCTCTAGAATTGAATTCTCAAAAATATGATTGATATTAAATGCTTCAAACTATTCAATGAAAGACCAAACCTTTTGAGTATACCGATGAAGATGAGTTTGATTTGTCTTATAGATCCTCTTAACTTGTCTGATTATTAATTCTGAATCTCCAAAAATAGTCAATTTCTTAATATTTAGACTTAAAGCTTGTTGCAGTCCTAAACACAAGGCTTCAAATTCAACAGTGTTATTAGTAGCTTCAAAAGCTAAATGAAAACATAATCAAATTTATACCAATAGGAGATTTGATAACTACTCCTGCACCATTTCTAGATTGTGAGCATGCTCCATCAAAACACATATTCAAACTTCACCAAAGGGTAACAACCTAGCATGTTGATAATCTTCATCATCTAAAGCGTAAGTATCAACTGAATCTAATCCATAAGTACCCATACCAGTTTCTACAAATGAGATAGATGATGAAATCCCTTCAATGGGAGTACTTGACCATTCTTCCCTTTGAATAAAGGCTATAGCATTTCCAACTGACACCCAAGTTTGATCTTTACCCACAAATGCACATGTAGCATGTGACCAATCTCTTCCAAGAAGCATAACATAGTTAGTTGGTATATCCAAAATGTGAATGTTTCTAATAAATCTTACTCTTTCATCCTGAGCTAACTTAACAACTATGTCTTTAAATTTACCACAACATCTAGTTTGTCTAGAATCAAAACCAATCAATTTCCGATTATCATGTTCATAAGAAATGCCTAATTGATCTACAATAGTTTTAGGCATAATATTTTTTGATGCTCCTATATCTAGAATGCAATTGTGAATGATTTTGTTTTGAATCTTAACAGTCACATAAAATGGTGGAATATAATCTGTTGTTGGGTTGGATGTATTTAAAACCTCATCCTTACCTCCTTTGTCACTTTTAGATTCACTTTCCTCAGACCCTTCTTGCATAGCCATGACATTATTTAGATTGGCTCTATTTTTATGAGCAACAACCAACTTTTCAAACTACCAGGCATCACTAAACTTTCAAACATGTTCAAGTTACTCCTAGAATTCATCATATTAGTAACAATGTCATAACCAAGAAAACAAAGTGGACTTGATGTATGGTTTAGACTTATAAGGTTGATATTGAGAATTATTCAGACTAGAAGGAGCATCATCTGTTGGTTTACCAAAGGGAGTTTTATCATTACCCTTGTTTTTGTCAGTCGTATTGAAAGATTTAGATTTATTCTTATTGTCATCAACATTTTTATCCTTGGGATTATCTTTCTTTGCATTCTCTTGTGATCTGGTAGTAATAACACAAACATCAGATTCTATGAAACTACACATATCATCAATATCTTTACCCTTGATAAATTTCTGATTTTAGTAGCAACCTTATAGGTGGAAGGATCATGATCTATTTCACAGACTCCACAATACATTTCTTTGGGCTCAATTTTTGTTTTACCTAAGGTAACATTAGATTTTGAACTCGAAGGTTGATCATTTAGTTGTCGCTTGACGACGACCAACTCATTACCAAGATTGCAGATAACATTTAAAATTTCTACATTATCAAAGAAACATACCTATAGAATCTCTATCTTTAAAACCAATATTTTTTAAGTTTCTTTTCATATTCAATACAGAAAGTAATGGTTTCCTCAAAATCAAAGATATCTTTATCTTCAAGAGCTAACCTATACTTTAGAGGAAAAGCATTATAGTAATAAAGATGAGCGATTTTTTTAGGTGGTCTAACATCTCTTGGTATTTTTTTCTAAGTTTAGTGAAACAAATAGTAAAATGATAAACAATTTCTCCAACATCCATCGAGATGTTAGAGAGTTCATTAAGTAATTCATATTCATCCTTGTCTTTACCAAAACAATCATTCAACCACTCTTCTATTTCAGACCAAGAAGAAATGGATTTGGAAGGTAAATGATAAAAATTTATAAGATTTTCCTAGAGAGTATGAGAAAATAGTCTAGGAAATTTATTTCATTAGTAATACCAATGAAAACACCAATCAACTTAAAAGCATCAAGGTGATCTTCCCATGATTCACCTGCTTCTCCAGAAAATTGTGGCAAGGTGATGCCTTTAAGGAAGGTAATTTGGGTGGGTTTCTTCCAATGTCTATTGGATTACCTCTTAAGCCATGGGTTTAATTCATCATGATCATCATCAGAGTCCCCATCATCAATTACATTTCCCATGTCTCGATTGTCTTCAAAGCATGGTATACGTTGATTATTTCTCCTTCTCCTCTCTTCTCTATTGTCATCATTATTTGGAGGAGGTTGGTTCTCCATTTCAAAAATATAAAATGGTGAATCAAAGATATCAAAAAATGTTTCAACAAATTTTTATCGTTTTCGGGTCCAAAGGCAATATTTTGAGTTTTAACTGTTTTAAGGATAACCTCTTTTTCTTCTTGAATTTTTTGTTCTTGTTAATGATATCTAGTTGTGTTTGTAACCGATTTTGAGAAAGATGATAAATTTGGAGGGATTTATCCTCTTCAGTGTCAAGGACAATAACAATGTTGATAAATTGTTCAAAATCCTCGTTGGTATTCCAAGTGAAGGTTCTAATATCAACATTGATATCTATCTATGCACTTTCTAAAGGCATGCCTAGGTTGTATGATAGGTGTAGCACATGTGATGGTCATTTAAGAAATGATCACCAGATGAGAAGATAGTTAGAATAAAACTTCTGTGAAAGAATGAATTAGAAGGAAAAGATCCCCATGGAGTCGCCAAATTTGTTGTCAACAAAAATTGATCGACAACTAATCAACCCTTTTACCTATCATAAAAGGTTAAGACGGAATGAACAACTTTAATTGTATATGAAACCTTAGATGATATCTAAGTGTTTAGGGTAGTTTATATCTTAAGTCATTCATAGAAAAATCAACCTAAGATTATGGGAAAATTCCTTTAATTCACTCAAAAAGAGAAAGATTATACAAACAAAGAAAGTAAGGACAAAAAAACAAGAAAACAAGAAAAAAAAAAACAACAAAGAAACAAAACCTATAATCTGCATGTGATCAACCCTATCTGATAGAGTGATATCTATGAACTAGATAACCTCTTGGAGAGAAGAAAGCAAAGCAAGCTGGAAACATCCTTCATACATCTATTGTATTCAGTTGTGTAAATTAGTGCTTGTATATAATCTGAAATAAATCCTTTTAACTCCCAATTATAGATTATCCTTTTTGCTCTAGATTTAATACAATGTAGAAAATGAAACCTTAATCAAATATACTCTTTTATTTCAGATTTCTGATTTATAACAACAAAATGCAAGTAAAAGACCACAAAATATACACCATGTACACAGTAATACAAGTCATAAGAGACCAACATAGTTTTTATATTAAAATGAGAAATTGATTTACAAATGAGAAGTACATAATCACTGAAATCAACTCTGATCAAGATTTGACAAATACAACAACAAATGGTAGAAATATAAACCCAAAATGCTTAGAAATCCATGTAAAAAAATCCTTCATAAGCCCCTGGATATGTAGATTAAAATCTGCAATCAGTTAAAGATTAGACAAAAAAATCAATCTTCAGATAATCAAAATAATAATCATAATAACTGGATATACTTGTTGTATCAAATGTTTACACTTAGATCCTCAAATTTTAGGTCATCAAAATCTTGTAATCAAAGCTTCATTCAGAATATTTTCATAGAAAATATAGAATGAAATGCACTTAACTCAATATGCAAATTACCTCTGTGTTCCTCCCGTGTAAAATGAGCCCTTCATCTTCTTTTATGTTCTTCTCCCATAAGACAATTATAACTGACCTCTTAATAAAAATAATGACACTATAGAAGAGGAGGCTATTTAATTGATAATAAAGATCAATCGATTAAAATACTTGATTAAAATTTATGATAGATGATTTAAAAAATCATATCATAAATTTATTTAGACATATATTAATGAGAAACAAATATATGAGGGTGGGGGACCCACTAATATTCAAGTAAAACATTAATCCAAAATCACCCACATAACCATATCATTTGCATTAAAAATTTCTAAACCATAATAATCAACATTAAATATAGTTTTAATATTTTCTAAAACATCTATATAAGAAACCACATAGATTAAAACATTCACATCATAATATAATAATATATGTGTATCCGAATCAAAAATATGACTAAGTCATAATGCCACCAAGTCTAAATAAACAACTATCTCAAAATAGCAAGTTCAAAATCAATGCCAAGTATCATAATCTAATCATCTCCAACCAAATCAAGAACTGTGGTGCCATCACTTCCCTAAGCTCTGTGTACTCATATGATTCCAAATTCAGTATTGTATGTGTCATAGCACTAGATTTCCATCCACTTCCAATTTCACATGTTTGACGGGACGTAACTCCATCGGTATGGTTGAAGAGGACCTAACCCATTTAGGAGAAAGACGGGGTCCTTCTTTAGAGTTTCCTAAGGTAGGCATCGAAGGATTACTTTCTGCATTATGTAAAGGAGGATTAGATTAGACCCGTCTTCGAGAGACAAAATGGGCATGATCGAATGTGATTTGGTGATACAGAGTATGTGGGAATTCACTTCTAGTAAGCTTTGAGTAGGCTAAGTATTTGGGTAGTCAATTAATTAGGAATACTTGAAGGATGGTATTCTTTAGAATCGAAGTGGATTGAGACACGAGTAGGACCACTTCGATAGGACAACTGTTCCATGGCCCCAAAATGAGTTAGAACCTCTTCTTCCACCACGAGGAGAATCTCTGCGTGGTGAAAATCTATTATTATCATGCCAACCCGTGTGGACCGAGAACCCCGTGGAGTTCCCCATCCACTCCATCTAGACCTAGGCATCTGTTCACATTTATCATTATGATAATCATCACTTTCAGAACTAGTTCATCTCATAAAACCAAAAATTAAATAGATATGAGATCATATGATATAAAATATCATCATAACTATTAAAGTAATATATTGAACCATTTAAATCTCATGAGAAACCATCACTTTCTACTTCAAAAGAAACATTATTTCTTCATGTATATCATATTTTACAACTTGGAAGTCAAAGACCAAAATTCAAAGGATAAGTCCATTATAACTGTCGAATCAATCTTATATCATAGGCCAAATCACAGAACAAGTGTTTATAAAAACACATTTTTGCAGATCTTTGTATTCTTATAATCAAATCATCACAACTGAGAAATCACAATGATTCTACTGTATGAATATTCCATAGAACACAGTGAAAATTCATCAACTTTGAATTGAAATCTGCATAGTTAATAAGATGTAAACATATAGAACAAATTTCTTTCAACAATATCATCCAACAATCTGTTTCAATACTGATTTGAATACCAATGCTTTTGAAACTATTACCAATTGTTACAGTATTCAACTGAAATAGAGATATGTCTATATCTTAAACTCCAAACAAGAAATACCCAATAGTATTCAACCTAAAAAAGAGATCTATTTGCATCATTTAACCAAAATGAACAATACCCAATAGTTCGAACTTCATGAAGACCCAAAATAATTGTTAAATTTGACATAAGCTCATGATAAACATTTTTTATTCACAGTAAACAAGATATTAATAAAAACCCTTTCTTGGTAAAGTATACAAATGGGTAAGATACATAATCGTGACATTTATCAATAAACCAAATCTCTGTAATTTTCATAAATAAAAGGATGACACGGATCATTATTTCATTACCCACTAGGGTTTTTAGTCTAAATGCAATCTTTGAAAATTAAAGCTATAATATATTATTTCATACACCCAAAATTGAAAACATAGACGGGCTTTATAAATTCCAACCTCAAGCTTCCATTCAACAAAATATACTCAAACCGACATACTTGAAACCATTTCCATTTTAAAAATCCAAAGTATGATAAACATGAGAAAAAAACAACATTATTTCCATAGCCCATTAAACTCAAACCTCTTTTCCTTCATTCGAACTCAACATCTCACCAAACTACCTTTTAACTCTAGACATTCTTCAAGAGAAAGAATCAAGTAAATGAATTCAAATAAACAATGAAAGAATCACAGTTAGACCAAGGCGAGTCATAACTTCACATAGTCCCAAAATGCTCAAACCCGGTTCATAACTAGAAAAAAGAACCTCAAAAATACATAGAGGCATGATATCCAATAATCATAGTAATTCAACCCAGTTTAGAAAATGAGCCCGAATGCATGAAAATTGAGCATCCAAAGTGAGCTAAGACAAACATACCTCAGAAGATAGATTGAACACTAAAGCTGAGATTTCCAATGCACTTGAAGCCAACAATGGAGAATGAAACAATTCTAAATTTTTTTTAGTAGGGCTTCACCATAGAAATGGAAAAATCAAATGATCGAAAAAATTGGAATGACGGTAAAAAGATGTACTCGAGGTCAAACATTCAATGCTCGAGGTACCTTGAGTCAAGTGCCATAAAAAATGAACCAACCAATAATTAATGCCTACAATAAGCTAATTTCCTGCTCCACTATCAAGGATGTCACTTGGCATTTTTCCAAATCAAACATTGAAATCAACATCAAGCTGTCAAAATATTCCATGTGATATTGTTCACAAAATAAAACATTAGGTTCAAGCAATGTCAACTATGATTTGATCTTCATACCCTAAATACCATTAGCATTATTAATTGAGGGACTTAAGCATCAACTTTGTCCAATAATCCACACTCAAACGAAATGATGCAGAATAAAACAAGTGTACGAACAAAATACCTAACACCCTAGAAGTTCTAAAAAACATTCATGATGTCTTAACTTGAAAACACAACTGTTATCCCAACAAAATATCACTGAATCGACCAGGCTTAATGTCGCATAATAAAAATTTAGTGCAAATCAAAGAAAGCAACACTTACCAACATTCTTTACTGCCACCACTGAAAGAAGTTATATACCAAAAAGTGAGCTTGAAATTTTAAAATGGTTAATGTAAGCTGAAATTCAATCGTCATCTTGATAAATTATGATCATCAATATGTAAAGTGCCTAAGGTATCATATTATATCAATGTGAGCACCTAATCATATTAATGCCAACATACAAATGTTCCAAAACCACTTTAAACATGAAATGATAATCAAACTAAAGTTTTAAATTAAACAAAGTGGCCCCGCCATATATTTGTAATATTAATATAAGAAGGGACAAAGGAGGACACTTGAATGAGCGGTTTATATATATATATTAAAAGGGGTAGGTAAAATTTTTAGTTTCCCTTTTTTCCATTTCCTTAGCCTTTGGGAAACCAATAATATATTATGGGTCTTCGAGTTTTTATGTTTGAGAAGGGGATATTACATATTGTATTTATTACTTTATAATCTGGATTCTTGAAGTGGTGAAAAAAGTGAAAACTAAAGAAGTGTCAAGCATTGAATGGATGTATGCAAAGTGTTTGACCAAATGCACACACATAATAATTCATGTTTCCAAAGTATTTCTCTTCTTCCTAAATTTCTTGTAGGATAAAATTAGTTTGGAGGATGTTTTGATTGAGCGTAACTTGTTTTTAATGGTAACATGATCTAATTGCAAACAATCCGAAGTTTCTTGCAAAAATGCCATCCTAAACTCGATCATGCTTCACAAAGATGAATTCTGGTCTCATATGCAAATTTCATAGCCAACTATTGCTTTAGGGGATTTGGGATCAAATTATTTGAATTATATATCTCTTAACGGTTCTAGATGAAACAATGTCCCTTTCTACAAGTTGGATAATTTCTACCTATTTCTCGGTTCAACTAGAGAATTATTCAATAATGAAATTGTAATTAAATATTCACTTTTTGAATGAATTAAAATAATATAATAAATAAAGTGAACTCAACTTGAGTTAGGGGTGGGTTAATTTATAAAGTGGTTTTATAACTAATTTTTGGGATGTTCTTATAAAAGGCTTGATTGCTATTATAAAAACACTAGGCATTTTCTCTCTTTTTCTCTAAATTGGGAATAAATTGCTTCAACTTTGTATTAGAGCTACACAACTTGCCGTCACACCAAAAGCTCTAACTTTCGGTGGAGAGGATATCATCATGTTAATCGACTACACCAACAACAACTAGATAATATCTCCTAATATCTAAATAAATAAAAGAAAAATCCACACACATAAGTGGGTGAGGATAAATACAATAAAGGTAAATAATGTACCTAGGTGAACATGAGCTAAGGTAAATACCTACTCTAAAACCCCCCCTCAAGTGAAGATAGGGGCCAAAATAGAAGTGGTGTGTCCACAATATGAGTCCGCTAACTAGGTCTCGATCGGGTACTCATGTACAATATATCCATGAAGAAATATCAAACCAAAAGAAGAAAATAATTCTACTATAAGGAAAGAGAAAGAAGAAGAAGAAGGAAGATGTTCTCACGAACACCCCCTAAGAATAACTTCCAAAACCCCAAGCATTCCAAGCAACTCGAGGTAGCGAAGTGATGCAAAAGGCTTTGTAAAGATGTCGTAACTCTCGCTTCGAGTTGGAAGGTACTCCAAGCAAAGAACTCCATCCTGAATGTGCTACCGAATGAAGTGGATGTGTATCTCGATATGCTTGGTTTGTTGGTGCTCAACTGGGTTGTAAGAAATGTGAATTACACTTTGGTTGTCACACCAAAGTACAATCGGTGAATCCTGTGGGAATCTAAACTCTGTCAATAACTGGCGAAGCCAAAGAATCTACTGACTCGTTGTAACTGCTGCCCTGTACTCTACCTCTGAAGATGAAATTGCAATAGCTTGTTGTTTTTGCATGCCCAAGCAACTGGAGAAGAACCAAGACAGAAAAGATAGCCAGAAGTAGAATGCATGTCATCAATAGAACCTGCCCAATCTAAATCTGTATACCCAACCAACTGAGTAGAACCCCTAGTGTAGTGTAGGCCAAAGTGGGAAGTGCCCTGCAAATAGTGTAAAATCCTTTTAGCAGCCTACCAATGACTACTATGAGGAGAATGTGCAAATCGAGATACAAGCCCTACTACAAATGAAATATCAGGGTGAGTATGGGTCAAGTACATGAGACTCCCAACCAACTACCTATACAACGTAGGATCACAAAGTGGTGTGGTACATGTGGATGTAAGAGTAACCCCAGATTGAAAAGGAGATGGACTTGGCTTGCAATCAGCCATATCAAAGCATTGAAGAAGATCATGGGTGTATTTTTGCTGACTCAAATGAATCCCGAATATGTCTAAGAAATCTACAAACCAAGGAAATAATTCAATAACCCAAGATCTATCATGTCAAACTGTGTAGAAAGAGCCCTCTGAATAATCTGAATGTGGGAAGAACAACTACCAATAAGTAATAGATCATCAACATACAAGACAAGTATCACAATATCCTCACCAACATGTTGGAGATACACTGTATGATCGGAGTGGCAATGAAAAAAAAAGCTAGTAGATAGAAGAAAAGAATCCATCTTCTCATACCAATCCTAAGGGGCTTGTTTAAGACCATAGAGAGACCTTTGGAGCCTACAAACAAGAGAAGAATCTTGAAAAAATCTAGCTAGCTGCTCCATGTATATTTCCTCTTGTAGATCTCCATGTAAGAAGGCACTCTTCACGTCCATCTGGTATACGGGCCACCCTTGTGATGTAACAAGAGAAAGTACAAGGCGTCTTGAATTAATCTTGGCAATGGGTGTAAAAGTCTCAGAGTAATCAATACCTTCAACATGTGAAAAACCCTTTGTAACAAGACGAGCCTTATACTTGTCAATGGACCCATCTGCTGTGTATTTGGTTTGGTATACCCACCTACACCTAACCATCTTTCTTATTTTAGGAAGAGATACCAAATCCCAAGTATGATTCTTCATCAAAGAAGAATACTTAGCTGCCATCACATCATCCCACTCTTGTATCCCATGAGCCTTTGAAAAGGATTGTGGATCCTCAGAAACTACCTGACACAAAAGTCTAGAACCAGTAGAATGTGCATGATGATGCCTAGTGGGTGGAAGATCCTCTATGAAAGGTGTTGCCTCAGAAACTGTAGTATGAGCCCACTTAGGCATAGTGACTACATCAGTGGGAATAGGATCCTCAATGACATCTATATCCTCCTCATCAATCTCCTCAAAGAAATAATCCTCAAGATGAGATGAAGAAGAAGAAGGAAGCATGGAAGAAGAAGAAGATTCATGAGGAGTGAAGTGCTCATCAAACTGAACATGTGTTCGAAAAAGAACATCATGTGTATCAGGATCTAAAATACGATAAGCTCTCATGTCCTCACAATACCCTACAAAGATCAAGGGTTTACTCTTCTTATCCGAGCTTTCCTTTTCTTCTTTGGCACAAAGGCCCAAGCATGGCTCCCAAAGACCTGGAAAAAATGAGACATCCGGCTTAGTGTTGGACCAAGCTTCCTCTGGAGTCAAATGCTTAAATGCTCTATGTGGTGTGCAATTTTGAATGTAGTTAGCACAATTAAGCTTCTCGCCAATAGATAGGACGTACTACTCTGATACCATAAAAAGGAACGATAACCAGATCGTACCAAGCCAAGAACATAGATGTTAATCAAACACCATGATCAATAAGATGAAAGCAATTCGCCATAATAACTTTACATAAAACCTTTACAAAATAAAACTTATAGCATATGATGCCAACAACAATCTTCAGCTCTGATACCATAAAAGGAATGATAACCAGATCGTGCCAAGTCAAGAACACAGATGCTAATCAAACATCACGATCAATAAGATGAAAGCAATTCACCATAATAACTTTACATAAACCTTTGCAAACAAATGAGCGTAAATATCATATATTATTATGGAACTCGGTGAAATACAATGATAATGTACCTTGCTTATATAGGCAAGGAATAACAATCTAAGAACTAGTCAAGGTCGTAGATCAAGCCATAAATCATGGAAAGAACTAGTCAAGTCCATAGATTTATGAGAGAACTAGACATCACGGATCTAGTCAATACCATAGATATAGGAAAGAACTAGTCAATATCATAGATCAAGGAAAGAACCTAACAACTAGATAATATCTCCTAATATCTAAATAAATAAAAGAAATATCCACACACATAAGTGGGTGAGGATAAATACAATAAAGGTAAATAATGTACCTAGGTGAACATGAGCTAAGGTAAATACCTACTCTAACAATATAAACATAGATTTTCTTAAAATATATTTCTAAAACCATAATTTTACACTTAACCAAAAATCTTAAACTCCAAAAAAAAAAATAAATCATTCTAACCATAACTAATAAGTGACCATATTACCATCATACTCATCACCGAAGATCACATTTGTTTTTACTTTTGATAACTAGGATAAGGCCCTAGCCTACAAAAAAAGATACATTAAGTTCCAATCCTAGATAACATTGCTCATCATAGGAATCTCAAAATATAAGCACCTTATTGTGTTAGAAATGATGGGATAATAGAACTTAACTCCATCCCACCCATCACATCTCATTACAAACCTATAACTATAACCATAAAAACTACCATACATGCTACATACCTTAAACCATTCTAATCAAAATTCATACCTACAGAGACCTAACACAAACCAGAGTCACACTCCCGAACATCACCGCGTGGCACCAAAAGGACAACTACCTTATTTCCTTTCTTATCACTTGGGGAAATTTAACAATAATATCCACATTCGAATCATCTAGATCTGAGTCAAGGAAGAGGGAGAAGCACAACAATGAGGCAATTAAAGTAGCTTCCTCGAAAGAAGGAAACCGGTGTTCGAGGCCAAGGATTCCTATCCTGTTGAGCGGGAGAAATGGCTAATTAATAGCCACACGCGAAGGCTTGGAGCCACGTGCAAGGGGTGCATGAATGTGCACGTGCATGCGAGAATGATAAGCACAAATAAGCTCGCACATGAGCAGAAAAAGTCAAGAACTTAGCTGATTTTCCAAAGGCACGACAAAAAAATAGAAAATCGAGAAAAGGAGTGGCAACCAAGCAAGGTTTATATTTGGATAAAATCATGGTAGCATGGGATGCACAAAAATAAGATATAATTGGAAAAGGCACATGGAAAGACCAAAAAAGATCATGCACAGGCCAAGATAATAATGGGATTAAAGGAAGTCTTATATTTAGGACAATCTATTATTAGTAAAGGATGTAAAAAGCATGCATGCTATTTTTGTATGCACTCTTATTATTAGGAAGATGCATGAAGTGGTGAAGGGCAAGTCCCCACCCTTATATAGGTAGTTCATCTATGTTTTAAGGATCAATCGGTCGGGTTTTGTAATGTGCATGTGAGTTAGAGCTTCCTAAGGATTTTGATGTTACGTAGTCATGGGTTTTGGAACTTACACATAGGTACTATGCACATATACAATGGGGTTAATGTAATCAACTTGTGTTTTGTAATACAATTATGCTCGTGATGTTCGGAATGTTAGTGTTATTGAGTTTCCTAAATGAACAATGATTTGTTTCCTTATTATATGTGTTTCCAAACTGCCATGGTTAGATTGATTATTTGTGTATGAATGGTTTCTTGGTTATAAATGTGTTGATTATGCATGCTAACTTCTGTTAAGCATAACAAAAGATGTACTGGTGGTTGTGCACACTTTGGGTGAGCATTCAGATCTGTCTGAATGAAGTGCCAACACACATAACTTTGGTTTGGGTAATAAAAGACTACATTTTGGTTCCATTACCGAGACCTCTTTTCAATTTGTCTACCGAATGTTGCATGCAGATAACGTATTGAATGTATTTGGAGAGTATTGAAATAGGGGTAGAAGATGGTTAAGAGGCATTTGCATGAAGATATAGCTTTGGATCTAACTTTAAGGTGTGAAAGTGGGTAGAAGATATCTTGTATGACTGATTTTAATAAAATACTACATTTTGGTTCCATTTTCGGGACCTTTTTTAATTTGTCTACTAGGATGTTTCATGTAGATGTCCTATTGACTATATTTAGAGAGTATTTAAATATGGGTAGAAGACGGTTAAGATACATTTACATGAAGATATAACACTTGGACCGACTTTAAGTTGTGAAAGTGGGTAAAAGATAGCCCTTTGTATGATTACTTGTAGGAGACGTTCTTCAGCTTTTTCCTAGTAGATTTACAATATTGGTCGGCAACTTACACGTCAAACATAATTTTCTGCGGGAATAAGAGCTTAGACGCGGGAATACTATCAAACTCTTTTTGATTTGGTGACACATGGACTAAAGTGTGAATCGTTGGTGGGAAGGCATGTTAACAACTATACTTTGGAGTACGCAATTTCTAAATATTCCTATCAAGAGGAAGTGAAAATCAAGTTCTTACACAAGCCCAAAGGATCCTACTTATGCACGATACCCTTAGCTATCAAGGTATTGATGATAGAATTTTCACTTTGGAGAGATTACCTATGGCTAGCTAAATCCCCACCGCACGCAGGGTAGTATCAAGTGTGGAGAAGGACGGAAATGGCCCTGGCGTAAGAAATACACAAAGAGGAATGACAACTCAAGTATAATGAAGTATGACAGAGGGTAGTTGATACAACACTGATGTCGAGAAGAATGATGAGTAGTGAAGGTTTTGAGATCCCTTTGGAAGATGAGGAGATGTAGTATCATATCCTCCCAAACTGGGAAAGCATAGTAGAGAGAGCCCATCAACTTCTGATGAGAGCATGTCAGAGGAGAGAATGAGGACTGTGGGCGCACATCTAATCCATCATGAATTCCTAGCCCTTGCACAAGGTGTTCTAGATCTAGAAGTAGTTGTTGAAGAGCATTATAGTGACAGGAGAAGAAAAATAGGGTCTCCATGTTGGGAAGGAGATACAGGTAGACATATTTTAGTTCTAGCTTAAGAAGCACATTAGATTAGGAGTGCGTCTGACAAGGTAATGCAATAAGAGATAGTGTTTGGGAGTACCTTTGTAGGAATTTTACGGGCGCTTCATTAGGATAGAGTGTTGGTGCAAAAACCACCTGGAAGTAATCCTATAGGTGTTGTGACAAGGTAGACAATGGGTTTTTAGTTCAATACCACAAATGGGACACAAGAAAGTTCATCTATAGGACCTCGGGTGTGACATGTGGTGCAAGAGGCTCAAGAGGTTTAGGTCATCCATTGCATGGAGTAAATTTTGGTGGAGGTTGGGATCCAGGTCTAGTTCGAACCTAGGGCATAGTCCTTAACCACCTCCAAACCAGCCTCATTAGACACCACCTCAACAACAAAACATCAGACACCTCAGTCTACTTTGAGATGTCTCTTCACTTTCCATAGTACCAAGGTATGGAGGATGTGGTGAGCACGTGCACACGTGTGAACTACTATGGAGAGCTAAGGGGATTACAACTCCTGATAGAAAGGAAAGTCAATTTTCCACCAAACTTTAAGGGCACACACATAGTTGGTATAGAAAGTATGATCCACACCAGATTGTGGTGGATTATGATGCTTTGCACTCAACATTTTTGGCTGAATTTCACATTCCAAAGTTTGAGCAACAGAGTATTAACGGGCTCAAGGAAATCAAGAAAGGTTTATCTAAAAGCGTAAGAGAGTATGCTGCATGGTTTAAAACTCTCTTATCCAAGATATCTTATGATATTTATCCAATTCAACACACATAGTGGTTTGTTGGAGGATTGTTGACTCTGTTTCAAAGAGCCCTATCTCATAAAACATACACAAATCCATGTGAGGCCTTAGATGCAATTATAAATGCTAAAGTGGTTGGGAGTTTTGATATCTTTGGAGTAAGCCCATTTTGGAGCCTCATATAATAGCTATGACCAAGTAATTGGCGAAGCTTTCGCAATTCAATGCATGAGACACGCAGTGGGTTATGGTGCACTAATTGTGATGTGGAAGGACATACAAAAGATATCTTCCCATGCAAGAATGTGTGAGAATGTTACAATCTTGTGAGATTTTCCACAAGAATCATGATGTCTGGAATTTCCCTCTCTTGTAGTGCACGATGATGAACAATGTCTCAAAGTATTGCAAGATTTATGATGCGCACACTCATGATACCAAATATTTCTGGTTGATAGAACAAATTTATGAGGCATGCGAAACTGGATTATGACAAACCATAGTGGCAAGTAGCTCTTAGGTGCAGGAAGCCCAACCTATTGAAGGGCGTAATAATGGAGATGGTGGGTTCCAAGGTGGATATAGGAGTAGAGGCCATGGTGGTAGAGGAAGATTTACGCATGAAACTTGCTACACTTGTGGGTCCTAGATCATTACCAATGTGAGTGTCCCTGGAATTTGGTATATGTGTATTGTAGCAAACAACATAAGGTTGATGACTACCCTGACCTTTATGAACATATGTGTAAGAAAAATAAGAAGGATAAAGGTGTGAGGATGATCAAGGTGCAGTGCATGAAGAATGACTAATGGATGCCAAAGAAGACACCCGATCTATATTTACAGCCCAAGCTAGTGACTTCTTGTACGGAAATAACACATGTGCGTGAGCCTCTTAAAGACAAACCTCTTGTTATGAGAGAATAGGTTATGAATGCCAAGTATCTAGATGCTTTTCATCAGAAGGAGGTCTATAAAGAGATAATGGAAGTGATTAGAGACTTGCAGGATGAGATTTAGTAGTGAAGGAACAAATGCGCGAGAGAGAACATGCGAAGAATATTAATGTTCCGAGAAAAAGATGTATATGATCTGAAAGAGGTATGTAAGATGTTGAGGTAGGATAATACCATCCCAGGTGCTATGGGAATGGCTACGTGGGAAGGTACCACGTGCGGGAGTTGAGTACGAGCAATAGATCCTCCATGTGAATTTTCCACCACACAACCATGAGTATGACAAAGAGATTACGCTAGATGCGTTGATTGATTGTTGATTGGTGAGCAATATTTCAATTGAGACAGTGTCAAGATGAATATATTGACTCTATCTCGCATGGAATTAGATGAGGATACCACCGTTACATCCATCTTCCAATGTGTGGCATATGGCGAATAAGATGAGAGCTATGCCTATTGGGGTAGTAAAGGATGCTTCAATTACCGTCCAAGGAGCCAAGTTTTTTGGAGATTTTGAGGTTTTATAGCTTTCTAAGGTAGATAACTTTTTAGCATTACCTAGATGACCTTAGTGTTATGTGAACACTATTGAATTACACTTCAACAAGAGAAACATCAATTTTGAGAACAAGAATGAGCATTTGATCATACTTATGGATGATGTGAAGGTTCATACAATACATTGAGACTTAAAGTGAATAATAACTTAATAGAATCTATGTGTAGATGTTACACAAACCCGAGAAAGTGGAACACTTAAAGGAATACATACTTCGGTGGGTAGACACACACTATGTTAGCGACACCACCAGTGTTTCATGTGACAATTGGGCCCATGACACATATGAAATGGTCAAGCATGAGATGAAGGCAAGATTCACTAGGATGATCGGGCCACACATGGTTAGGTTGTTTTACATGATAGAGTTACCAAGGTACACTTTGGTGAGGAGAAACCTGATTCATTCTTGCGTGTCATGGAGAACCAAAGTGGTAAAATGAAGGTGATAGAAGGAATATGCTGGTCTATACTTTTGGTTCCCAATTCTACACCCCTTTGGGCTTGGAAACATTTTCATAGATTGAGAATTCTTGGAGAATGATATATTGTGTGGTGTATGTCGATTATAGGAGAGGAGATGTCTAACACTCTCTTTAGGACCTGATATCTTGGGATGATTGGGAGTCACTTAAAAATGGGATGGCCTTATCCTACTACTTTTGGTCCTGCCTTGAACCAGGGTGAGAGAACCCATTGGGTAACCTGAATGGAGAGGGGATAATCAACTCTTTGTTCCTCTTGATTTGACAAATTGTGGATCAATTTGAGATAAACATGGCCATGAATACAACATTCACTCGTAAGAGTTGTCATAAGAAGGTCATATATGCTTAATACTTCAGACACAAGTTATTATAAACATCGAAGTTAAGTTGTTCTTACATCACCTTTTGATGGTAGAATATGCTAGAAGAGGTATCTTCGAGTGATGCTTAAAGGTAAAAATACATAGTAGAGAACAGATATTTGGATAGTAGTATGATGGTATGGAAATCAATATAGTATGTTTGATTTGTAAAATAGGGAGATTAAATGCTAATAGAATTTCCGTAACAAAGAATCAACATCTATCATGACAACATGCTATTCTAGAAAGTAAAGAAAATATGATTAAGTAGTGACAATTTATTAAAAGAAAATATTTTCATTCATTGATGCTCAATACATGAAAATGTTCAACACAATATCTAAAACACTCAACATAAAAGATTATGCAAACATCCTAGTGAAGTATTTTTTGCTTCTATTCTCACATGCTCAAGATACACTCGAAGGTGAACAAAAATCTCAATAAGAAGGATGCAATAAGGATTTTATAATTAGATCCAATATTGCAGAGTAAATACTCACAACACAATATTTAATTAATAACCAAAACAAAACTATCAAGGATTGATTCAGTGTATTACATATAGAAGTAATAAACATAAAATTACAAAGAAATTATAACTCATTAATCAAAGTCCAACATATAAGACCCAGAACACAATAATAGAATCATCAATAATCATATGTCATTTGAACTTTCAATTTCTTTGACAGGGGGACATAAATCAAATTCCCTCGGTGTTTTCAATGGCTGTACAATACAACCAACTTGACACAAAAGCTTCAAAACTCAAAATTCATATGTATTCCCTACAAAGAAAATGAAAATATGCAGAGTTACGAGTTTTTCTCTCAACTTATAAAATAGAAAAATTAACCCCTCTCATATGAGGAAAAACCCTCATATTTATACAAAATTGGCTACAAATTTTCCTTGATTTTCCCCCAAAACATCAACAAACCATCCCAGAAGGCACGGAAAATGAACTCCATTTTTGGAAAATATCTTGTAACTATAAAGATTCCTTTTTTATTCCTTAACTTGATTCTATTTTTGGTTTTCCGACATGGATGCATGTAAGATATTTTTCTTTTGTTTCTTAATCTATTTTTTTCCTATCTACTTTGTCACAATCACTCATGTGCCTAGTCACAAACCTCTTGTTCTTTCATGTCGTTATTCTAACTAATTTGACACCTCTCTTTTGGAGGATATGTTTTGGGAAATGGATAATCATAGATATTCTCTTGAATTTGATGTTTCCTTGTGCAAACCTCAAACCAAGCCAAAATAAATACCTTTTTTAGAGACATCAATCCACTTTTCCTTTTTGAAATTTGTGCAAGTATTTAAAATTGATCTTGAATTCAATCCTAATATGATAATTCACACAAGTATTTTCTAAGATCAAATCTTATATAAATCCTTGTTGATTTCTCATGAATTTACAACTTCTTTTGAGTGTTATAAGTGAATTTTCTTGTGAAATAACTCATGTTAATCCTTCTCAAGCAATGGCGGATGTGGAATTAGGAAATAGTCTGAAGGAGCTTTTTTGAAACCTTGCATGTAATTTTCAACCTTTCTAGCCCAAATGAAGCTTTTGTTAGGATGTTATTTGCGATTGAAGACCAGGCAGAGCCCTGCAAGTCCATTAACATCCTACATAGTTCAAATGGAGCTAATGAGGAAGCTTGTTAAGATGACTTCCTTCTTCTTTGTGTTTTAGATTTTGTTTCATCACTTGTTTCACCTAGATGACCATATAGCTCCTGATTAGATTAAAGAAATTTTAGATCATCTGTAGGCCAACTATTAACAAGAACACCATTCGTATATTTCCTATATTTTTATTGAAGAATTAGAAGAGAAAGAGATCCTAGTTGATGTCCATGTAGTGTCTGATGACAAGCTTGCAGAGGATATATCCTCAATTTCCCACATAGAATCGCATAATAGAGCAAAGGCTCACCAATCTTGAAAAATCCCCAATGAAATATTCTTCTGAGAGGGATTCTAAAGTGTCACTACCTCCATTGAAATGACACAAAAGGGGTTTGGTTAACCCAGTAGGTGCATCTAAGACAGTTTCTACTGATCATATTGGTGTACATGAGCCTTTTCCCACTGTGTCGCCTAATGTACCTGGGCCATTTTCAACCTCCAAAAATGTTACTCAACGGGGTACCAAGGCTTACCTCACAGGTGGGTCTAGCCTCCTTGAATGGGTCTCTCTTACAGGGAAAAAATAGAATTAATCAAGATTTTGGAAGGCCCAAAAGCAAGCATCAAGGAACTTATGGACAAGGGTATGTCTTGGGTTTAGTAGGGGATGTCCAATATGTTTATGGGGCTCAGGATCACAAAGAATTTGAATTTAGGATGAAAAATATGTTAGATTGGATCCCCTCCTTTGTGGAGGATTTTGTAATCATAAATTGACAATGTATCTAGTTACAAAAGCATCCCTTTTTGTATATGTATACCAAAAGTCATGTGAATTTTAAGGGTTGGGGCCCCTATAGAATCCCCATTTTGTTCCTAATATGTATGTATGTATGTTCTTTTCATCTTCTTTGTTAATTCAATTAGTATTTTTCATGAATGAACATACCTCTGAACAGTAGAGTAATTGTCTTTTGATTGATTTTACATGACTTGGATGCCCACAATGTGAGTTATTGGTGAAAATACTCTATTTACTCATTTTGTGGCTTTTACTTGCATTTATCTTTTCCTTATGGGTGTTTTATTTGTCTTACATGTTACATGACATTCGGTGGATTCATGAGTGTCTCGCAGCTTTTGAAGTCTCTGTGGAGTGATATACCCATTGAGTTTTGAACTATTGTCTTTGTAAATTTGCTATATAGCCACATTCCTCCATTTCTTGCAAACGGTCACCCCACTAAGTATTGTTTTGTACCTTAGCATGTGAGACTGAGTAAATTTGAATGATATCCAACCATCCCAGAATTCCTCTTAGGTCTCGATTAGATTTTATTTTTTCACGAATGGAGAAACCCCATGACTATTACATTCTACACTACGTAGATAACCAACTTAGTGCACCGTGGCCTTCTTAGAGCAGAATGGTCAAGCCCATTTTTCAATTTGTTCAAAATCACGGGAAGGAGTGATTTTGGATAATTAGGAACCGTGGGTACTTACTGAACACATGTAAATCAATTTTTTTAAGGGTAAGGGGAAATTTTGGAAGACTCAACTTGGTTCAAAATAGGGGCTCAAAATGAGTACCAACATCAGCTCCAACTCGGGATGGGAACCTCTTGTGGTGTTATAAGGACCAAAAACAACATTTTACAAGGTACAGACCAAGTTCCTAGTCCATTTGGCAACAAAGTCATGAGGATAAACACACATGGTATTTTGAACATATACATAACATATCACTAAGATCATGTCAAAGAACAAACCTAATCACTATAGATCGTAGAAAAAAGGAAATAACAAGAATAAAATTGTACACTATATTAGGAACATATATGAATGTTTTATTTAGTTGGGGAAGTGTTTAAGATTCCTACCATTTACAGAAGCTCAAGCAAGTGTCCCTCTAAGTATTTTAAGAAGAAAGTGTGCTTTCCAATCCTAATGTTAATACAAGAAGGTCCCATCCACATGGCATAAAAGTTTCCATGTTTATCCTTATCTTCATGCATGTTGTTCCATAATAGAACCGGGTATCCCACAATGAAAATTATTGGAGTAACCTTTTTGTCAAATATTTTTTTGATCTTTTCCCTGAAAATCACATGGCTTTGATGGGATTCTCTCCTTTCTTCCTCCAATTCGATAATTTGGTTGATTTTAGCATCATAAGGACCAAATCCTTCCCCATCTTCTAACTGCTACATGAATTGATAAACAAATAATTGCAAGTGAAGGGGAAAATAGCTTGAACCCCATAAACCAATTCAAAAGGGATATTACCAGTAGCTCTCTTGGTGGTAACCTTGTTTGCCCATAATGCAAACTTGAATTGCTTACCCCACTTACTTTTATTTTTTTATAATGTTCTTCTGAGAATTTTGAGCAATTTTTTATTGATTGATTTTGGTTGGCCATTTCCTTGGGGATTGTAGGCTGATGTATAGGCCAAGGTTATGCCATATTCATGACACATTTTTGCCAATGGTTTTGCTCTAAAACTCATGGCATTATCCATAACTAACTTAGTGGGGACTCCAAATCTGAAAATGATGTGATTGAGGAAGAAATACATAATGACTTGATGAGTCACCTTCTTGGTAGGGATATCTTCAACCCATTTAGTAAAATAATCAGTGGCCACTAATATCCATTTGTGGCTAGCACTTGAAGAATATGATATTTCACCTATAAAATCTAATCCCCATTGTTTGAATGGAGCCTCCACCAAGACAAGATTTAGGGCGAGGATCCATAATCTTTCAACCTTCCTAAAAAATTCTAGCAACTCTTACATTTTTAGACCAACAAGGCTACATATTTGAAAAGTGAAGACCACCAATAATTTGCCTTTAAAATTTTTTTGGTCAAGAACCCTCCTAGCAAAATTACCACCACACAACCCTCCATGAAACTCAATAATTATTTTAGGGGCCTCTTCCTCTGTGATACATCTTAACAAGACTCCTAGGTTTTTCCAAGCCATTCCATGATCAATTAAAATATATTTATGGGAAACCAACTTGAGTTTCCTCCTTTGATTCTTGTTTAGGTGCACATGAAAATTTGAGTTTCTCAAATATTACACGATGTCATTGTACCAAATTAATGTAACCATATTTTCACGAGGGTGCGGCTCATCCTCTTTAACATTGTGTATCACAACTACTTGTAGATTGCTTTCCACCATCAACTTTGTTAAACCCAAACCTCTAACATGTTTTGTGGTCTAAATCTCCATATCTACATCTCTTTCTTAACATATCCATTTGTGATAGGATGTCCTTCACCATTTTATGAGGCATATAGGTTATGATTTTGGAACTAAGGATATACAGTCTAAATATTTTAATAGATTTTACCGAGGAAAAAGCTTGTTTCTCCATAATGGATTATTTCAACTCAGATCCCTTGAGGCTTTGCTTAAAAAGGAAATGGGTTTCTCATGCCCCTCTTCATTCTTCTGCAATAACACGGAAGCAATTGTATTTTCTGAAGCAAAAGAAAAATTTGAAACTGCTTCTTATAATCAGGGTTGGTTAATATGGGGGCATTTTTAAGTTCCTCCTTTATCCCATGAAATGTTTGGACAACCCCGTATCCCCACTTGATGACCGATGTTTCTTGACATGCTTGTGATGGGAGAATACTTTTAGAAAAATTATATATGAACCTTCTTACAAATTTGATTTGTCAAAGAAGGACTATATACCTTTCTTACACATGGGGATGGGGAATTTGTTAATTTATTCCACCCTTTCAGGATCTATCATAACCCCTTTAGGTGACACTATATGTCCCAAAAAAATTCCTTTTGTACCCCAAAATGACACTTCTTTGGATTTAATGAGATCCCATACTCTCTACATCTAATCAATATCTTTTCAAGGTGCCCCAAATGGTCACCCCTTTTCCTAGAGAAGACAGTTATATCATCTTGATAAACTGCAATGAAATCATTACTAAAGCAAGAGAAGGACACATCCATGGATCTTTGAAAATTTTCTCCAACATTCATTAATCCAAAAGGAATCCTAACATAGACATATGTTCCCAAGGGGTAGTGAAAGTAGTTTTGAATTGTTCTGATTGTTTCACCACTACCTGGTTATAACATGAGAAGCCATCTAATGTAGACAATAACTTAGATCATGTTATCTTTTGTATGATATTGTCCATGTTGGGTAATGGGTAATTATATTTGAGTGATGCCTTGTTCGATTTTGAAAATCCACAAAAACCTAATTTCCCCATTTTTTTCCCTCGATCGGTACCAAATTTGCCACCCATGAGTACCTAGTGGGTTGGATTATCCCACCATATTTTAACTTTGTCAACTCCTCTTGCATCTTGGTTGCAAGGATGGGGTTAATAGGCCTTTTATTTTTCCTAAAGGGTTTAGTATGAGGCTTCAATGTTATCTCATGTTGAAACAAATCTTCCCTATAAACCTTCAACTCAGAATAAGACCATGCAAGACAATCCTGATACTTCATCAATAATTTAGTATAAGCTTGATTTTCCTCTTTATTCATGCTACCCCCAACCAAACCATTTTGATTAAATAAAATAGAACTATAAACTAAGAAATAAGTAACCCTAGTTCATCTAATTAAGAGGACTAAAACATTGTATAAATGCAATAAATAATATGAAATGATTCTAAAATAATTATATTAAATGAAACAAAACCATGACTATGCTAAAGGAAGTAGAAGAATGACTTAGTTGATTGTTGTAGATGGAAATAAAATTTGGAAGTGCAAATGATCACTCTAGGACCCTACGAAGACCAAATATGGATGGTTAGAAATGATTGAGGTGCCTGGGAGGGTACTAGGGCATCCCGAGGAGCCCCGGTCTCGCAATCTAGGCACTCGATCTCTCGTAAATGCTCAAAACTAGTTCTGCACGTGCGTCATGAGGTGTCCCCAAATGCTTCATGTTTGTTATTTGGATTTGTCAAATGAGATGGAAAATAACTGCAATGCAAGGGGAAGTATCAAACCATAAAAAAATTCAACTAAATGGGTCGAGACCAACCTTAGCCGCCAAACTAGTGGTCTTATCCTTTGAGTGTTCCACTACATTTCAGACCCGGATGTAGTTTTGGCGAGTTTGTGCGTCGTAATTTGTGAAGTAGTGAACAATAATAACTATAGAAAATGTAAATAACATGTGTGCATGGAATAGAATAGAATCCATCCCCTATGCAATGTGTGTGATGCATATTTCCTAGCCTTGATGCATGACACTATGTGGATGTAAGTGATGCAATGGATGAAAATATAGATGGGGTGATAGTAGTATGTGATGATTTGACCTAGGACCCTTATTATGGTCTTATAACTTTATATTTATAGGGATCTCAAGCTTAATTTCATAATTAATCCCGACAAGGGCGAATTGGGAAAAAGATAAAGACAACAAATGGCTAGAAAGGCCCCAAAAATAAGCGGGAAAGGATGTGCATAGACCAGGGCACCAAAAGTGGGACTATGGTGCCTTGGGGCATCCCACTATAGGTCAGGGCATGATGATTTTGGGATAAAATGATGGGGTAGTTATGAAATGGGTGGATAAGTGCAATAAAATATGTGGGAATGACGAAATAAAATATAAAATAAAGATGGCCAAAAGGTGGGATTAATTAGTACTTTATCCACTTGAGAACCTTCTAAATAGTAGTATAAGACCGGGCTAAATAATGCCTAAAGTGCATGATTTTTGTTTACACTTTCTTGGATTGTGAGAGGTTACAAGTTATATTCCTCAACATCCCTAGATGCATGGTATGTTTATTTATAACTCTATCGATATTATCAAAATTTGATTCAAGGCTAACCAATCCTCTAGGGATAGTATTTGTTTTCAATTGAATTGCATCCTTCCCAAAGGAGTTTTCTTCCTTCACATAGTACCACCATAATATCAAGATCAATGAGTTGATTGGTGAATTCACCTTGTAATTTAAAAACCTTTGGATCTGAGCATCATCTTCAAAAACCTATCAATGTTGAATGTTATTAGGGACTGAGGGTCTAACAAGGACTTCTAGTTCATATTTGCAATAAGGAGACACTATTTCATTATTACGAGAGAGAGGATAGAATAACCAATTTTTCTACTACAACATTCTAAGTTATCTCATGGTAAAGGATATTAAAAGAATCAAACAATTCTATGAGATCCCAAACTGCATGCTTATATTGTTTCAACCTCTAGTTTTTAGTTGCATATATTTTTCTAACTTGCTTTACAACTAATTTTGAATCTCCTTGACAATAAGATCTTTAATCCCATGTCTCCATGCAACTCTTAAACTAAGGAGAAATGCTTCATATTTAACTATATTGTTGGTACATTCAAACTTCAATTTGAAAGAGAAATTAAAATAATCATGGTTTAGAGAATTCAAAACCACTCCATCTCCATTTCCAACATTAGAACATGTTCCATAAAAATTCATAGTCCATGGGACACTGACATCTTCAAGGTGTGCATTTATATCCATACATTGATCTTCAAAATCAGCACAACCTATAAAGTTACCCAAGTTTGTATCAATAAATAATACTTCATAAGAAGCATTCAGAGGGTCTTCAATAAGGTGTAGCATTTTCTCTTCTCTATATAACTTGACTAGATTTCCTTCCAATGGTATAGAATTGAAAGAAATTTCCATTTAAAAGCTTCCCCCTACACTAGAAGCCCATTTTCTTGATAAAAACATGCCCCATTTAACAATATAGTCAACTATAACAAAGTTCATAGTCAAGTATTTTCCAGGATAAGGAACAAGTTGTACTACCAAACCTTTGACATATCCAATAATCGGTACTTCTCTTGAATCCATGAAAAATTATTTCCTAAAAACCATTGTGATCTTGATGTCTAATTCATTCATGACCTTTAAAGGCATGATGTTACATGAGGCCCCTGAATCAAACATACAATTATGGAGAAGTCATTCATTGATAATTAGAGTGGCGAAAAAAGTATCCACATCTAATTGTGATTCTACCAAGGAAGTAATCAAATATAATTCGGGGTAAATTCATATTCTCTTGGTCTTCTGTTATTTCAACTTCACCTATGGTGGGAGGAATTACCACATTACTTGCACCCTTTTCTTTGACAACCACATCCTCCTTTAACCCCAAATACTCAAATGCTCTTCTTGTGTGCTCTGTAATACTAAGTAATTCCACAATAGGGATAGTGATTTTTATTTGACTTAGAATTTGAATCATGTCACATGCAAAATACTTGGGCAAGGTTACAGTAGGGGCAAGGGTGACTATATTTTTGATGGGATATCATCCCTTATTGCTTGGGCGAAGGCAGAAGTGCTTGGTATTGATGTATTGATAGGGAATTTATCTAACATGTTCCTCTTGGGGTATCTTTGGGGATATTGGTTAAAAGAGACATCTTTAGCTTAGGGGTAGGGACAAGTCATTTAATTTATCTGCTTTATGAAGGTTATATTCCTTCTCTTTAGCAAATACAACATTCATTAATAATTTCCTATCCTCTTCAGAAGGGATTCCACCATCATATTTTGTAATCATTAATGCTCTTAAATATTAGATTCATGATTTGGGAGCTCAAATGATTGAACCATATCAATATCAACATTAACTAAAGAGGGGTGGAGAATACCTGATTTGTGCAAGCCCAAAAGTCTTCCACAAGTTTAGCATATAGGATATCAGTAGAGGTGGCCCCTTGTATTGAATCCTTTGGGCATTGAATCACACATATATCACCAAAATCATCTTCATCGTCATTATCATCATCTTCAGCAGGTTTCTCATAAGGAGGGTGTGACAACAGACATTTATCATGCCAATCAATAATGTGCTCCTCCTTCACTAGTGATACTCTTGTTGTTAATGGATCTGGGACTTCTTTGTTATCTCTGAAGGCTTGCTGCTTATTTCTTGAACCCATAGGTCCTTTTCCTTGGTCCTCAATCTGGCTAACTCCTTTGAGATAATTCCCAAATCTATTATGTCTAGGGGCCTGATGTTGAGTTTGAGTATTTGAAGCCAACCATTTTTTCACTTTGGCAAGCTTATATGAAATCTCTTTGATTGCTCCAACCAAAGTTTTGACCACTTCTTCTAGATCCATGGATTTACTTGGTTGTAGTTTCTCATGATTCACCAACTTGACACCTTCCCTTTTAGAACAATTCCGAATGGCCTTGATGTTATTCTCTATCTATATTTCCATAGAAAAATGTTGTCTCGAGTCCTTAGAGCCTTGTCTCTTAAGTAATAAGTCGTTTTTTTTTTATCAAAAGCATTAGAGTATTTAATTAAACAAAACTCATCACTTCAACTTATATTAGTTTGTCATATAGTCAAGGAATTTTTGAACCTAGTATTAAAATCTTGTACACATTCATTATGATTCTTTTTAATATTTTTAAACTCTGACAAAAGAAACTTGGGGTCAGTTTTATCACCGTATTGTAATTTGAAAGCATTCTTCATTTCAACTCAAGAATCAATTGAAGTTACCGGTAAATTTTTTTACCATTCCCTAGCATCTTCCTCTAATGTATGTATAAACAATTTAACATAAACATCCTCAAATTCAACTTCATAATCATCAATGACATTTTGGAAGAATTTAAGATGTTGTTCCCCACTCATAGCATTATTCCCTTGAAATCGAGGCAACCTGTTTTGATTCGATCTCATTTGGAACTTCACTAGGATAGCCCGCCATTCCATGGAACCTTTTGGCCTATAAGTAGTGACTACGAAAGGAAATCTTGGATAAGGTTGTTCAATATTATTTGGTGAAGGATTTTCAAAAGGAGGGTTGAGACGGTGGAGAACCGGAGGTCTCGGGGTAGAGGGTTATGATACACACAATGGAAACATTTTGGGGCCTCGGTCTCATAAAATACTCTATTATTATAAGTCAACAAATAGAGGAGATGAGGAATACCTTTATTATTTTTGTAGAAGCTAAACCCTCTTGAAACTGGAAATGCAAATATGCTTGAGGACTACCTAGATCAAAAAGCATTAGGTGTAGGTAGTAGTTTTATAACAAAGGTGGATCAAATTTAGAAGGTTGAACACCCTTTTCTCTTGAACTTTGACCACCCAAAGGTTTCCAAAAATTTTTTCCTTCTCAAATATATACTTTCCAATTCTAGGAGTAATCTCTAGGTAGGATCAGATTTGAAAAATGATCTCTATCTTTCCATTTTTGCAAAGCGGAAAGTTAATCAACAAGGTGGCTAAGATAAAAAATTTGCATTGGTATAACCCAAATTTTCTTTGAAAGATGGAGCCTCCACTAGGGCCTTGCACCCTAGATATGTATATTAACTCAAAATATTCAAAAAATATTTCTTCACAACTGGTAGATAAAATAATTTATAGATATTTATTGTTTTCCCACAATATTATTGTTATCCAACCCTTAATATCCTCATAGAAGCACAAGTTTTATGCAAAACCTACTTATAACTGGAAATTTATGGATAATACTAGTAGACTGATTTATATTTGCATAATCTTAAGAAAGCTTTGTAAAGGTACGCATTTTTAACCTTTCCTAGAGTAAATATTCCTAGTAATGGAGCCGAAAGCATGTTGGTTCCCAAATCTACACCCCCTTAGGTCTTGGAAGAATTTTTAGAGAGTGGGAATGCTTGGAGAATGATAGATTGTGTGGTGTATGTCATTTATATCCAGGGATGTCTAAAATCTCTTTTGGGACTGAGTTCTTTGGATGATTGGGAGGCACCTACAAAGGGGATGGACTTGTCCATCTACTTCTAGTCTTGCCTTGAACTAGGGTGAGAGAACTCGTTGGGTAACACGAACGGAAGGGGGTAATTAGCTCCTTGTTCCTCTTTATTTTTCAAATGACAGATCAATCTAAGATAAGCATTGCCATGAATACAACACTCACAATATTTGTCACAAGAATGTCATATATGCTTCATACTTTAGACACAAATTAATATAGACAACAAAGTTCGAGTTGTTCTTGCATCACCTTTAGATGGGAGAATAGGCTGGATGAGGTATCTTTGAGGTAGAACAATGTAGTAGTGAATGAATATTTGGATAGTAGTATGATGATGTGGAAATCGAGTGTAGTAGGTTTGATTTGTAAAAGAGGGGGATTAAATGGTGGTAGACTTCCTGTAAAAAAGCATCAACAACTATCATGATAACATGTTATTCTTGAAAGTAAAGAACATATGATTAAGTAGTGAAAATTTCTCCAAAATAAAATATTTTCATTCATTGGTGCTCAATAGATATAAATGTTCAACACAATCTCTAAAACACTCAACATAAAAGCTTATGCAAGCATCCTAATGAAGTATTTATTGCTCTTATTCTCACATGCCCAAGATACACTCAAAGGATAACAAAAATCACTCAATAAGATGGTTGCAATAAGGATTTTAGAATTAGATCCAATATTGAAGAGTATATACTCACAACACAATATTTATTTAATAACCAAAATGAAACTATCAAGGATTGATCAATGTATTACATATAGAAGCAATAAAAACAAAATTATAGTAGAAATTATAACTCATTAATCAAATTCCAACATACAAGACCCATAACACAATACTAGAATCATCAACAATCATATGCCATTTGAACTTTCGATTTCTTGAGATGGGGACATAAATCAAATTCCCTCAGTGTTTTCCAAGGGATGTACAATGCAACCAACTTGACACAAAAGCTTCAAAACTCAAAATTCATATGTATTCCCTACAAAGAAAATGGAAATATGCAGAGTTACAGTCTTTTCTCTCAACTTCTAAAATAGAAAAACTAACCCCTCTCATATGAGGAAAAATCCTCATATTTATACAAAATTGGCTACGAATTTTCCTTGATTTTTCCCCCCAAAAACATCAACGAACCATCCCATAAGGCATAGAAAATGAACTCCGCTTTTGGAAAATATCTTGTAACTGGAAAGATTCCTTTTTTATTCCTTGATTCTATTTTTGGTTTCCGACACGGATGCGTGTAAGATATTTTTATCTTGTTATTTAATCTCTTTTTTTCCTATCTACTATGTCACAATCACTCATGTGCCCATTCACAAACCACTTGTTCTTTCATGTCGTTATTCTAACTGATTTGACACATCTCTTTTGGAGGATATGTTTTGGGAAATGGATAATCATAGATATTCTCTTGAATTTGATGCTTCCCTTGCGCAAAACCTTGAACCAAGCCAAAATAAATACCTTTTTTAGAGACATCAATCTACTTTTCCCTTTTTAAATTTGTGCAAGCATTTAAAATTGATCTTGAATTCAATCCTAATATGATAATTCACATAGTCCTTTCTAAGATCGATTCTTTTATAAATCCTTGTTGATTTCTCTTGAATTTACAACTTCTTTTGAGAGTTATAAGTGAATTTTATCATAAAATAACTAGTGTTAACCTTCTCAAGAAATGGAAGATGTTGAATTAGGAAATAGTCTAAAGGAGCTTTCTTCGGAAACCTTGCGCATAATTTTCAAACTTTCTCGCCTAAATGAAGCTTTTATTAGGATGTTATTTATGATTGAAGACTAGGTAGATCCCACATGAACATTAGCATCCAACACGGTTCGAATGGAATTGATGAGGAATCTTGTTAAGATGACTCCCTTCTTCTCTGTGTTTCAAATTTTGTTTCATCACTTGTTTCGCCTAGATGACCACGTAGCTCTTGATCAGTTAAAGAAAATTTGGCTCCATTGTAGGCCGGCTATTAACAAGAACATCATTCGTATATCCCCTACATTGTTTACTAAATAATTGGCAGAGAAAGAGATCATATTTGACGTCCATGTAGTGTATGATGACAATATTATAGAGGATATATCCTCAATTTCCTACAAAATAGCCGCAATAGAGAAAAGGCTCACCAATATTGTAAAATCCTTGATGCAATATTCTTCTAAGAAGGATATTGAAGTGCCATTATCTCCATTGAAAAGATGGAAAATGGGTTTGGTTAACCCAACATGTACATCCAAGCCATTTTATGTTGATCAAATTGGCGTACTTGATTATGTTCCCACTTGTGTCGGTGATGTACCTGGGCCATCTTCAACCTGCAAAGCTGTTACTTGGCGGGGTACCAAGGATTACCTCACAGTGGGTCTAACTGTTAGGGTAAACTTATTTTATTGTAGTAATTTATGCATTGTATTATTACCTTTGGTAATTAGTTGATTGGTTTTATAAACCATATTTGCCATTTTATTCATGTAGGATTATCTACATTACATAGTTCAGTATAAATACATTTGTTTGTATTAGTTATTTGTGCTTCTTGTATGTAGTTTTGGAAGCTTATGTAATTAGGATTATTGTTGCACCTATGCAACATCCTTCTCTATTTGTATCTGACTATTCAATATCTATAAATATTGTAGCCTCCACTATTGTACTTTGATTTTATTGATTATTAATAAAGGTGTGAGGATTTTGTCCCTCTTCTACACTTTCATTTGGTAACATAGTAGGTTGAGCCCCTGGTTAGGTTGGAGAGAGATTAAAAAGGAAGAAAAGCCTTGGAGAAGAAATTTGCATCTCAGAGAGCTTGTGTTGCCTCCAAAGAACTTCCCTGACCATTTCTACATCCCCACAACCCATTGTTCTATTCCAGGTGCATTTGGAATGTAAATTGTTTTTGCACTCGTGCCCCTACATTAGGAAAAATTTATTCAGGAAAAGAAAATTAAAAAATATATTATATTTCCCCATTAGGGGTTTTTCCACTACATTTATTGGATATTATATTCTCTCCTTATTCAGCGAGAACTCTAGATTTAGAGGTATCTCCCCCACCGAGCTTCCTTTCTCATTACCAACGAGTTGATCCTTCATAAAGCGGAGTCATTATTTGCAAAGGTGAGTTGTTTGAAGCAAAACCAAGCTCTATATCAAGCTATTTGAAAGTTTTTAGACCAAGTTGGAAATATTACATCAATCTGAACACCATTGAGCGAGCCCCCACCGAGCACTTTTCCATCAAACCCATTCTCACAATCGATCCGGTTGAATAGCCATCCACCGATTTGTGTTTCAAACGATCATTGCCTTCAAAGTCCACCGAGATGTGAACATTGGACAAGTTATGAACATTGGAGTGTTGAAATGTTTGGGATGAGTCATGTTGATCTTCACCTAGCGACACTGCATATACACAACACGGTGGCATAGCAAAATAAAAACTACGAACGTATAACCTGCGACCAAAACAAACGGTGCATCAATACAAAAATGGTGGCATTGAAAATTTCACAAGGCGGCAGAGCTCTGTTTCACGTCTGATCCATTCATTCACAAATCGAGTTATTTCATGGGCAAGCTCTACACATCGATCGAATGGTTCATTGGAAGTGGATCGAGCCTCCTCCCCACCACGCAAACCCTCCACAAAACTCAAACAATCAAAGAAAACGGTGAAGGCATATCCAAAAAAACGATCGATGCAAAAGGAGATATCAAGGATTTTTGATCCGTTTTCTCTGCAACGAACCCTAGAACCACCTCGAACACCAAAGTGACCATGTGAATCCTCTCCATGCCACTTCTCCTTTTAAAAAAATAGGTTATTTAACTTTTTTTTATTTAACTATAAATTTGTTCAATTTTCATGCATGTTAGTTAAGAGCATCGGGTTGGTTAGGTGGAAAAATTTGGGAGTGAGAGGTGTAGGGTTCAAACCCCACCCCAAACACAATATTTTATAAGATTTTCTTTTACCGGGAGATTTGGAAAAACTACCAACTTTAGAGGCCCCTAAACCTAGTTATTTATCTCCAAACCCCCAGCTAAACTTAGCAGAGAAAACCCTAAAAAGGGTCAAAAAAACATTGTCTCCCACATTACATATTTTTTTATTCCGAGCATTTTTGCCAAAGGATGGATACAAAACTACATTTTTAGCCATTTTTGTGGTTTTTTTCTCAGAGAGCTGTATTGAGCTCTGGAGGCCACCAAGGCCCGAAAAATAAAAAATCATTTGCATGTCATTCAATTTTTTCATAATTTTGAATGTAATTGCATATTTCAATGTATTGTACTAATTTTAGGTTGCCATATTCAACCGCAAACCATTGTAATTGTTTTAAAAATGGCAGATATTTGTAATAAAAAATAATAAAAATTTGGTTTTGTATCACTCACGAGATCTTTAGATCTCATTCGTAGTGTTTGGTATAAACAGTGCCTCTGGGAAGCACTTACGGGTAAAGTCATCATGACTACTACTGCACTTAATACCTAATATAGTTGAAACAATGTCGTATAGGCATCAACCCTTTAAATCAACGGTGAGTAATAAGGACACAAAGCACACACTTTGAGCCCTCCCATCCATCTATGAACAATTGCTCGACCTAAATCCAGACTAAGAAATTATCCGAGTATATAGTGAAGTTACGCATGTGTATGAGGATATTTCTTTGAGTCGGTGTCATAATCGCATAGACCCCTTTCGATTATCATCTTGGTGCCACGTATCAAATTCTTTCACGTATGTTAACGCCTCTTTCACGTATTGCCAAGTATATAGAAAGGGCGAGCTTCTTCCATGTACCGATGGGTATATCGGAAGGGCACGTATATAGAAAGGTTTGGTATATCGGACTGATGGTATATAGATTGGGAGACCATATACCTAGAGTGATAAGAGTCTTACCATTTTTCAGTTGATTCTACAAAATGGGCACCAACGCCCCAAATTATTTCTTCCACATCCTAAACTTCTAAGAGAAAATAACTATGCAGCATGGAAGACAAAAATCAAGACACAAGCTTGAGTTTGAAGATATTTTTACTATTGTGAATGGTATTGTCACTAGATCAACAATTGATACAACAACACAAATGACACATTTTGATAGATCAGATTAGAAGGCTAAGATGATAATATTATTTGTAGTGTCCGACGACATGTGTAAACCCCACATTCATGATGCCAAATCATCCAAAGAAGCATGGGATACATTGAGCACAATATACAAGGCCAAGAACAAGAATGTCATACTGAATTTGCAAAGTCAGTTACACACACTAAAGTTCAAACAAAATGAGAAAATAGAATCTTTCTTAAGAAGAGTTTCAGAATTAAAGGCTTCAATTCTAGCCCTAGGAGAGGAGGTCACTGATACAACTCTCATTCCCAATTTTCTAAGAGAACTCCCTCCTTCATACCAAATTTTTGTGACAACACTCAACTTGTCGAGATCGATGTCGGTTTGACAAGTTATTGAACCTATTGCAACAAGAGGAAGTTATGTACAATAAATATGATGAAGAGGAGCAGGTATTATCTTCTCATTAGAAATGGAAAGGAAAAGGAAAAGGAAAACCTAATTCCTCTCAAAATTCCCAAACACAACATCAACATGGGGAAAAACATAAACAAAATAAGAATAAATGTCCTATCTGCAAAAGAGGACATGAGTTAAAATATTATTGGTTCAATACCTATAAGAAAGGTTCATCAAGAAAATATGGACCTCAAAATCAACAATCTTATAAGGGACATTCTAACTACAATCAAGGGCGGAAGAAGAAGGGGAATTGGTGAAGAAAACCCCATCAACAAGGAAATATAGTTGAGTAAGAAGAACATTCGGATAATGAAGACTTCTTGTACACTTCTCGATCAAGTGAACCTTCCACATCATCTAGTGATGTCTGGTATGTTGATTCAGAGCCACTCGACACATGACCGGCCATAGAGACTGGTTTACCACAATGAGGATTCACCTTCTAAAAACCCTATTTCATTGGGTGATGATTCTTCGTACACAATACAAGGGATTAGGAACATTTCTCTACCCCTTGGTTCATGAAATTGTAGATTATCAAATGTACTATATGTCCCTGGGTTGATAAAGAAACTACTATCGTCAGTCAACTCCTAGATCACAATTTGAAAATTGATTTTGATACTCATTCCAAGCAAGAAAATGTGTTTAATTCGAGACAAATCACAAGGCTCGAAAATAGTTGCAAAAGCCTCTAATGTGGGACATATGTTCTAGCTTGATTTTTCCATAAAGATGATTAGGAACTTGTGGCTAAGAATTCTACGTCTGCACAATTGTGGCATCGAGAGACTTGGTCACATAAGTTTAAAATATCTCAAAACACTTTTACGGTATAACATGGTAAAAGGATTTCCATCTCTCCAGAAGGATACATATAAGTGTCCTCACTACCTAGTAGGAAAACAACACAGAGCTTCATTCCAGAAGATTACTTATCAAGCTCATGGTAAGCTTGATTTGGTTCATACCGATCTTTGTGGTCCGATGCAACCAATTCATTCTAGATTTCAGTACTTCATGTTTTGTGTTGATGACTATTTGAGAAAAATGTGGATATATTATCTTTGTAAGAAAAGTGAAGCTTTTGAAACTTTTAAGAAGTTAAAAGTGGTTGTTGAGAACAAAACTAGTCATCACATCAGAAATCTCCACTCAAATCGAGGGGGTAATTCACCTTGATGATGAGTTTAAAGCCTACTACTGTAAACTCATGAGATTCATTGACAAATGCCTCCTTACACACCGTAACAAAATGGTGTTTGAGAGAGAAGAAATCATACTATCATGGAAATGGTGCGAAGTATAATTGATGATTATGGACTAGTGAGGACATTTCGGGTAGAAAACAAAAACAACAATTTATATGTTAAACAGAGTGCCCAGTTTCTCTTGATGGAGTAACACCATATGAAGCATGGTTGAAGTGGAAACCATTTTTTGTACACCTCAGAGTATTTGGGTGTAAAATAAGTATGTACATACCCAAGTAGAATAGAAATAAGTTGGATATGAAATCACAAAAACTCATCTTCATTTAGTTCAATGAAGAGACTCTTGGTACTGATTGATGTATCTAAAGACCATGAAAGTCTACACCAGCAGAGATGTTGAATTTTTTGAGAAAAAGGAAGCAGAGACTCCTCCTCTAGACTCACCTGATGTAGATTTTTCACCTCTTGTAAAAAAAAATTTATGCTCCTAATGATGACAGTGATGATGGGGATGATGGTGGTGATTAGATAGAACCACGACCCACGAGATAAGTTCAGTGTATGCCCAAGTAGTATACTAACATGTTACGAGATGTAAAATTGGATGGTCCTCTAGATACATCCACCACTGGAACACGAACAGACTCGATGAACGCACGAGAAGAAGTAAACTTTGCCTTAATGAGTAAAGTTATTGAATCTAATGAGCCCTCTATAGTCCAGGAAGCCCTACATTCAAAAGCTTGGAAAGATGTCATGGATGTTGAATATAACTCAATGATGAAAAAAAAAACTTGGCAGCTTGTCGATCTTCCACCGGGAAGAAACCCATTAGTTGCTAGATGGATATTCAAAACAAAGTACAAAGAAGATTAGACCATAGACAAGTACAAAGTGAGACTAGTAGCAAATTGGTATGCACAAAAAGAAGGCATCGACTACGAGGAGACATTTTCTCCCATAACTAAGATCAAAATGATCAAGATAATATTTTCTCTAGTTGCACAGTTTGGTTGGAAATTCCATTAGAGATGTAAAAATTGCCTTTCTGAATGGAGATTTACAAGAGGAAGTCTACATGACTCAACCCGAGGGATATGTTGTACCTAGTCAAGAAACAAAGGTATGCAAACTCAAGAAATCTTTGTATGGCCTTAAAATGGCACCCCATGCATGGTACATCAAAATTGATGAGCATCTCATACAACATGGATTTGTTAGAAATCCATACGGTCCCAATCTCTACCTCAAAAATTATGGGGGAAAGATTGTGATTTTTTTGTTCTATGTTCGACGATCTAGTCATCACTTTGGAAGTTTAGTGAAGATGATTGATGCAATGAAGAAATATCTTAACTGGATTGTTCAACATGACAGATCTCAGGTTGATGCACTATTTTCTTGGATTGGAAGTATGGAAAAAGGAGAATCAAATATTTGTTTCTCAGTTGAAATAAACCAATACATTGCTAGAGAAATTCAAGATGATGGATTGCATACCTATTGCTACACCTATGGAGACGAGATTGTAGTTATCTCAATCAGATCCATCTCTTGTGGTAAATGCAATTCTCTATCAGTAGTTGATTAGGATTCTCATTTACCTCACATACAGTAGACTGAATATCAAATTTTTAGTGAGATATCTATCCAGGTTCATGCAAGAACCTCGAGTTTGTCATTGGAAGGAAGCAAGGTGAATCTTGAGATATCTCGAGGGAACAGTGGATCTTGGTCTAGAATACAAGAACAACAACAAATTCTTCTCGACTGGATATTGGGATTCAGATCATGCGGGAAATATTGATGACAGAAAATCCACTTGGGTTTGTGTTCTTTATGGGATGCGGACCAATATTATGGGGAAGCAAGAAACAACACATTGTTTCTCACTCTTCTACCGAATTCGAATATCATGTTGCAGGTGAAGTTGTTTACTTGCAAAGCGATATGGCTACGTTGCATATTTGAAGGACTTGGAATACCATAGGAAAAACCAACCACCTTGTATGTAGACAATGAAGGTGTTCTCAAATGTGTTCGCAATCCATTTTTTCATGAGAGAAATAAGCACATCGAAGTACAATTTCATTTCATACGCGATCATGTCTTGAAACAAAATCTACAACTTAAATTTTTCCCAACAGATGAACAACGAGAAGATATCTTCACAAAGTCAGTTGCACGTGACAAGTTTGAGTTTTTCAGAGAGTTCCTCTCCTCATCTCTTGAAACAATGCAAAATTAGGGGGGAATGTTAGGGTAAACTTATTTTACTATATTAATTTATGCATTGTATTATTACCTTTGGTAATTAGTTGATTGGTTTTATAAACCATATTTGTCATTTTATTCACATATGATTATCTATCACATAGTTTTAACAAGTACATTTGTTTGTATTAATTATTTGTTCTTGTTGTATGTAGTTTCGGAAGCTTATGTAATCAGGATTATTGTTGCACATGTGCAATATCCTTATCTATTTGTATCCGAGTTGTTTAACATCTATAAATATTGCAATATGCTTTGTTGTACTTTGATTTGATTGATTATGAATAAAAGTGTGAGGCTTCGTCCCTCTTCAACACTTTCATTAACCTCCTTGATTGGGTATCCTCTTACGGGAAAAAAATAGAATTAATCAAGATTTTGGAAGGCTCAAAAGCAAGCATCAAAGAACTTACGGACAAGGGTATGTCTCACAGTTTAACAGGGGATGTCCAATATGTTTATATGGTTCAGGATTGCAAAGAATTTGAATTTAGGATGAAAAATAGTTAGATCGGTTCCTATCGTTTGTGGAGGATTTTGTAATCATAAATTGACAATGTATCTAGTTACAAGAACATCCTTTTTGTATATGTATACCAAAATTCATGTGAATTTTAAGGGTTGGGGCCCCTATAGAATCCCCATTTTGTTCCTAGTATATATATGCTCTTTTCATCTTCTTTGTTAATTCAATTACTATTTTTAGTAAATGAAAATACCTCTTAACAATAGAGTAATTGTCTTGCATGTTCCGCGAATTCGGTGGATCCTTGAGTGTCCCGCAACTTTTGAATTCTACAGTACCAACCTTCTTATATACCCGTTGAGTTTGAACTAGTGTGCCACAAATTTTCTATATAACCACATTCCTTTTTTTCTTGCAAACAGTCACCCCGTGGTATTGTTTTGTACCTTAGCTTGTGAGATCTGAGTCAATTTGAATGATAGCCAACCACACAATAATTCCACTTGGGTATCGATTATATTTTTGTTATTTCACATAATGGAGTGCCAAAATTCTGATATACCCATGGAGTTTTGAACTAGTGTGCTGTAAATTTTCTATATAACCACATTCCTTTTTTTCTTGCAAACAGTCACCCCAGTGGTATTGTTTTGTACCTTAGCTTGTGAGATCGAGTCAATTTGAATGATAGCCAACCACACAATAATTCCACTTGGGTCTCGATTAGATTTTTGTTATTTCACATAATGGAGTAACTTTGTGGAACATTACGTTTTGCACTCAGTAGATAACCAAGTCAATGCACCGATTAAGAAAATATAGGATTTATAGATGCCTAAATATAATTGCAATGTAGGAATAAATGAATAAATAATGAAGTAAAAAATTTGACACAAGAAAATAAGCAATGAATATTTAAAACCCTAAGTGCAAGTGAGGAGATAAAATGACTTAGTTGATTCAAAGAGATCCCAAATGTGTGTAGGACTAGAAAACTGGAAAATTGGAAATGAAAGTGGAGTAGGATGGGGAGGAATCTTGAATGGTGGTAACTTAGGTGGGATTGATGATGCTGCAGAAGACTTGATAGGAGAAGAGGGTGGACTAATTTTGAGAGGAAATTATGTGCTTTGAATTGGTAATACCATAGATGACTTGAGAGGAGGAGGTGCTATATTGATTTTGAGAGGCGGTTTCTTAGGCGGCTCTTGACTTTCCTTAAAAATGATGGCATTATGCTCATTAGACATGAGCGAATATGATTTAGGAACCCATTGAGATGTCACAATTGGAGAGAACCATGTAACATGGTGCTATGAATTGAATGAGATAAAACCATGACACTCAAGATGTTTGATTCTTTATTGTAAATCACAACGATCATTTTCATTATGTCCTTTAATTCAATGATAAGCGCAAAATGTGAGACCTTGATATTTTGCAAGCTGATAAGGAGGATAGTAATGGGTAGATGACAAGCTAATTAATTGATGATTAAGGAGTGCAGTAAGAATGTCATGTTGCTTAGTATTGCGATCAAACTTGAGAGGTTCCAGTAATGGTAATACTTGAGGTTCACTGATATGAGCACATGTAGAAGACATAGAATGAGGATGAGAAGAAGAACTATCATGAGCCTGAGAAGCGTCCTTAAGATGTTGGATTTCAGATCTAAGAGATGTAATCATGGATTCCATAGCTTGAAATTTATCTTGAAATAAAGAATGTAAAGCTTGAATAGACTTGTATATTTATTGGATGGAGGATCATGAAGGCTAGGGTCATCGGGATAGATGATTGAAAATAGCACTCACTTCGTGTGGTAGTTAATATTTAGGGAGATACATGGTGTCTAGGGCTTTTGCATAATAGCCTAGAAATTAGGAAACATTTGAAGCAAATAATTCAAATCAATTTGAGGAATTTTACGACCCATGATAGAAAAAAAAATGAGGATCCTAAGTGTGAAAGCGTCGGGTTCACCAAATTATTAATAACATCTAGGATTTATAGATGCCTAAATCTAATTGCAATATAAAAGAAAATGAATAAAAATGAAGTAAAGAGCTAGACCCAAGAAAATAAGCAATTAAGATTTAAAACCCTAAGTCCAAGTCAAGCGGTAAAATGACTTAGATGATTCACAGATATCTCGGAGGTGTGCAAGATTGGAAAACTAGAAAATCCAAAGCACGAATATCGCATAAGCTCATAAAAATGCAAAGATGTTGAAATATGTTGGACTAGTTCGTTTATGGAGTGTTAGGGGCACCTAGGGCACCAGAGATCTCTTACTGGGTGCCCGTGATTGTGTAAAATCTCTTAAAACCAATTTCGCTGGGTCACGAGATGTTCATTTTCCTTCACTTCTTATCACTAGTCTATCGCACCAAGCTCGTAGATGTCACTTGTAACATGTAATGAAGAAATGACCTAAAAAACCGAAAGTGCATAAAATCCTAAAAATAAAATAATACAAATGAGGGTTTAGACTATCCTCAACTATCGACGAGTGATCTTACGTCGAGCATTGCACTACATCTTAAATGCAATGTAGTTCTATGTGTGTGCATGGAATTTTTCCCTAGGTGACTCTTATGTGTGTCACACTTGATAACGAGAAAGTAGCTAGATGTAAGAAATGTAAATAGATGTGTGCATGAAAGAATTAACTTCCCTCCTATGCATGTATGTAAAAGTATCAGTCCCTTGCCCTTGTGTGTGGATGCTTGAATGCTCTTGATAATGGCCTTTGAATGAAACCTTAGGTGGTGATAGCTAATGCTTAGTGCTTGGTCCTTTATTATGATCACATAACTTTATATTTATATGATTCCCTTACTTGAATTTCATAATTAACCCCAAAAAGGTTGACTACAAAAATATAAGATGCCCAAACAACTAGAAAGGACCCAAAAGATGTGAACAAAGTATAAAGAGGTCGAGGGCACCCAGAGGGGACGGTGGCTCTGGTGCTAGTGTCTTAGCTAGGAACCGGTGTCTAGGATGAGAAATGTTGAAGTATGAAAAGACAAATTGGGCTAAAAAGAGTGTAAGATCAATAATAGAATCAAAAAGCAAACAAAGATGGCCAAAGACATGGGTCAATTAGTACTTTTCTTGCTTAGGAATCATATGAATAGTAGTATGTGATCAGGACTAGATAGATACCCAAAGTGCATGATTTAGTGTCTACATGCACCATTGCCTTTTAGAGTGGAATGGTAAAGCCCATTTTTAATTTGTTCAAAATCATGGGAAGGAGTGATTTTGGATGATCGGGAACGTTGGGTGTTTATCGAACACATGTAAATCAGGATTTTTGAAGGGTAAGGGAAATTTTTTGGAAAACTCAACTTGGTTCCAAATAGGGGCTCATAATGAGTACCAAAATATACCTTTGTGGTAAAACAATGAACTTGTGGGAAACACACAAAGATAATTTATTGGGTTGGCGAGAAGTGAGAATCACCTTTTTCAACAAGTTTTACTCAGAAAAATGTACCTACACTTATACGTGAGTATGATGAAAAGACACTTCCTTTGGTACACCTACGAACTATGAGAGACAATGGGCACAAGTTCTTGAGGCATTACTACCATCTCTCTGGGTGCATAAGTTATATTCCACTCTCTGAGGATGTGCACATGTATGGTATGGCCATGTTGAGTTAAAAAGGGAGACTAAGCTTGCGAAAGATGACTAAAGATATTTTTCATACCTTTAATTATTTTTATAATAAACCACATGTATAAGAGGCTTTAAATATTATGAGGCGTATCACATTAGGGGATAACACGAAATCGGAGGAGCTTAGGCTTCAGTTACTCAGAGAACCTGATATGGAGGCACGCAGAGATACGCTGGAGACATAAGAGCTACAATTGGGTTGCACCTAGAAAGAGAATGAAAAAGGAAAGCTAATATACATCAATTATGATGAAGATGTAGAGAACTTGGATATTAGGCATATAGAAGGTGCACACAAGGTAATGTACTTTGTATATGAAAATGAATGTGTGTACCATACTCCCACGAAGACTAAGAAGGTTAACATTTTCACTAAGGATGCACCTAAAGAGGCTATCATTGGGGACTATTGGTCAGAATAAGAATTCGTAAAGATCATTGAGATTTTACATGATTTTCAAGACTTGTTTACAAGGAGCTATCATGATTTGAAAGGAGTGCACCTCTCATTGGCATAGATGAAGATTAAGTTAAAAGAAGGCGTCTTCCTTGTTTGGAAGAGTCCTTATAAGATGAATCCAAACCTACGCATAAAGGTAAAGGAAGAAATAGACAAGATGTTTAAGTTTGGAATCTTTAACCAATTGAGGAATCTAAGTAGGTTAGTCCCATGGTGATTAGCATTAAGAAAGATGGGAGAACTAGGATCTATGTAAATTACATGGAATTAATTCCTCATGTGTCATTGATCCTTTTCCCACACCTTTCACGAGAGGATATCCTTGAGTGAGTTCGGGAGTGAAATCTATTCTTTCACGAGATGGGTTCTTAGGCTATCATCAAGTGTGGATTGCACATGAGGACCAGGAATATACCACCTTCACTATAGATTGGAGAAGTTTCACGTATACGGTCATGTCCTTTGGATTGAAGATGTGCCAAGCACTATTCTTGCACATAGTTGTGCGGACCTTTCATGACTTCATTCACAATTTTTTACTAGTTTATCTAGATGATTGGAGTGTCTATGGGCTCATCAAGGATCAATGTGATAATTTAAGGCTCATATTTGAGAGGTGAAAAACACTAATCATCTCTATTAACATTAAGAAGTGTATCTCTGATACAACTTTTGGAACTTTTCTTGGGTACATCATTTGTAAGGATGGATTGTTGGTTGATCCGGTAAAGATAACAATAATTTTGGGATTAGGGGAATCTACCAACCAAAGTGAAGTGTGTGGGTTCTTAGGGCATACTAGATATTACCAAAAATTCATCAAAGCATATGCAAATATTGTTACACCCTTGGAAGAATTGCTCAAGGCCAAAGGAAAATTTTATTGGGGTGACATGCAGTAGTAGAAATTTGAGATTTTGAAGGAGAAACCGACTACCACTCTTATCTTGCACTTTACTTCTTAGAAAAAACCTTTTCATATATATTTTGATTCCTCTAGCATGGCTATTAGCGCATATATTGGCACAACCAAAAGAGGGAAATGTGGATTAACCCATATGTTTTACAAGTAGAAAGTTGACACCAGCAGAGTAGAATTATACCAAAAAAAGCATGAGGCACTGTCTGATCTATACACTTCACAAATTTTGCCATAACTTATTAGACACATTGTTTATTTTGTATACAGATCATATGGCATTAAAGTACCTAGTCAAAAACATATTTTGCAAGGGTGCATATGACGATGGATATTTATTTTCCAAGAATTTGATTTCACCGTTGTATTCAAGCCAGGAAAGAGTAATTTGGGACATGATCACTTATCAACGATCAATTCTAGAGAGGACACATAAATTATTGAGGACATTATGTTTGATGCATATTTAGAGGACATAACATGTAAGTTTAGGCACTAGTATTTTTGATCGTTGGACTTAGGAGAAGGGATGAAAAAATTGGAGAAGAAGAAGTTGCTATTGAGCTACACCATATCATCTCATTGGAGGAGACTTGTATAAAATGGGTTGCGATGAGGTCTTCCGTATGTGTGTTTTGGAGCATGAGCACGAGGCTATTATGGAGGAATCTCATGGAGGAATTGCAAGAGGACATTATGCAGGAGATGCAATTGTGCACAAGATCCTTCTAGTTGGCTTATGGTGGGAGACATTGTATAAGGATACCAAGGCTTATGTTAAAGCATGTGATCATTGTCAATGACTTGGAAAACTTGAAAGTAGAGATGAAATTCCTTTTTCTCTATAACAAGCATGGAACCTTTTCAGAAGTGGGTTGTTGATTTTTTAGGACCTATTGCACCACCCACATGTAGGACTGTAGCGCACTACATTATTACCTATATTGACTACTTGACCAATTGGGCAGAGGCTGCCCATACAAAATATTTTACTACAACAAAAAAAATGAGGTTCCTTTTGGAAAACATCATCAATAAGTATGGTTGTCCATTAAGTTTGACTAGTGATAAAGGAACTCATTTCTTGAATGAGACAATCAAAATTTTGGTATAGATTTTATGGTGGCACACCATAAAACTACTCCTTATAACCATCAAGTGAATGAAATTGTCAAATATTTCAACAAGATCTTGGGATAGACACTGACGAAGATATGTGATGTTGGAAAAAAGGATTGGGATGAAAAGGTATCAACTATTCTGTTGGAATACATAACAACCTATAAATGGTTGAAACAAGGACACCCTTTTAATTGGTATTTGGTATGGAGGTTGTACTTACCCTGATGGAATTTATCACCATCCCTAGGTATTACGTGTGTAGGTGGATTTTCTAGATGAAAAGGTTTTGGAAGAGCACATTGAAATTGATGCAATTAGATGAGTGACACACCATTGTGCATTAGAGCTAAAAGATAGAGAAGGCATGACCGAAGGCTTGGACAATATCAGAACATAAGAAGCAAATGTTTTCTGTTGGAAAGATGGTCTTACTGTATGACTCAAGTTTGTGCACCACCCAAGGAAGTTGAAGGTGCATTGGTTGGGACCTATTATAGTGATAAAGATACTTGAATCAGGAAAATGTCATTTAGGAACTCTGGATGGAAATATGTCTCCCGGTTACTTCAATGGGAGTAAGTTGAAGCCCTACTATAAATAAGATTCTTTGTGTTTGTAATAAGGCAATATTTCCATTTAGATTAGATTTCCTTTCATGTTTTATTTTTGTTTTATTATAATAATTACATTCATGTGCAGAGAGCTGATTACTATCTATTGAGTTGATGCATAGAGGACCATGTATACTTTTAGTGTGGGGTGGAAGCAAGTATGACTATTAAATAGGAAATCTTGGATGATGGTATGTGTCCCTTGAGTGAGAGTACGAGGTACGTGCAAAATTTATAGAAACACATGTGATGGGTAGATGAATTAAGAACGTGCGAAGGAAAATGAAGGTCTTATAGTGCTTAATATGATGGTGCTTAAAGGATATTTGCAAGGATTGGAATCCATGCAAATAAGAGGCCTGAAGTGTAATGTGAGGAGAACATCAAGAATACTACTTGGGAGGTGGCAAAGAGGAAGATGGGTTGCGGTGCGCAAGGAAGTGCATGGAAGGATGTCTACAAGATTCAAAAGTGTAAGTGTGTTGAAAGGTTATGAATATTACATGAAACGGAAAAAAGCATGGAAGAAAGAAAAAAATTCCTTAAAAGGAAAAAGTGTTTTAAAATGGAAAAAGTACTTTTAATCTTGAAATCGGGAAAAATCATTTTAAAAACAAAAATTAAGTTGGAGAGGAAAAGTACAAAAGGCTATAAAAGGGGGTAAATTCAAGTTATTTTGCTACCTTACATTCGATAAATTTGAGAAATTGAGAAACCAAGTGATAAAGAGTGACAAAGCAAATCAACTAGTAAGAAAACTTGAGTAGGAGCGAGAGGATATTAGTGTGGAGTTCCTTCTTTGGGAAAAGTAGAAGTTTGAGTGTGAAGCTAGGTATGGAAAGTTAGGGTTTATTAAAATTAGAGATTGAATGGCTAAGGTGTACATGGCTTTGGAATTTCAAAGTAAGGGCATGAGTCGCGGTGTAGACATGAGAAGTTGTGATGACACCAAAGAAGGCTACTTTGGAATCACCAAAGGGAAAAGGCAAGGGCAGAACTAAAAATACCGAAGTTGAAGACCTACTAGAGGAGTTATTCTTAGAAATGCAGTATCCTCCTGAAGTGATTGTGGCACAACCATGGACCTCACAGCTCCCAAATAATAAAATTAGCGAGTTCAACCACAAGGTGCACTAGGGAACGAGGTGAAATTGAAAAAGGACATATTGCGAGAGTTTTCAACTAAGAATGAAGAGGGTCAATTCTTGATAGATGACTTTCGGTAAGGAAGATTCTTGAGAAGGTAGAGGTCATAAAATTGTTTGAATTTCCATACTTTTGGGAGACATGCACACCTCTTCCAATGGTTAATGTTAAGGGTGCATGAAGAGTACTTCTACTTTTGTTGGGTGAAAGATGAGGATTATGGATTTTTGATTGGGAAAGTTACTGAGGTTGCGGGAGACAGGAGAAGACCTAGACTTAGATCTACGAGATGAGGCTAAGACTAAGGAGCTAACGAACAAGTTATAATATGAAAGGGGAGGTAGAGCCATGAATGTGGAAAAAATTATAGACCCTACGAATAGGGTAGCGGTTAAATTGGTGAGGTACAAACTTGGCACCTTGGAAAGATGGGGGAAGTGAAAAAAATTCCTCTACATTGCACACAAGATGGAGCATAAAACACATTACAATATTGCACATTACATCGCTAATGGAATTATCGAGGAGGAAAAGGTATAGAATGAGGAAGGATCCAAGATAACATAGGACTTGATTCTTTTACTAATTGCATTATGGAAGTTAGTGTCTCGAGAGACGATCTAAAAGAAGATATGTTGGTCCACCTCGTAGAAGATCAGTCCCCACAGTTAAATTTGCAAAATTTTACATGTGAGGAGAATTTAACAATCATTACAATGAACACTTGGATAAATGGTATAACATGTTATGCACACAACATTTGAGAACTAATGGCGCATACCTAGGGATCTTCTTGGAGAATTTGGGGATCAAGAAAAGTTTGTAGTGATGTAACACTTTAGCCTTGCACATTTCATGATGGCCAATGGAGAAATGTGGCCATGGTGCAAACTGCCATTTTCATTCATAGTAAAATATTTCAAGTGCGTAGTGAACAAGATTAAGGATGCACAAAACTTGACTTTCGATGCGAAAAGTGGATTGATAGACATACTTTGTGCACCACCTTTGGATATCATTCCAAGCCTACATACTTAGATACATACGAGCCAGATACCTTAGACCTATGCCCGACGATGAATGTGATAATCGAGGGTATGATATTTAGGGTCTTTGTGGTTTTGCGCCCAAAAACACAAGATGGGGAAGAAGTTGAGTTGTGTGACTCCCAAATGCTTTAGCCAAAGAAGCATATGATGGAGATCCCTAAGAGGAGCTGAGAGGAGTCTTTAGTGGAATAATAATAAGAAAATATTGCGCTAGAGCATAGGCAAAGAAAATAAATGCAATATAAGAGGAGGAAGCACATTGAGGGCGTAGGACCCTCTAAGCTAGCCAAGGTGAGTCCACTAAGGACTAAGAATGGGCACGTAGGGGCCTAAGTAATTTTTGATGGTGAGGACTTGGAGTAGAAGGTGGAAGAATAATTGAGGCACGAGAAGTTTCCACGAATGAGATAGAGCCACCAATAGATGTGGAGCATATCTTGGAGAATGGGGAAATGGGTGGACAACATAGAAGCCCACATAGGGAGAAAACATTGGCACATGAGGAAGATTTCCAAGGAAATAAGGAGGCCGGTGATTCTTATGTTATCAGGGAAGATAAGGGTGTCAAAGGTGAGACCAGACAAGGCCTTTCACACCAAGGAAGTCGGACCAAGATAAAGTGGTAAGGAAATGAAGGCCTCCAAATCACCACATATATATTTTGTTGATGATCCTATGAAGGTGTTGAGGGCAAGGTTTAGAGCACATGCCCGATGGAAAAATTGTTTAGATGGGACCTAATGGAAAAGGAAGGAGGGATCTCATGCACTAAGAAGATGTTGTCATGGAGTATGCATACACATGCATAAGAGAGAGCCAAAATTTGAAATAAGCAATAGTCATATTCCACATTGGAGTTGAAGAAGCATAGGAAAGGAGTATAATATTGTTGACCCCACAAGAGTGATTGATGGATAGGCATGTAATGCCTTGAACAAGCTTACAGTAGAGGTTACACGTAGGAATCTGGACAAGGAGGCTACCATGAGACTCATGGTAGAATACAATAAGAATAAGGAGCATGAAGTGGAAAGCCTAAAGATGATATCAAAGGGGATAAGAAGTGCATGAAGGAGGCCTATGATAGGGTAGGAGATTTTGTGAAACCAATTACAAGCGCACTCTCCCCCTTTAGTAATCCAAACTCAGACTAACTATAATGATGAAATGGAGTACCTCAAGGACTTGGTTGGGATGTTGCTCATGAACATCAAGAGTGGCGCGGGGACATCAACAAAATAATTGGATAAGGATAAGGAAAAGAATAAAGTGGATATGGAGGCCAAGATAGCTGAGCTTGAGGTTGTATTCACACGAGTCATGGAGGCCAACAGTAAGACTAAAAAGGAATTGCACGATTTTGATAGGTGCCAAAAGAGTGACCCTATTATCAGCGTGCATGTCACCAAAGAGGAAGTAGGGCTCAAATAAATACAATCAAAGTAACCAAAAAATAAGCTTGAGTGCACAAAATTTATGGCAGAAGTATCGATGTGGAAGTAATTAATAAAGGCCATGAGGGATACATTAGAGCTCCGGATCAAGTAGATCCACTCTTGGTCTTGGAATGAATGGATATGTTGGAGGGATTGATTGTTGAATTGAGTGTGGTCATCAAGGAACTAAAGGGGAGAGTGGATGAAGTAGCGCCTTGACCTAATTTCATACATTGTAGAGATGGCACCGGAAAGGACACGAGAGGAGCTCGTGGAGTGGAAAAAGTTTGAAGATGATTTAAACGTAGATTTTCTAGAGTTCCTCCAAAAACTTGAAGCTTGATGGAGCTGGTGCACAAGTTATAAGTCATTATTTGGATTCATGGTATTCTTGGCCTTATTCTTTATTCTTTGAACATTCTTTGATTCATTCATTCATTGGAGGGATAAGTTTGGTGACACATTTATGAGGACGGGAAATGACTTTAGTGTGGGGTAATATTGAGTGGGAGAAATGACTAAGAACAGCCACATGCATGCAGAGGTTTGGAGCCACGTGCAAGGGTGTGCATGAAGGTGCACACGCATGCAGGAATGATCGGTGCATGAAAGTTTGTGAATGGGCGAGAAAAGTTAGGAACTTAGCCAATTTTCCAAACAGTGGCTGAAAATAGAAAAGTAGAGAAGGAGTGGCAACCAATAAAGGTTTATATTTGGACAAAATCGGGGTATCTTGGAATGCACACAAAGGAAGCTATAATTGGAAAAAGCACATGCAAAGACTAAGGAAGATCATGCGGGACATGGACAAGCTAATAATAAGGTTAAAGTAAGTTTTATATTTAGGAAAATCTATTATTAGCGAGATGATGTAAAAATCATACAAGTTATTTTTGTACGCACTCCTATTATTAGGAATGTGCATGAAGCAGTGAAGGGCAAGTCCTCACCCTTATATATAGGTAGTTCATTTATGTTAGAAGAAGGGTCGATTGGTTGGGCTTTTTAATGTGCTTGCAAGTTAGAACTTCTTGAGGGTTTTGATGTTATGTACTCATGGGTTTTGGAACTTTCACATAGGTCTTGTGCACATATGCAATACGGTTAATGTAATCAACTTGTGCTATGTAATACATGTATGTTCATGATGATGTTCTAGAATGTTAGTGTTATTGACCTTCATGAACTAACAAAGATTTGTTTTCTTATTGTATGTGTTTCCAAACTGCCATGGTTAGATTGATTATCCGTGTACGAATGGTTTCTTGGTTATGAATATGTTGATTATGCATGTTAACTTCATGTTAAGCATAAAACAGGAGGGACATGGTGGTTGTGTGCGCTTCGGGTGAGTGTTCATATCTGTCGAATGAAGTTTCGGCGTGCATAGTGTTGGCTAGATTTTCTGCATAGCATCAAACCTAGGCAGTCATGAGATAAATCTCCCTCATTTAACCGGTGAGGCTCCCGTGTCAGATTTGTCAATAAAAATGTGTTATTATCTATCAGGGGTTTTACTTTAACCACTTAGTTCATGAACCATAACTAAGAAGTTCTGCAGCAAGTAAGCAGCTGTTTAAGAAAGGAAAGTTATAGAAGAAAGAAGTAAAGGAAATACAGAGAAGAAATGGGGAAGATGTGCATCCCAATTAGTAGATAGCAGAGCTAATTACATGCACATAGAAGAAACTTAATAGATATGAACACACAGAATTATAAAACAAAGGCAACTCTAGATCTAGATCTAAAATAACACAAAGTTTATCAAGAGATCTAAGATTCAAAGCAAGAAACACAGTACACCGTGACACAAAGTTCTCCGGAAACCTGCTCCTTTGTATTCCTTTGCTCCAAGTTGCTCTCAGGAGTTCAGCACAAAGTCTAGAACTCAGGATTGCTGCTTACAAATTCTGATTCCCTTTTTTAACCCGAAGGTTCTTCCTCTACTTATAGAATGTAGAGGGGCAATTACAAGTTGGAAGCTTTAGTTGAACTGGCACATGTGGAAGTCGAAAAAGAAACAACTGGCAATCTCCTTCCTGGAATTCCTCTTTGCATGACATGTATGATTTGCAACTGAAAATAGAACCTTCTATTTTGTACGCCTGCCACCTATCTCCAAGTAATTGACTTCTTCAAGTAATGGCTTTTAAACCAATCACTTAAGTTGTATAATTTAATTGATCGCTCAATTACTTTGTCGGAGGAAAGAAGAAGGAAGAGGAAAGCTGACTTTGTCGGAAGAAAGAAGAAGGAAGAGGAAAGCTGACTTTATCCTTTTTCATGTCTACATGCAGCTGATTCAAACTGGATCTAGAAGCAGCTAGATCTGGAAACAAGCTGGAATTGCAAGCAGTTGGAATTAGAAGCAAGCTGGAATTTTGCCTTCGCATTGTCTTCTCTTTTATCCTTGAAGCTTTTGCAGTTCTTCTTCTATACATGCATCAAGTGCAATTATAGCAAGCGATGGTGCAATTATCCTTGAAGGTTGGTCGTAGATAACTCATCATCCCTATTTTTAATTGCATATGAGCAATTAAAAATTCGAAAGCACTCAGGGTGAATGAAAATTCAATGAAAGCTTCAACTAGAAGATGAGAGCACATGCACAAGATCTTGGAAGGAATTTTCCACGCATTATCTTCTTCACGGCTGTATTCAAACAAGAGGATGAAGCCTTTTGTGTGGGAAGATTTTGTAACTATGAGATCGGATCTGGATTTGCATATGGATTTGCATCTCGCATCTGGATATGGATTTACACTGTATAAAAACTTTGGCAACTGGGCTATGGGTGGAAAAGTTGCAACTTGAATAATTCCACTGCTTTTAATCTGCACGCATGAGTGAAGTTTCTCCTGCACTGGATCTGTCTATCAATTCAGCAAGAGGTTCCGAGCCTAGATCCGTGTCTCCAATATCTGCAAATTTAGAAGTGATGCATGACTCCGTTGTGCTTTCTTTTTCATCTTTCTTCGCCAAAGCTTTGTCTATCTTCGTCTGAATAATTCTTTTTCTTCTTATTTAACTGGAATTCTTCAAAACTGGTGCAGATCTGGACAATTCTTCATATTCGGAGGGTATATGCAATGTATTGGACATTGATAAAAGTTCATTTTCCTTTGTAAAGCACCTGTAATGAATTCCTGAGCTCTTGTAACACCTGTGCAAACAATTATGTAGACAAAGATCAACCTCCTTCAAAGCATGCACCAAATTTGGAAGCTTTTAGCCTTGTTGTCACTTTGTATCGAGCAAAATCCTTCCTCTAATGGGGGCGCACTTTTCCACTTGGCTGCAATTCTTTACCTGTGATTTGAATAATTCACCCATATGGCTGCCCATGCTTATATAACCTTCATAATTCTATAATTAATAATTGCCCTAACAATTAAAGGCAATTAATTAATTAAAAATCATGCTTTTCTCTTTTAAAAATAGCATGTTTAAGGACAGCCATCCAATAAATTAAATTAATCCAATTTAATCCTTCACACAACACTTCACTTAAGCTTCACAGTGTGCTTTGACCATAGCCACTGAAAATAGAAATTAATTTAATGTTTTAATGCCTTAAAAAACATTAAACAATTCCCAAATGAAGCACTTTTTGAGAGGAAGGGGCAGCCACTAAATAAATTTAATTCCTTTCTTTTATTCCAACTTTGACTTGTTGACCTCCTCCAAGCTTGGGCGCACTTTTTGAGAGGAAAGATTAATTAAAATAATCAATTTAATCCTTCCATCATCACTTCAAAGGGGGCGCACTTTTTTGCACATGTAATTCTATTTTTAAGAATTTTTTAACAATGGGATTCTTTACCTCGCAAGGCAGCACCAAAATCCGTGATCCACTTAAATGATTTGACTTTGACAATGGGATTATTTACCTGTGGGAGGCACTAAAATCCCATGATTTCACTTAAGTCAATTTCCTTTTATTATATCATGGGAATTTTTACCTGCAAGGTGTGCAATAAATTCCCACTTGCTGCGGCCTCTATTTTTCCCACTGCTGCGGCTTAAGTGAATTTTATATCACGGGAAAAAGTACCCTGCTAAGCAGGTACAAAATTCCCACCTGCCTGCTGCTTCTATTTTTCCCACTGCAGCTTAAGTGAATTTTCTATCACGGGAAAAAGTACCCTGCAAGGCAGGCAATAAAATCCCACCTGCATGCTGCTTCTATTTTTCCCCACGCGCGACTTAAGTGAATTTTATAACACGGAAAAAGCACTGCTAAAGGCGGTATAAAATTCCCATCATGCCTGCAACTTCTATTTTTCCCATTGCAGCTTAAATCCTTTGTTTTCCAAAAATGCGCCCATCCCCGCAGGGGCTTTTCCGTGCATGACTTCGCTTTTTCCCAGTGATCCGACCTCCGATGGTGACTTCCTCAGGGCATAATGTGCGTATATGTTTTCCAGCTGCTCCAGGTCAAAAATTGGGCTTACCTAGCAAAGGAATTGCTCCAGAGAAATTTCACAGAAAATGAAACAGGACACCACAAAAACACGAAAAATTGCCAAAAGTTACAAATAAAGCCCAAAACTTAAAATAAGTTAAAACCCTTCTGGCACATAGGAATAATAACATATTCGCTCATAATAGAGTTAAAACAGAGCGCAAATAGCCTCATACGGGGCTCAAAATAATTAAATACAAATTTTCTGCAGACAAATCCCGACGACAGAATAAAACAATTTTGGGCATCTGGGTATTTGGCGAAAAAGGCTAATATGGCTCTTTGGGATTATCTTGACACAATACAGGAACTTTCAGGCAATAAAAACACAAAACGACCCATTATTTTAAAAGTACGAAATTTTTCGGATAGGGTAGTCGCAGATTTCAGGGTGAAATCTGAGTGACACCAATTGGCTCTGTCTGTGGACATCTTTTTCTCTGTCAGAATGAAAAGGGAAAAGATGAGATCCCAGCATCTCTGGTTTCGTATCTTGTCTTTTGGGCATGGGGTCAGGAAAACAAACACAACACAAAAACAAAAACAAAACAAGGAAAAACAAACAAAGTTTTATTTATATACATACAGGTTTTAACCTGCTTTTCAGTTCTTGAACAGCTTCAGATGTTGCCCATTGAAAGGTAATGGTAACTCAATTCCATCCCGATAGGCAAGGAAGAAGGTATCCATTCCTGCAGCTCTTTTGATCACGAAGGGCCCTTTCCAGAGTGGATCAAATTTGTCATGTATGCCCTTCGGTTCATGTCTCTTGTCCCACCAGAGTACCCAATCTCCAATCTTGAACTTCCTTTCTTGGCCTTCTTTTCAAATACTCTAGGCAAGTCCTTATCAACTTCATCTGGTGGTGGCTCATCCTTTCTTCTCTCCGTGACAGGTAAGTCTACATCAACTTGCTCCAGTTCCCAGATTTACCGGTTGTATTTCTGAGGAAGAACCGTATTCCTTCTTCTTCGTCAGGTACTGATCATGCTTGTTGAAAGTTTCCACTAAGGAAACCAAACCCTTGGGTATTTTGTTACCTTTTGGTTGGATCATTCCACTGCTATCACCATAACATGGATCATCTTTTTCTGTGACTATTTGTCGTGGTGGTGATTTACTCCCTTCAACATGCAGACATGCAAATGTTTGTTCAGGGACTCTGGGGTGGTAAGCCATCTCCACTTTATAGTTTCCTTATCTAAATATGGACGGCGGTCTATCCAGGAGTCAATAGTATAATTGATGCCAAAGAATGCGCTTGAGTTTTGATTTATTGGGAACAAGTCAATAGAGAAGGCCGCAAAATCGAATGTGGCAAAAAGCACTTTATCTCTATAATACTCCAGCTTATCTCTTTTGACTTGACTTTGCCTCGAACCCGCTTTACGGAAGTTCAAGCATCTCCTTGGGCTTTGAGAAGTTTTACTCCTTTCTTTTTAGCTTGCTCCATTCCTAGCAGCAATGCTTCATACTCTGCCGTATGATTGGTGTTCTCAAACATCAGCTTGTGGGAGTATGGGAATACCTCATGATCTGGAGATATTAGTAGCGCGCCAACTCCTGATCCAAAAGAACAGCAAGTGCCTTTAAACTCCAGAGTCCAAACTTCTTCTTCTTCTTTTGCTGGCTCTGGTTCTGGTTGAATTTTTGGCTCTGGAACATCTTTATTCGTTTCCAAGAAATAGACCCCACGGTCAGATTCCTGAAAAAGAATATGAGATCTAGAATCCTCAGATTTTGTAACTGTGTACCTGGACTTCTTTTCCGGCTCCAGCTTATGGTTAAGCCCTTTGATAGGAATGTGCGCACAGGACCAATCCATCTTTACTTCTCCTCCCAGCTCTTTGCAGAAGTTTCTACTCTAGCAACATCCCGTAGGAGACAGGAATATCTGCAACTAAGATTGTCATCTTTAATCTCTTGTCGGAAAAGCTGCCAGAACAGCTTGCGCATCTTTGATTTGTCCGATTAAAGGGACTTGTCTCTCCATGGAGTAGCACCTTTTTATGGTCTTCGTCAAGGTAAGCCCAAGAGCATCTGCAACTTTAGCTGGCATGATATTATCAGAAGCGCCCGAATCTAAAATGCAATTGCTTAACTTGAAACCATTAAGCAATAGGGAAACATAGAATGGTTCCACTCTTTCAGAAGATGGTGAGGATATAACAACTGCAGTGTTGTTCTGGGGAGGAGTATCTTTGGGCTTAGGCAAAAGGCCTTTTGATGTACTGGATTGTTCTGGTGATTGCACATATTTGACTAGCATATTTAACTGCTCAGGAAAAGCTCTCTGGTATTCGGCTTCTGACATTTGAACTTTAATTTTCTTGGCATGATCAATAATGTCAAAAGAAGAAATAGATTCAGATACTTGAGCCGCTTTCTGTGGTTGAGATGAAGAACTCGCATTCTTATCTCTAGGAGCTAAAGAAGAAGGTAAAGGGCTGCCCCTTCTTTGTTCGTCAGCTAATGCCTCAGCTTGGCGAGTTTGTGATCTTGTAAGTACTGCATATGCATGACCATGATCATCTTCATGAAGTTTCTCATTGTCATGTTCAAATTTGTAGTTCAGGTAATTAACGTTGGAGTCGCCAGCAGGAGCTACAAAATCATCATTCTCGAACTGATCAGCATCAGCTTCCTGGTCTTCTTCATTCATCTCCACATTGTTTCTAGGAGCAGCTTCAATTGCTAATCTTTGGGAACCAGCAATGCAATGCGGTTCCGGTTGTTGTTGTTGAAATTCGAGCAGGGGTAGTATTGTTGCCTTGAGCCATTTGAGCCATTTGTTTCTTCATCTGCATCATCTCATTTGCTAACTTTTTGCAATAGTGAATCGGAAGTAGTAGCAAAGGATGAACTTTCAGCTCTAGAAGTGTTGCTCTTTATCTTTCCAGCCATGATGAGGTCATCTTCAATTTCAACCGCCATGTTTTGAAAGTCAGCTTTAACAAGTCGGCGGGGACGTGCTCTTCGCAGTTGATAGCTTACTTCAGGAAGCAAAACATTGATGAAGAACACCTTTTGATTCTCGTCATTCAGAGAAGCAGAAGCTGGAATTTTGTACAAGTAATCTTTGGAATTTTGCAATAAAATCCCGCATGTGCTCATGTGGCTCCTTCTTCAACTGAGTGAGTTGAGTAATCAATGTGCTGGAATCTTCGGCTGCCTTGAATCTTTTCAGGAACGCATCCCGCATAGTAGCCCAGTTGGTTATGGTACCAGGAGCTAGCCGGTAGAACCATTCTCCAGCCAAGTCATGCAGAGTCTCTATGAAGAGTCTGATAGATACATCTTCATGTTCGACTGCAAGTACTCCACAAGATATAAAGAAAGCCGCCAAATGATCATCCGGGTTTTGCTTTCCATCTCCAAAGAATTTTGGAAAATTCTTTCTCGTCCCTTTAGGTAGATCATGCATAGGAGGAGTCAGATTCAGAGGTCCAAAGGCTGCACCCCATGGAACAGGCCTTTGCGGGGCAAGTGGATTTCGGTTCAAGCATGATGAACGGGGCACGTCCTCTCCAAGAGTAGACTTGATGAATAATTCTAGCTGCCAGATTATATGAAGATGATCCGGATCTAGATGAGCGTGCACTCTTCTTCCTGGTGAAAGACTAGATCTGCGGCTTCTAACTTGAGGAGGATGATTGAAATTGAATTACTCTTGCAGTCGGAAGAAATGATCAGTCCTTCCTTGTGCCTTCACGGATCGGGTGAATGGACGTTCAGCCAGGTTGAGATTTGTATGGAAAACACTCTGATCTTCAATAGAAAAGCTTTGATCTGCAAAGATAGTTGTTTCCCAGCGGAGTCGCCAAAAATTGTTGGCTAGATTTTCTGCATAGCATCAAACCTAGGCAGTCATGAGATAAATCTCCCTCATTTAACCGGTGAGGCTCCCGTGTCAGATTTGTCAATAAAAATGTGTTATTATCTATCAGGGGTTTTACTTTAACCACTTAGTTCATGAACCATAACTAAGAAGTTCTGCAGCAAGTAAGCAACTGTTTAAGAAAGGAAAGTTATAGAAGAAAGAAGTAAAGGAAATACAGAGAAGAAATGGGGAAGATGTGCATCCCAATTAGTAGATAGCAGAGCTAATTACATGCACATAGAAGAAACTTAATAGATATGAACACACAGAATTATAAAACAAAGGCAGCTCTAGATCTAGATCTAAAATAACACAAAGTTTATCAAGAGATCTAAGATTCAAAGCAAGAAACACAGTACACCGTGACACAAAGTTCTCCGGAAACCTGCTCCTTTGTATTCCTTTGCTCCAAGTTGCTCTCAGGAGTTCAGCACAAAGTCTAGAACTCAAGATTTCTTCCCTTCAAATTCGATTCCCTTTTTAAACCCGAAGGTTCTTCCTCTACTTATAGAATGTAGAGGGGCAATTACAAGTTGGAAGCTTTAGTTGAACTGGCACATGTGGAAGTCGAAAAAGAAACAACTGACAATCTCCTTCCTGGAATTCCTCTTTGCATGACATGTATGATTTGCAACTGAAAATAGAACCTTCTATTTTGTATGCCTGCCACCTATCTCCAAGTAATTGACTTCTTCAAGTAATGGCTTTTAAACCAATCACTTAAGTTGTATAATTTAATTGATCGCTCAATTACTTTGTCGGAGGAAAGAAGAAGGAAGAGGAAAGCTGACTTTGTCGGAGGAAAGAAGAAGGAAGAGGAAAGCTGACTTTATCCTTTTTCATGTCTACATGCAGCTGATTCAAACTGGATCTGGAAACAAGCTGGAATTGCAAGCAGTTGGAATTGGAAGCAAGCTGGAATTTTGCCTTCGCATTGTCTTCTCTTTTATCCTTGAAGCTTTTGCAGTTCTTCTTTTGTACATGCATCAGTGCAAGGTTGGTCGTAGATAACTCATCATCCTTATTTTTAATTGCATATGAGCAATTAAAAATTCTAGAAAGCACTCAAGGTGAATGAAAATTCAATGAAAGCTTCAACTGGAAGATGAGAGCACATGCACAAGATCTTGGAAGGAATTTTCCACGCACTATCTTCTTCACGGGCTGCATTCGAAACAAGAGGATGAAGCCTTTGTGCCGGAAGCTTTTGCAACTATGAGATCTGGATCTGGATCTGCATATGGATTTGCATCTGCATCTGCATCGCATCTGGATATGGATTTGCACCTGCATAACAAACTTTGGCAACTGGGCTATGGATGGAAAAACTGCAACTTGAATAATTCCACTGCTTTTAATCTGCACGCATGAGTGAAGTTTCTCTGCACTTGGATCTCGTCTATCAATTCGTGAAGACATTAGAGCCTAGATCCGTGTCTCCAATATCTCGCAAATTTAGAATTGATGCATGACTTCGTTGTGCTTTCTTTTCATCTTTCTTCACCATAGCTTTGTCTATCTTCGCCCTGAATAATTCTTTTTCTTCTTATTTAAGTGGAATTCTTCAAAACTGGTGCAGATCTGGACAATTCTTCAGATTCGGAGGATATATGCAATGTATTGGACATTGATAAAAGTTCATTTCCTTTGTAAAGCACCTGTAATGAATTCCTGAGCTCCTGTAACACCTGTGCAAACAATTATGCAGACAAAGATCAACCTCCTTCAAAGCATGCGCCAAATTTGGAAGCTTTTAGCCTTGTTGTCACTTTGTCTGAGCAAAATCCTTCCTCTAATGGGGGCGCACTTTTCCACTTGGCTGCAATTCTTTACCTGTGAATTGAATAATTCACCCATATGGCTGCCCATGCTTATATAACCTTCATAATTCTATAATTAATAATTGCCCTAACAATTAAAGGCAATTAATTAATTAAAAATCATGCTTTTCTCTTTTAAAAATAGCATGTTTAAGGACGATCATCCAATAAATTAAATTAATCCAATTTAATCCTTCACACAAAGACTTCACTTAAGCTTCACAGTGTGCTTTGACCATAGCCACTGAAAATAGAAATTAATTTAATGTTTTAATGCCTTAAAAAACATTAAACAATTCCCAAATGGGGCGCACTTTTTGAGAGGAAGGGGCAGCCACTAAATAAATTTAATTCCTTTCTTTTATTCCAACTTTGACTTGTTGACCTCCTCCAAGCTTGGGCGCACTTTTTGAGAGGAAAGATTAATTAAAATAATCAATTTAATCCTTCCATCATCACTTCAAAGGGGGCACACTTTTTTGCACATGTAATTCTATTTTTAAGAATTTTTCAACAATGGGATTCTTTACCCTGCAAGGCAGGCACCAAAATCCCGTGATCCACTTAAGTGATTTGACTTTGACAATGGGATTATTTACCCTGCAAGGCAGGCACTAAAATCCCATGATTTCACTTAAGTCACTTTCCTTTTATTATATCATGGGAATTTTTACCCTGCAAGGCAGGCAATAAATTCCCACCGCCTCTGCAGCCTCTATTTTTCCCACTGCAACTTAAGTGAATTTTATATCACGGGAAAAAGTACCCTGCTAAGCAGGTACAAAATTCCCACCTGCCTGTTGCTTCTATTTTTCCCACTGCAGCTTAAGTGAATTTTCTATCACGGGAAAAAGTACCTGCAAGTGCGATAAAATCCCACCACTGCGCTTCTATTTTTCCCAACTGCTTAAGTGAATTTTATAACACGGGAAAAAGGACCTGCTAGCGGTATAAAATTCTCACCATGCTGCGGCTTCTATTTTCCCATTGCGGCTTAAATCCTTTGTTTTCCAAAAATGCGCCCATCCCCAAGGGCTTTTCCGCACGACTGCGACCGTTTTCGGTGATCGGACCTCCGATGGTGACTTCCTCCGGGGCATAATGTGCGTATATTTTTTCCAGTTGCTCCAGGCCAAAAATTGGGCTTACCCGGCAAAGGAATTGCTCCAGAGAAATTTCACAAAAAACGAAACGGGACACCACAAAAACACGAAAAATTGCCAAAAGTTACAAATAAAGCCCAAAACTTAAAATGAGTTAAAACCCTTCTGGCACATAGGAATAATAACATATTCACTCATAATAGAGTTAAAACAGAGTGCAAATAGCCTCATACGGGGCTCAAAATAATTAAATACAAATTTTCCGCAGACAAATCCCGACGACAAAATAAAACAATTTTGGGCATCTGGGTATTTGGCGAAAAAGACTAATATGGCTCTTTGGGATTATCTTGACACAATACAGGAACTTTCAAGCAATAAAAACATAAAACGACCCATTATTTTAAAAGTATGAAAATTTTCGGATAGGGTAGTCGCAGATTTCAGGGTGAAATCTGAGTAACACCACATAGCTTTGGTTTGGGTAAAAAAAATACTACATCCGACATAGCCAGTCACGGATCTCAAGATGGTCATGTCTTCATCATTATTGCCACGGAGTATTTCACCAAGTGTGTTGAATCCATGCCTCTCACCAACATGTCTAGACTTACTCCCTCCAAATTTATCGTCAACCAAATCATTTAACACGTTAGAATTCCCCACACCATCATATCTGACAATGGAGGGAGTTTCAAACGCAAATAAGTGAAGCAACTCTACGCTAAATACAAGATCAAACATTGATTCTCAACACCGTATCATCCCCAATGAAAAATAAAGATGAATCTACAAACAAAATCATCAATAAAATTATACAAAAGGCTGCTCATGAGTCACATACAGACCGACATACAAATCTATATCCTACATTTTTGGCATATCACACATGTGCAGACGGCCACTACTGGCAATGCCTTTATCTCTTACTTATTTATTCGAGGTTGTCCTTCCACTCGAGGTGGAACTTCCTTTGCTCCGTATATCCCTCTGTGGCATCATTCTAGACAAGGAAATACATGAGGTGTTGCGTCTTCATGAACTTAAAATCCTAGAAGAGCAATGTGATTATGCCTATACTGCAATCGAAGCAAAAATAGCACATGGCCAAGCTTCAAAAGCATAATAGAAATGTTTGTTTGTGTACTTTTGATGTGGGTGACCTTGTCGTCGAGCTTGATTACACCCATGACAAAGAAGGCATATACACTTCGAAATTGTGGGGTCCCTACGTCATCAAAGATATCATCGGCCTTAACACATATCACCTTCAAACCAATGAAGCCCATATCTTCAAAGAACCAACGAATGCCCAATTTCTTAAAAAGTTTCATGCATGAGCGAAAATCAAGGATTTTGGTACTCAGCTACCATCTCCCGTCTTTTATTTTTCAAATTCAACCATCTCTAACAACTCTTTCACCTTGGCCTTTCCTATATAATCATTGTGGTCTTGTGCATCCTCGCTTAGGCTCATAGTATTACATGCATCTATTTATCTATTTTATTCTTATATCATCTACCTCATGGTTTTTTGTGCTTTTTAGCATTGTTATTCGCCCTTTGGGATAATCATCCATGTCCTATTTATTTGCACCTTTAGGTTTTATGACAATACCTCTTTGTAGCTTCTACCATACGGTTTTTGCGCTTTTCAGTGTTGTTTCCGTCACTTAGCTTTGACACAATGATACCTTACCTCTATGATCCTATGAAATGACATCCATCCCATGGGCCCCTAGCTAGGTGATTTATGTCTTATTTTACTGATGATCATCAAGTGTTTCCTTTCACTTTTTCATATCCGGGGTTCTTCAAGCATGGATTGGCTCATACATGGTGGGATGACTAACACTATCAAGTACGCATTGGTGGGTATATTTCATTTCAACTATTCCTTTATTTACTTTCAGCATCTACTTTCAATTTCGGTGTTATGTATCATTATTTCCATTGACTACCCCATGTTTCACTATTACGACATGTGGTAATCAACAACTAGGGCATATGTATACACCTAATTTTTCATGCTTTATATTTCATACCTATTAATTATAATTTCTCTTCCAAGTTAGAGGTTGATAATGCATCTATTTGGGAACGGGTGCCTTAAGGAGCTTGTTCCGTGATAGGGGTATGGTTCTTCACTTAACCATTGGGTTAGGGACAATACATGGAGAGAGAATGGCTTTTGGTCCTATTTATCCACTTCTTCTACTCTTATCTTCTTGTTTTGCTTTGCACCCTCCGACACCTTACTTGCACATGACCATATTATTTTTTCCTTGCATTTCTTTTTGTTCTTCACGACACATTGCACACACCCTTATCATCTCCCTCCTAGCCAATGTCATTGCCCATGGGCAATTGCATTGGTGCATTTTCAAATTCTTGGCGAAGCCTTTGGCAGCAGGTGATTGTGTCGATATAAACACCAAAAATATATTTTCACACACAAGGATATATCACAAATATATACGGGAACTCATCATTAGCTATTCTCTTTCATGTCAACTTGCATCTGCTCACTTAGCTCTTGGATTTCTTGCATCTTGACTCTTGGATTGGATCTTCTTCTTGTTGGATTGGTTTGTTTGCACTCTTGGGTCACCTATAGTGAGTTAGGACATGATTGTTTCCCCTTCTCCACCCAAAATCTATTCTCTCTTAGTGTATTGTCCTTTGGGAAATAGATGCATCAACGACCGCCCCCAATAGGTAAGTGCTCTAACTCAACTTGTCATTTTGTATAGAGTAGTCTCCTATCTTTGCTTTTATTACTTTATGTTAGCTTAGTATTTTATGCACATGTTAGGTTAGCATATTGTATTCAGATCTTTATTTTATGTTGCATGCTTTACTTCAGTTAGCATAGATATTGCATGTTTATTTTATTCTTAATCACCCCCATAGTGTCGATACCCCAATAGGGTTCCTTCCTCTTTTTCAACCTAGGGCCTTGGAAACCTTAGGTTGTCCTAGTGTAAGGGTTACTTCCCTTTGGGTATGTGATCTTAGCGGTCCCTGTACCCCCTTTGAATTCTATCCATTGTGTGTTGATCTTGGTGTGTCTCTTACTCGTTGCCTCGATACCCTAGTTGAATGGATGATAAGAGTGCATGTTATCTAGACACATTTTTTCCCACCATACACTCATGTAATATTATGTGCATATTATAAACTCAAATACAACATTTCATATGGTTAACATTAAACCATAAGAAACCAAAGCACCCAACCTCTATTGTTAGGTAATAAGTGTGCATACTCCACCCTAGTCAATATTTGAACATACCTCCTTTTAATGATCATACAAGTTCATTATGGTCATGAAAAATACAATATGATAGGGCCTAATAAACAAGGCAACAAGGCAAGGATACCCATTTAACACACAAGAACATTAAACATATATTGATGAGGAAGATGAATAGTAAATGTGCACATGAACATTTAATATTTGTTAGTAAGATAGGAAAAGTAAATATAATTCATTGGCACAAACATACTCGTAAAGATCTAAATTTGGTACAAGGGTATTTATTAATTCTAGAATCACAGTATGTTGGGATATTTGTGTGTTTGTTGATTATTGATCTAGTTTAGGCTCTTATTGGCACATTTCCCCATCTTTTGGTTATTCCATCTCGAGCTCTTCCTGATGTATTCTCTCTTTCACTCTTCCTCATGTTTCACTTGTGTTTTGGTGTTTCCCATGGAACTATACAACCATGGTTCTAGGTCCCCCATATTTTTATTTGGACAGTCATATGGTCTCATATATGTAAATATACAATCTTAGGGTTTTTTTGTGTGTGGGTCCTTCGGCCCTTCATTTAATTCTAAGGGTTTCTAGGTCTTTTTGTTAGTGTTCTCACTTGTTGTTGGCTTGCATACCAATAGGGTCCTGATTTAAATTGAAATAAGTCTTATAAATAAATGGGGTGCGACCATTAGACTTGTCGATATTTGTTTATTGTTTTCCAATGTGAGGTTAATGGTTCAAAAGCTATGCCCCTCATGGATCTCCATCACTATAGACTAATTTATTGAGAGGAGGTAGGAACATAGTGGTTGCTCATTGGAATCATAACCTTGTCCATAGATGAAGCATGGTGTACATCACCAAAGTAGAACTCATAACCTTGGTAACCTAGTATCAAATAATAAATAAGTAAACAAATAGGTTCTATAATGTATTTAAGACAACCGAGACATGTAATTCAAAAAAATCTATTGTGAATTTAGAGCATTTATAGAAGAAACGCATTTTAAGTATTTGATTCTTTATCAAACATTCGATTCTAGCATGACATGTTATGAAGCTTTATAATATCTATGTAGTGTTGTTTTTCAATATTATACATCATTAAAGAATGATAAAATTAAGGAAATTTTACTCTTTTTAATTTACTCCAAACCACAAAATCAATTTTTTTCTTACTCATTCTCTAGACTTAATTATTTTTAAGATGACATTTGATTAATATTTACAACCATTAATTACGTACACTTTATTAAGGAGTTTACTCTTTTAATACTTGTAGATGTTTTTAATTAACAATATACTTCAACTTTATTTATTTTATTTGAAATTTATCTTGAGTTATGAATCTAGACCCAACCATCTATTCACATATGAACACAAAATATTTAATATAAACTCTCTTTTATTGAAAAACCTTTGAACACAAACTTCAATTAGAGAAGATTAAGAAATTTAAGAAATTGTATAAAGATTAATATGGATATGGTAGGAGTCTAAGCAATCTTCAACTTTTCTTTTTACAAATTTGTTCTAAACTTTTTAAATTTTCTAGGTCGGCACTTACAAGAAGTGGCCTTAAAACAACAAAAGTATATATTTAGTGTAATCCTTCAAAGTATTATATTTATCATTTTTCCACTAACAATAAACTAGCAATTGCTGAAATGAGTTGCGTAAGTTACGCTGGAGAGGGCTTGAATTTTATGTGTATAATATGGTTTGGATGTAAAATATATTCTACGATCTATGATAGATGTTTGAGCGAAGAACATAAATTACATTTTGCTAAACAGTTCACATGTCTTTATGTAAGGTTCCACATTACGCATACATGTCTATCAAAACATTTGCAACTATATCTAACAAAATTCCTATATATTTCGGCACGAGTTGGGAGTACTTTGGCAAATTTAAACTAATTGGGTTGGAGCCATGTTCGTTGCATATGGTGAAACAAGGCGAGGAGTATCTTTGGCAAATGTAAACAGGAAACCACTCTCTGCACTGAGTGGTGCAAGCGATTGCAAAGGCTGATGAATATGTACAACAGAGTAGAATCGGATGGATAAGAACACAAAGATGGAAACGTGGAGATGCTCTTCTGCTTCTGACATCTTGGGTATCATTGGCGAGTTTCTTAAGCTCATCTACCCACAAACATAAAATTCCCTAGAGATATGTCATCTCATGGAATGAAGTGATTGAAGGATACTAACAAAATGGGATTGTTGTCTACGCTTTGGGAACATTTAAATGCCAAAATATGAACTTTTGTAAATAAACGCCAAGTGTTCAACCAAATGATACAACATGTTATCTTTTAAATGAATATCATAGTTGTATCTTACAGAAGACATGGTCATCGTCAAGAGACATTGTGATTGTTTCATCAAATAAAACAACTGTATATTCACCCCAATCAACTCACCTATACCAACATATGTGTGGCCCATAACAAAATACGAGCTTTATAGCAACATACGGACATCCATCAAGGCATAGTAGGCAATGTTTTTTTGTTGGAAGTTACTATATTGTCCTCTCCCCATCACACAAACTTAAAATAGAAAAATTACAACTCCAATAAACTAAACATTGTTATCCTCTCCAGCGTAAATTGCAACTCATTTAGAACTGCATCGGATTCTTTAATTGACTTCAGAGAAAATGCACCATAAGACTAATACAATGACTTTATTTTAAAATAAACACATAAAAACAAAATTAAAAATAAATACTAAAACGTATTAAACAAATATAAAACTAAAACTAAACAACAGAATTATCCCCACGCATTTCACTTTTAAAGGACCTCAAAATTAAACTAAATTCCTAAAAAAAAATTATAATTACGTAAGACTTAACATTTAAAAAACAAACTTTAACAAAGACTCCAAAAGATAATTTGACTCTTTATAAGAACAAACTATTTATTTTCCATATTTAAATACTAAATAAAAAAACTTATTGACACAACACACTAAAAAGTTAAAACAAGACAATTAAAACTTACATAACACGTGAACCAATAAATAAATTAAAAACAAGAGTTACAAGTCGATGGAATGACAGGAAGTGAAGCTAATGTATTTCCAGATTTAAATGTGCACGTTGAGAATTTTTATAGATGCATGTAAAGAACTAATAAGACTGCAACCATTGATAAATTATCAGAATATCAGTAAGGCTTAGACCATCTGAATTACAACAAGAACTGATTTGGCAACTCCTCAGAATGTGCAGTCAGATTTAGAACTGTGAAAAATTGTTGACAGAAATTTTGAATTCATGGAAACGAAAAAAATAAACCTATATCATTGGATGGCAAGTCCAGAGTAATTAGTGCCGTTGAAACAGATAGGAACAGGATGTGGAGTCAAAGATGAATATCTAAAATAGTAAATATCTAGGAATTACAAAAATATCTAAAATCCGGCACCCTGTAAAGTTAAGCCACCGGAATTTGACACTTTCCAGCAATGCCTTCTTCAAAGTAAACGCCTCCGACGAATTATTATTATCAAACATAAATATCATAATAAAAAAATCTTTAACAATTTTATAAGGAGATGAGATAATGTATAATAGGAAAATTTCTTTCCTCATTTTAAAGAGAATAAAGAAGTCTCTTTCATGAAATGGGGCCCCTAAATGTTTGAATAGTATTAAAAAGTACTTTTAGAAGTATTTGTAGCAAAAGAAGTTTAGTGATATTCTGAACACAAATAATATGGTCTCTTTCCTCCTTGGTTTTTGTTTGGTCTCGTTGCCTTTAGTGGGTTTGGTCGATTATTGTTGAGTGTAAAAATTTTCATTTCTTTTGGTGTCTGCTCCACTAAGGTCTTCCCACTGGTTCCCGACTCAAGTATTTTGGGCTTAACCCTGTCTGCGTGTGTTGTAATCAATCAGAGTCTATCAAACATATTTTTTAATTTTGCTCTCGTGTTGAGATGGCTTGGAGATGGATTCACTCCCTTTTCCAACCCTTTTTTCCCTAGTTTATCACCTGGAAAGTGGTTCTCTTGGGGGATTTAACCATGTTACCTGCAATTTACAACAAAATTTGGCACATCTTCAGAACTGACATTTTGTTCCATTTATGGAAAGACATAAATAATGCCATATTTAATAATGTTCCTCTTGATTATGATTTCTCTGTTACTAATAAAGTGGTTGTGATTTCTATTGCTATGCTCCAGATTCAAAACCAAGCTGAAAAAGTGTGCTTAGAGGTGGAGCATCTCCAACACCTCCTTGACCATTGGGGTTCGGCTCCTTGTGAAGTCAATCGAGTGCCTCCGGATGCATTCATTCGTGTCGCCGCTCGCCACCTCCTATTCAAGGATGGGGGGTCCTCACCGCCGTCTGTGGAGTCCTCCTTGGCGGAGGTCCACTTGATTGAGACCGTCTTTGCTTGTGTTTGCTCCGCTTGGTGATTCTAGTTGGCTTGGCTTGTCTCAAGGCAAATTCCCTCGGCTAGATTTAGCCATTTCTCCCTGTAGGCATGATGAAGATCTTGGTGAACGACCAAAGACGAAAAATTCACTGGGATGGGTGGGAGCCTGTCTCCGACGAGGCTCACCCCTCTGGTTTGGGTTGGGGCGATACGTTGAATAGTCCGCCTCCTCCTCTGCCACCTGCCTCCATGTTTACAGCTACAACTTGATGTTTATGTCCTCTCTTTTTTATTGAAATCCGCACTTTGTGGCTATTAATGTAAGTGCTTTGATGCGACTTGGCCTCTATCGAGGTCTTTTTGGTTCAATTTGATTGGACCAATCGCATTCTAAGAGGTGACTCTTTCCACCCAAGTTTTTTGTATGATTAGTGTTGTACATTTTTGTTATTAATATAAAAATACACTTTTGAATTAAAAAAAAATCATATTTTTATTTACAAGTTTAAATTAAATATATTAATTGACAATTGGTAAAATATCTTCTTATAAATTATGAAGATTGTAAAATCTTCAAAAACAAAAATTAAAAATGTGATTTGAATATTGTTTTATTTATTTAAATGTTATATATAACTTATAAAAATTTCACCTAATTATAAACAATTACAATTTTCTTGTAGACATATCTTAATAAATAGATACATAATTTTTGATCATATAAAACTGAATAATATATTTACACCCAAAATAGAACAAGGCGCTACAAAAATAGGTATATAAAAAATTATAATTTACACTTCAACAAAATTTGATTTAAGAAGAACTCTTGAAACTGGAGACACGTGGCAGATCGCAAAATTACAACTTTTCCATTCAACAACAGCGGCTAACCTGGAGACACGTGGCAGATCGCAAAATAAATGCCTATAACAAACATAAGCCGTCGCCTGAGAGATTCGAACTCTCGCGGGGAAACCCCATGTACTTAGCAGGCACACGCCTTAACCACTCGGCCAAAGCGACGCTACATTAACAGGCTTCAAGGTATTTATTTAATAATTTATAATTTTAATGTGGATAAGCCTAAAATTTTCCGTTCTATATATTTAAAATATTCAAAAGTGCATACAACGGCTAAACTTTTAATCGTTATTGTTGTTTACTAAGATTTATGGTGTGTCATTCAACAACTTATTCTCTTCCTCATCTACATGGGTAGTTTCACAATTTTTATTTTTGATATGTTAGTTTAATTTTTAATATGATATTATATTCTCTTAAATAAATTATGTCTTAATTTTCTTTCTCTTACTTAAATAAATTAGGTAATTAGGATTCTATACATAATATTGTGGATCCTAGTGTAAGTAGTTTGGGTGGCAATCGCGCTAATACTCCTCCTCCTCCATCTATTGCTATATTTGTTGTTGTTATCTAGCTTTGTGTGTCTTATATGTATGGTTATGTGTATTTGGTTTTATAAAAAAATTATTTGAAAAATATTTTATTGATTATAAGTAATTAACACCATCATTTTGCTCATGTAGAAGTTTCATATTTGTATAGTTCAATTTAACTTCCACTTTGGGCGTGATTCAATTCTACTTTTTGTATTTTTAGTATTATTAATGTCTCTTTTTCAATTTAAAAATATATTCACAAAAGAATCGGAAGAATATTCTTTTATACAATTCCACTTAAAAATGATTCTTTGACATATGTTTCATATTATTTATTCATAAATGGGTGAATGGTCCAAATTTAACATTATTGAAATTATAGAAACAACATTCACACATCTTCATACAACCCTCATCTAAATTTTTGTTAAGAAGACTTACGACACCCCTTCCCATTGTCAAACGAAGTTCCGATGTATAGATGCTTAATGTTAGTATGAGATATTTATTAGTTGTGAAATTGTATTATTTTAGGTATTTGTATATTTGTCAATTACTAGTCTATTTTAGGCTTTTAATGGCATTCTTTAAGTTTTTGCATAGTTATTTCTTTGCTTATCTCTCTTCTTCCTTATTTTCTTGCTAATTTAGGTTTTTCCCGAATAATATATTTGTAATTGTGGATCCTCCACATTCGTATTTATATGCTCATGGGTGCAGTCTGGTTCCCTAAAAATAACTATACTGATTCTTATGTTTTCTTTTATTTGGGCCTTCAATCCTTCTTTAAGTCCCAAAAAAATTGTTGGTCCTTCTTTATTAGTTTTCCCATGCATTATGTGTCGACTTGCATGCTAAGAAGTCTATACATACACAAGTTTATTTGTGAATTTGAAAAAAGATACAACTAAATGATAAAAAGAATATCCATATGCCAAACAAAATTATTACAAGAATTTAAAGTTGGCATTCATTCATGTAAGGAAATTTTAAGAGCATCTCCCATTTACTACATGTTGCATTAAACGTTCATTATAGCATTGAAAATGATATCGTAGGTATTTGTATATCACTAGGTTACAATTTGGACATTGCATTATACTTGGTGTGCTATTTTCAAATAGCATACACCTTACGCCCTTAACAATAATGGGGGATAAAACATGCCTTGGAATGTATCCCACATTTGTTTTGTATTATTTCTAAATATTGTTCTATTATTAATGTTTTGAAGAAAGAGATCATTTTTTAATAGATTTGTGTAAAACTTTGGGAAAGATATGGAAGTTTTCGAGCCTAAAGTTTGCAAACGTAATAATCAATATAGATTCTTCTATTGTGATAGTTGTTAAAAAAATTAGTTGATGGTTCTAAAAGTGTGCATTGACAATTATAGTGAAGATTATCTATTCATTCAAATATTTTTGGAGTGCGGTTCATCTTGATATGTAGACCTACTTGATGTTGTTTGTTTATGATGGATGTCTCCATATTTATGAAAAAAACAAATATTCCTCTAAACCCCCATCTTACTATTTATTAATACATGAGAAATATTTATTTTTGTGATTACATTGACTTTATTGTTTTGTATCTTATTAGATTTGAAATAATTGTCGATGCCCACATAATTATAGTCTTTGTAGTATGTCTCGCATGACAAATTGAAAACACACAATTTGCAAAGAAAAATTATGTATTGCCATGAGAATGAATCAGTAAAATATGTTGCAAAAATTATTATACAACATGTACATAGGTGTGGGTATATACAACTACAACAAGAGCGATTATCTTCATTTATCTTATTGGTTGGGACCAAGTGGCACACTCGCTAAAAATGACATATCCACTAAAAGTGGTGTATCCACTAAAATTTGAGAACTCATGGGAGTTTTAATAATAAACTAAAATACTTAAAATTTGGATTACGAGTTATAATGATAAATTTCCGGTTATGCAATAATTCAATAAATTATGTATAAATGTAAACAAATGTAAAAAGTAAATACAATGACCACATAACATCTGATTTGAGTGGGGAAAACTTGGTTACAGGTAAAAACCCCACTATAAAAGCACATCCAAATGTTATTATTCAATAATAATAGATGAACAACAACATAATGAATACAAGCTTAACCTGAAATGATCTCCTTCAAACTTCTTCACACAATTTACACCCAAATGAAGCACGAGTTTAATTAATTTTTACACCCCAATCTCGATAGGAGATAACCCTTATTTAAATGGTGGGTGATTTGGTTGTAACCTATCAATTGAATTGTTTCAATCTTAACCACAATCAATTAAATTATTATTTTTAGTTTATAAAGTTATTTATAACTTATAGTATAAGTTAAATTCTAAGTTTATAAAATAAACTTAGTTTGGAGTCATACTAATGTGTGTCTATGTGAATGTGTCCCCACAAATATTAATATTCCAACATCCCCCTTAATGTGTAGTGGGGATACATGTGAAGTTACATTTGTATACATAAACATTATGATCCTTAAACCATATATGATGATTTTAGGATAGCGTGTCTACACACATAATCTAAGACAAATATCCCATGTTCTTATTGGAAATGTACATTTATTAAAACTATTACATAAGTTTTTAGATTCATTTATAAATAAGGAATCTCCATAACAAAATACTTAGTTGGGTTACAATTAAAATCATGCGGGTGGTGTTTATAAAATCACATAGGGTGATATTTATAGAGCCTTGTTTTATAATATAGAAGTATAAATAAGGAAAATATAAAAAATAAGGTAGGAGGAGTCATTGGTGCACACACCCCTCAATGGAAACTAAAGTAGGCCAGAGCATTTCTCGAAATGTGGAAAACTTCATAGAACATAGGATATTTGTGATTATATATGTAACTTAATCTTTTGATGAGAAGTCTGCCACATGAACATATGATTCAAATGTGGAGATCAACATCTACACATGATCATTAGATTCTAATGTGGAATTGAAAACCACCATTGAGGATTTTTTCTTGAATGAAATGCATATGAATCTTGATATGCACTATGTTTGTTGATGTACAACTATATTCTTCACAAGAGTTATACATCTTTGACATTCACATAAGAGTTAAGTGTTTCCCTTGACATCTATATGGATTTCTTCTAATAGTCCTTTCAACCACATGGCTTCTTTAGTTGTTTCCATAACACTTTTACACTTTACTTTGGTAGAAGAGATAGACAATATTGGATGTTGATTGTTGTTTTAAGTGATATCGCCTATATCAAACTTGAAAATCCAGGACATAGATGTTATATTTATCATAACATGGTTAGAATCATTAAAAACATATAATTGAACATCATGTAGAAAAAATAATATAAAACATAATCAATTGCATGTCAAATATTTTAATATTTTTAGCCATTTTCAATTATCATCATATGTGAATCTCGCATCAATCTTGAAGCGGCACCAATTGAAAAATAAATTTCAGACCTAGTAAAGGTTAGACAAATTAAACTATGAACAATTTTCTTATACAAGGTATGGTTCGCTTGATACATGTAGGTTTAGAATCAAGTTTGATACAAAATGTAATAAAAATGGAAAAATGTTTACAATCAATCATGATAAGTTCCTAGCATTTTGAGATATTATTTTAGAGTTTTAGTCCTAGAAAATAACGAGCATACAAAATGATGAAATAAGCCTAAATAATTTTATCTCAAAATATTGTTTTATATAAAATTTAAACTAGGTTGATATCTAGAATGAATATTATCGACATATAAAATGGGGTGGGAGTGGTGCGGTCAAATCACTTGGTTGTGTGCTTTTCACATTTCAAATCCCCGAGGCACGATCCTCCTCGGAATTTAGAGGAAAATCTCGCTCGTCTTGATAAACGGTGTTTACTCTAGATTTGGTGGCTGCTCCTCTCGTTGTCGATCTTTGGTGGCTCCTTTCTCTCGCCAACCTGGTGGCTCGCTCCGATTCTTTGATGGATAAAAAGAAGATGGCTTTCCTTTACTTGTAGAAACATGCTCCTCTCGCTGCCGACTTGTAGTATTGTTTAATTGTCCCACTTGCTGCGTGGTTTATTCACTCCCGGTTCCTTGGTAGGGATTGTTCCTAATATGTGGTCCCCTTTCATTGAGTTTGTGGATCCTCTCTAAAATCCTCATATACAAGGATGTGGGTCCTTTTAATTACCCTAACAAAAAAAAAAAAAAATATTATCACATATAAAATGTGTAAAACCAAACCAAGTGATTATTTTCACATTTCACAAATAATTTAGAGAAAATAAATAACAACTCTAGATTTTGTAATAATTTCTATTTAGCTACCAAATAGGAGCTTGTGATGGATAAAAAGAAGATTTTAGTTTAGAAACATGACCTTAAGCCTTGATTGTGAGGCTTAATAGTTTATTCCTTGGTAAGGGATGTAACCAGAGTTTGGGTATACGGGGTTAAATAACATATCACAATATATGTACACGAGATAATCATTAATGTATACACATTAAATAGAGCTTGGTCGTTATATTAATCTTCATAATAAATTACAATTCATAGTTCAAACTCTACTCTCTTCTCATCCTCATTCTCTGATATTTACAAATTTATACTTTCATACCACCTTACACACTCTTTTACATATGCACATTCTATACTCCACACATTATTACACTAGTTGTAATGATTATATAATCCTTAAAATATTCAACAGTCACCCCTTTTGGTGGTGAATATGTAGCTTTATTCTTGGCATTTATCTTCATTTCGTGGTTTTTCATTGTTCTGTAGCACTTTGATCTATCTTCAATGGTTCTCGGTGGTGTTTAGTGAATTTTCAATAATCTTATGCTTTGTTCCTTGTTTAGTATACTCTAGTAATTTACAACTTTTATACTTATTTGTAGTACACAGTTCCCCATGGATTCTACCTTTTTGATGACTTAATGTACAAAATTAATGAATAAAATTTTCAACATCCTCCTTGGACTTCAAAATGTTGTCCTTTCCTCCAATGAAGAACCCTCTCAAAAATTGTTTTATGTCAATATTCTTCAAATTTGTTGTAGCATTACCAACTTTACCAAAATGTTAATATACAATTTTTTCCTACCTTTCCATAGGATACCAAAGAATCAACATGTACCAAAACTTAGACATCTAGCGTGAGGAAGTATTTTTTTTCTCAACTCACCTAGCTGGATTTGTGAAACGCTATACATTCCACTAATACCTTTATACAAGGAAATACTTATACAATATAGTAAATATATTTTTGTACATATTTGATGGTGTGGAAGTAGGTAAATAATTAGACTATTTTACAATAATTTGACCTTCAAATGTCTTCAATGCAATTAGATGTTCTTGCATGGATTCTTTCCAAAGCTATAATTTCATATTTTCTGCTACGAGTGATATGATCTTGAATGGAGGTTGTGTGCCTTTGATGACTTCAAATTTTTTATTTGCCAAAAAATCTCACATTGTAGTCGTGTAATGGCTTTGTCCCTGTTATTACTATATTCTTCCATATCAATTATTTTATCATCTCTTTCAATCTACTGTGTGCGGTACTTATTCACCAATCATGCCACTTTCTATCATCCAATACCATCTAAGTTTTTGGTGATATCATAGGTTGTTGGTGTTTTATTCAACTCATTTTCAAGTTGATCTAGTTCTTTTTCTCCTTTTTGTTACTCCTTGCAAGCTCGTATTGAATACATAATATGTGGCAGCATTTACAATAGTAGATTCTAATGATGCAATAATTTTATCTAACTGATCCCTTCTCTCCTTGTTCACGATTGTATATCTACCTACCTCCATAGTTTGATAATTTATTGTTTACTCCTTGTGGATTTGTGTATCTCTAGCCTCATCTTGAACATAATGCGAAAGAAAATTCTGTAGGGTATCCTATGTTCTCTTTTCAATTAGAAGCACAGAGTCCACCTCATATTGGGGTCTATATGGTTAGATGGTTTGTATAATTTTTCTATTTTGTCCTCTAACACCGCACATGTTTGCATCCAATCACTTTTAGATCTTTCCTCTAATATAGTGCCAAATTTTGATTTTTGAATGGGAGTACCCTTATTTAGGTACACTATGCATTCATCCTTGGTTTTCTCAACCACTCCATGATGTAGTTAGGAAATTTGAGCCTGATTCCTTTGTGCAAAATATTTGTTTATCAACACCAAACAAACTTACGGTGGATCGGAAGAAGCAAGGCTATGAGATACCAAAATTGTATTGTCTTTTCATGTGTTTTTGGAAAATTGTTTTAGTCTAGAGAAGGATGTGGATTTTTTAATTGAGCATCTTGAAGATTTGTGCTCGAGGTTCCTACCTTAACTTATCTTGCAGCAGGCTTCTTTCTGGTGGGTGTATGCAGCAAAGTTCCTTGTGTAGCTGATATCTTTACTTACACCTCTGTTTCTAATTTTTCTCTTATGTTTTCTCCTCTACTTCTTTCTCTTCTGTACTCTTTTCATTAATAATTTTTTTCCGAATTCTACTAAATTAGTTTTCTCTCGTCATTCTCCTTCAATTTATCCTCTTTCTCCTTTTATTCTTTTTCTTCCTTTTTCTTCTTATCTTCCTCATCTTTTCTCCTCTCTTCCTCTTATTTATTATCTTCCCTTTCTTCCTCTTGTGTTTTCTTTTTCTTTATCTTCTTCTTCCCTCTTCTGATATTTATTTACTTATTTTTCATTTTCTTCCCTCTCATTTTTATTCTACCTCTTCCTTCGTTTTCTTATCCTCTTGAGCTACTTTTTCGACGTGTTTTTTTCTGAAAGAGTTCTTCCAAATCTTCTATATATGTTTTATCCTTTGCAGATCTATTTTTCTTCTTTATAAGTGACTTTAAGTTCTACCTCATTTTGTTCTTAGATGATTTGTTCTTCAAGTTATATCTAATCTTGAATATTTTACACCACGTGATTGGATAAATTATGTTCCACATATTCTAGGAAGAAAGAAAACCTCTTCATATAGTAGATTAGTGCTTCTACTATTGCTATTTTCTTCATCCCAATTTTACATCATCGCTTAAAACCACCTTGTCTAAGACATACCTTCATTGGTTTCTCGCCTATTGGTTTGTTGGTGTGATTCACCATTCCACATTATCAGGCAAGTCATCTCACTTAGGTGAGATCATAGGTCGAGTTTCATGTAGGGGTCATCATTGGATTCCCTTATACGTCAATGTGTCATATGCGTCATTAGGAGTTTCTTTTATATTCTAGGAATGTAACTCCCCTCTCAACTCAAGTTTTCATGATTGCGACACTTTGGGGTTACTCAACACCTCCTATATGTACACCATTTTTGATCTATGGTATAAAGAGAGTTTTGTGGCTTAACGAGGTTTTGCTGTTTGTCGAATCTTTACATGCAATTTCAGTTGATTCTCTCTCCTCTCGAGATCTCTTCACGTTGTTGTTTGCACATTTGTGATGTTCACGTCATCTCATGTGATCCTTGCACTTCAGGTTTTCAAACAACCTCTTTCATGGTATCGAGCTCGTGTTTTGTGGATCCATGTAACTCCTTAGTTTTCCATGTTTTATAAGCCACGGTTCATCATATACATACCTCTCACAACATGTGTCATAATGGTTATTCCGATCGTGCTCTACTTGCACCTGATTCGGGATGTAGACACCTATAATTTGATCAAAGAAATTTTATTACTAACATTGCAATAGCTATTCTATTACCGCAAAGTGTGACACTTCGTCAATTAGGCTCATTTTCCTCTCAAACCTCTTAGTTAACTACTATACATTGATTAATCCTCTTATCTTGTAGTTGACTAATAAATGTTCTTATTGGTTGAATCTTGCTTCCAATGCATTCAAAATCTATCAAAACCTCCTCCGGATGCTCCCAGAAAGCTTCATAAGCCTACTTGGGATCCCTAATTAATCTTAAAAGATTAATTAGCTTCTAAACCTAGTCAAATCTTGCTTTGACTTGCTAAAAGTGCTTTTTAGACTTACATTTTGTCCCACATGCACCAAAATCATTCCATTCTTGGAATTGGAAACCTATAAATAGAACCCTCCTCCTCATCATTTCTAAGAAAACTTTCTCTCCTCTAGCATAAACTATAGGCAATTAGGATCTTGAGAATTTCTTCATTTCTATTGAGCTAATATCTTCATAGTGCATCCATTAACTCAAGCTTGAGTAATATGGAGAGAACCATATGGTCTTGAAGCCATTATTGGTGAGACTTCATTCTCAAAATCTTGAGAATCATATCAAACAATCACATTTGATTGTTAGGATCTTCATAGGTTCATGTTTTTATTAGCATTAAAAGAGTAGAGAGTAACTTAGACATGTTAGTTTGATGTTTTTCAAAGTTATATGAATTGTTAAATAAGTAGCTCTCTTTAAGCTCTTATCTTGATGGTTCTTGTTAGGTTAGTTAAGCTTTGAAACTTCTTAGGTGTTCTAGTTTCATTTCTTAAGCTTTCTAATTTACACATGAGCACATTTGGCACGCCCAGTGGGACTTACTCCATAGTCCATTAGAAGTTGATTTTAATATTTTTCGTTTGCATCATTTTTCTAATCATTTCCATGAATTTTGAGGATTAAATAGATTTTGCTAACCGTATATGTGTTAAAATATTCCTTTTATATACAAACTTAGTGGGTATTTGTTAGAAAGTGATTTATATAGCAAATTTCTAACTTGTTGGCAATTTCAGAATTTATTTTTTCATCCTTTTTTATGTTATTCAAGTAAGCCACATAGGTGTTATAACAGAGTGCGCACACATTAAAACCCACACACAGTTGTTTCCTTGGGCGTGCATACATTCCCAAGTGCACGTACATGCGTCTCTATCCGCGCATATTTTAGCTTGTGGTTTTAACCCTTTGTGATAAAATTCTAAAGACATGCGCATACATCAAGAAAAGCATGCATACACCCACTCATATGCACATAGGTCTTTTGGGACGCCTTACGTACACTAAATTTTCCTCTATGTGATTTGGCTTTCTTGTAGACGCACGTATATGCTTGTAAATGTGTGCAATTGTTAAAAAAGTGATGCAGATGCCTCTCGACTGTGCATATGTTATTGTTGAATGTGTTTTCTAATGGAGGCATGCATGTATCATAAATCTCATGTATATGTTGCTTACTGTGTGCATACATCCTAAAAGGAACGTAAGCGTTATAGTGCAATATTGAAAATTTTCTTAAAATTTGGAAAGTTTATTTCCTTAGTCTTTCTAACACTTTACAGGGTCTTTGTGGGACTAATCACTAGTTTACAAGATATTTTGGAGTTCATTTTGTGTTGATTTTCTTAGTCAAATTTGATTAATGTTGCATTTTTACTTATAGGTTTTGGATCATGTATGCTCTTCCCTCACACCTTCTAGGTGATCTTGGGAATCAAAAATGGTTCAATACCTTTCTCATGCTTTCAAAACAACACTTCATTAAAAGCTTATAAAGGAATGAATGTCAAATTTGGGATAAAAAGAATTTCCTTGTGCATTTGAAATTTTCCATTTCCGCAATTTAGTAGGATATCTCGTTGTGTATGCTCTTTCCTTGCATCTTAGGACGATCTTGGAAATCAAAAACAATGTTTTAGCCTCTTTCTATGATATTTTGGTCATTTGTAGAATTACTAACCATTGCATGCAGGACCTTATCACTTGCGAAATAATTGGAGTCTAAACAAAAGCTAACTCATTTGGTGTAGGTTGTTAAACGGTGTGCGACATATTCAAAACACTTGATTTGCAGGTTTGGATAAGGGTAAACTCATCAGCTTTAAACTAGGAGAAACTCCCTTTGGCATAAGCCTTAAGCTATAACAAAAGGGATGCTCCTAGGAACCCCAAAGTAGTCCATGCAAGAGAGAACCTTGTGGACGAAATGGGAAGCACTCCACTTACCCACTTGACTAGTTTGCACTTGTGAGTTTAGAGTCAAAAATATCTCCATTGCAACCCCAATGAAAACACAACTAAATGCATTTTATGCTCATTGTGTCGAAGGGGGTAAAGTAAATCTGGGATACTCCAAGGTTTAGTCAGTGCAAATTCCTTAGCAAACCAAGCTCACGAGAGGTATTTTGTGACACCTAGTTGAGAGAACCAATAGGAAGCTATATCATCTTGGAGCCCACTTTACCATATCAAGCCATCATGTTTTATAGAGCTCTCACAAAGTGACAACTTGTTTGGAGTCAAAACCTTGTTATTCGAACAAGGTGAGAGTCCACTTAAGTTGAAGCTGTGTGTCATTCATCACGGGACCTATGGCGTGTTAGTGTGTCCCGGTTTTTCACTTGTCTTAAGACAAGGTGAAACTATGTCGAAGTTATGCTTAGTTTTTTTCATCCTCACTTGATCTACACATTTTTATATTGTTTTCCATTTTGGGATAAAAGAGAACAACAAACATGGATACTGCTAGAAATAATAGTGTCCACCACTTTTGTAGTCTACTTCCATAACTAGGTTGCAATGTCGGAATGCAAGTGTTGAAAGTCTTAATGGCACATCATCATATTCTAGTAGGCCCCTTGTCTCCTATCCATATTTATATGCATTATCATCGTAGTTAGGATTAAATCGTCATTGATCTTCCTTAGAGGTGTTACGTTGTTTGCATCACCTCGCCATAATTATGATACTTACATTTCACTAATTGTAAAGCGTCATCTAAGTGTCTCTATTGTGACGTTACGCCGCCCACATCTTAGCAAATCCTTATCATACTTTGACTTGGTTTTATTTCAAACCTAGATCTTGAAAGAGTGTTGATTACTTTGTTTGTGTCATATCGATACTAGTGTGATACTAATACCTCACTTTTTCACAAATCTTGGGTAATGTGTCTTAGTAGTATTGTTACGTGGCTTACATGGGTAAACTCCATTTGTTTTAAGGATTTGGGTCTTGCTTGTCTCTAGACTTGTCATAAATATCCTCACGATTGGATATTTTATCAACCCCTTAGTAATACTTATGCCTTGTTCATTTCAGACTTGACTTAAGTATTGACATTATGTCGATCATATAGTGTTAATCTATCTTTGAAAAACATTAGCATAGGGTGTAGTTTCTTTTTGATTGATTGGTTTACTAGAAACTTGCATGATTGTTCCTTACGTGTTATCAAACTCATAGACTTGATTGATTCATTATTCTTTGGTCCATTTATTGACATACTTTGAGACCGTAAAACGAACAGTTACACATTACACTTAGGTTTGTTATACCCTTGATTACACTAGACAAAACCTTGTGTAAAAAAAACTCACAATGGTCCATATCACGACAATGGAATCCAAGAAATGAGAGTTAAACCCTTTTTAGGTCACAATTTAGGTCCCCTCTTCTCTGAAGTAAAGGAAACATATGGGTTGGTTGATCATAGCGGAGATGAGAGTGATTCATTTCAAGATATCGACAACATTGATGTCACTCACTTTGACGACTTCCTATTCTAAATAGAGATTGAGTGCTTTCATGAATTTTAGAGTTAGGTGCCACAGTGCCACAAGAATGAGAAGCCCCTAGCCAAGATACTAATAGGAAAGAAGAAGAAACACAAAGACCCCCATGGATGATAGCATTGAAGGAAGACATGATTCTACCTTTGATACTAATATGGAAGGTGAAACATAAAGACAAAAAGGTGGTTCTCGAACGCCACCCCTTAAAATGCATCACAGGGTTAAGGTAGAACGTGAACATGAGGAGTTACCTCCTCCTCAAAATGACGATGAAGAGGACCCTCAAAATGAGGAAGTCACTATACAAAATCAAATACAAACCCTTAGCCAACAACTAGTGAACTTATCTTCTTCTGTAAGTAAGAACCCAAGCAAGGGTACACGTCAAGAGAAACCTAAGACTAAGGTTAGTGAAATTTATACTGAACCTCAAGAAGATGAAGCCTTTAAGAAAAATCAGTGCTTAGACCATATTCTCCTACAAAAGAGAAACTATTTATGCAAGAGTTATAATCAATGAAAAATATGCTTACAAATCTTCAAGAAAGTAACGTAGCCCACAACAAGAAATTTCAATATGAGGAGTTATGTCCATATCCTTTGAAAGGGATATGTTTCTAATACCATTTCCAAAAAAATAACTTTCTAAAATTTGATAAATATAAAGGCAAAGGTGATCCTCATGATCACATCAAAGAATTTTACATGGCTTGCCAAGAAGTATCCTATAACGAAAATTACCTCATATGTTTGTTCCCTCATAGTTTAGGAGGACAAGCATTGGAATGGTTCCTTCATTTACTAAAGGGGTCAATAATCATGTGGAACATACTAGAAAAAAATTCATGTGGCAGTTCTCATATAATATGGATAAGGACATAACCATGTTAGACCTATGCAATGCTAAACAAAGACCAAATGAAACCTTCGCCAGTTTCTTACAATGATGGTGGGGATTAGCTAGTCACTTCCCTTGCATAGTTCTGAGAAACAATTGGTTAGTATCTTCATGCCCAATTTGAATATGGACATTGTGTTCCACTTACAAATGCCATTGTGTCACTAACTTGAGGAAGTTATCAAGAAAGGAATCCAAATTGAGAAGGATTTAATAGCAAAGGGAACAATAAAACCCTTTTCAAAGGACAGACAAGAGTCAAAACCTATAGACAATCCTAAATTATTTAACAAAAATAAGAACATTGTAGGAGATGGCATCACCGACTCTAAACGAGTTCAAACAGTTCAAAGTGGTCCTCTTTTAAAACTTACCAAAGGACCTAGTCAAAATCCAGTCAAACAACGAGTGTTCACTCCCCTTACAGACTCATTATCCATGATTTTGAGACAATTAGAGGCAGTGAACATGGTTCAATATCCGACCATGGTTCCTTATGCAAATGATGTGCCAAACCAGGATGGTATAGAGATCATGACTACTGTGATTTTCATCGTGTCAAGGGACACAAAACTAGATAAATGTTTAAAATTAAGACACTTTATTCAAGACCTCATTGAGGATGGGAAGATTGAAGTAGACTCCCTTGAATCAGGACAAGGGCCTAATGGAAAAATGGGAATCTTTAAACAACCCTTTCCTAATCATAATAAACAAGGAACAAAGAATTCGGATCAAGGTCAGTCATCTGATGACTATAGAGCCACAAATTACATATATACTTCCACTGATAATCCCTTTGATTCACTCATAGGTTGTATCCATTCATCCAATGAATATGTGAACACCATCAGAATCATTAGCAACGATTATGCTATGGCAACATGATGCACTCATCTAGTGATCCTCGAACCTCCTTTGACTACCCTTCCAAAAACTCAATATAATTTTTTGGTCAACTAGAGAAAAATATAGCTAAGATTTTGATCCTAGACTTTCTCAACATATTAGGCCGTCATAAAGATATCCTTTATAAGACCATTCATGGGTTAGGTTTTTCAATGGATGTCGATCCTTCACACCGCCAAGCCATGGTTGCCAATCTTTATCAAAATGATTGCATCTCCTTTGACTAGAGTGAAGTCCTAGTCAATAACCACATGCACAACTTACCCTTGTACATTGAGGTATTTGTCACTTGTAGAAAGATTAAAAGAGTGCTTTTGGATAACATGTCAGGTCTAAATATTTGTACCTTGAAGCTCGTCAAACAGCTAGGGCATACAGAAGTAGATATGGATTTTCATGTAATCACAATCACGGATTATGATAATGCCAAGTGGGAATCATTTGGAACCATTATTTTACCTATGGAATTAGGGCCAAAAAATCATGACACAAAGTTCCATGTCCTTGATCTAGATCTTCCTTATAACATGCTCTAGGTCATCCATGGATCCATGTCATGCAAGTTGTACCCTCCACTTTTCATCAATGCATTAAGTTATATCATGAGGGGCAGATAATCACCATCTTAGGAGATCCTGAGCCATTTACGCATTGTAGAGTGTTACATATTTTTTCTCGGGCAGCGTATGAATGTCCTTCAGTAGACATTATTATACCATTACAAGTAGAAGCTCTAAAATATCGGGTTGATCCTAACACATTACAGGCTGATAATAAAGATCCTTCCTCATCACTCTCTCCCTTTGCTTCATGGGAGCTGAAGGTTGGATCGTATGGCCCAATCGAGGATTTCAATCTTCAATAGGCCCTTTTGGTCTCCGATCTCTTGTTATCACCTAAAACATGTGGTAGACCTGATTTCAATTCACAAGCTCTCAAGCTGCATTGTCCTAGCCCCTTCGAGAAGTTTGTTCCTCGTGGTATTTTGTCAAATGAGAAGATGTTAGATACACCTACAAGTTGGACACCTGAAGGAATAAAGGCTTCATGTAATTAGGCTCCACAGTATACCAAAGCACACAGAATTATGTGCGTCATGGGGTATCATGGATTCGAGATGTGACCGCGCTTGCACAAAGGCGGACTAAAGCCTCTTCGAGTCCCCCTTGAAAGAAAATAACCATGGCATTGGCATTAAGACTCGTGAGTCTCCACCTTATGAAATTGATGACACCTCTTCAGAATGTGAGGATGATTTTCCTCATTCAGATAGTGATGCAAATTCCTATTATAGCATATATGAGGGCCTTTCCTCTATGACCTTTTTCCTAGATTCCACAATCTTTACCCTATCCCAGTCCAAACCCCAAACCAATTTCCAAATCACCCTCGTATATCCCAACCTCATTGATTGGGGCCAAAAATTATGTGTCAATTGATTTATTTTAAAATGATAAGGCCATTGTAGAGTTCATGGGTACTGGGATGTCATTCTGTTTGTGACCACAAGAAAGGTTTCTCTATCAAATTAGACACATGCACATACTTTGGGGAAGAGGCAGAATTGTGTGGTCGTTCAAGCAAAAAAATAATAAGCAAAGGAAAATTTTCTACGAGAAAAATCCTTGGAAAAGAATAAGCCTAAGTCCTATAGTGAAAACCTCTTTGAGGCTCATATGGAAAAACAAACGAAAGGAAGAATCAATGGAAAATATAATTGATCCACATGAAGATAACAATCTTTCTCGCCACCTGTGGAAGTGGATCTTACTCTCCCCCTTGATCCTACGCAGATGGAAGATGCATCTAAAATGTTGATTGAGGAGACTATCAGTGTTAACATCGGGTAGAAGAGGATCCAAAAATGGTAAAGTTGGGAGCTTCACTCTCGACACAAGAGCAGAAAACATTTTTGGAGCTGCTAAAAGAATTTGTAGACATATTTGTGTGGTCTTACGTAGATATGCTAGGTTTGGACCCAACCCTAGTCATGCATAACCTTGTTGTGCACCCAGATGCCAAACCTATCAAACAAAAGTTAAGAAAGATGCACCCATGTGTTGCACTCTGGTAAAAGAAGAATTGGAGAAGCTATTGGCAGCGAGGTTTCATCAAACTGATTGATTATTCAAAATGGATATCAAACATAGTGCCAGTATAAAAGAAACCAATTGGTATCTGAATCTACACAAACTTCAGGGATATTAACAAAGCATGCCCTAAAGATGATTTCCCTTTTCCTAACATTGACATGATTTTCGATTCAACTATAGGGTATGAAATGTTGTCCCTCATGGATGGATTTTCAGGCTATAATTAGATTAAGATCGTAGAGGAAGATCAACATAAGACTACATTCACAACCCCTTGGGAACATTTTCTACCAAGTGATGTACTTTGGTCTAAAGAACATCAAAGCCACTTATCAAAATCATCTTCCATGATATGATGAATGACATCATGGAGGACTATGTGGATGATATTTTGGGAAAGTCCAGAACCAGAGAAGAGCACCCAGAAGTGCTAAGGTGCATCTTTAAATGCCTCTGCGATTACAAATTCAGGTTGAATCCTTAGAAATGTGTCTTCAGTGTACAATCAAGAAATATCGTAGGTTTCATTGTGTTAAGAAGAGGTATTAAGGTGGATCCCACTAAGGTTGCAGTTATCACTAAGATGCCTCCACAAACGAACCTTAAGCACCTGTGCAACTTACAAGGTAAAATTTAGGCAATCAACTGATCCATATCACCTGCTTTGCGGATAAGTGCCACCCTTTCACACATCTACTCAAGAAATATGTTACCTTCAATTGGGGTCCTAAGTGTCAAAAATCCTTTGAAATTCTCAAACAAAGTACCTAACTATCCCTCTTGTTCTCATGCCTCCTACCCAAGGTGAACCTCTGTTATTGTACATTTTAGTTACCCAAGTACACTATTAGTGCACTACTTTCCCAATACAATATGAGCCAAAAAGAGAGGGTGGTTTATTACCTAAGCCACATGTTGATCATTGTAAAGATATTACTTGTATAAATCAGAACATATACAGCAGAATAACATGAGAGAACACCAAAATATAGATAAATGATGATAATATGCTCATATAATAGATTTGCCACTTCATGGGGCAACCTCAATACCACTTCGGGGTAACCCCAAACCATACAATAACACTCCAATACTCAATATCATGATTAACTACAACCTTCTAACCCCTATATATACCATTCTAACCTATGGCCAATACAGAGGTCGACCTCCTAAGCATAATAAATCATAAATGAATGATATAATAAGATAAGGGATGTGTGCCACATGTCGACATCTCCATCAATACATATACATCATAACATCCTTTCCCTAGGTGCATAGAATTCCTTCCCTCCTTGACATGTTTCGTCACACGAAACATAAGAAGAAACCATGTAATGAGTGTGTTGTAATTTTTACACACTTTGCGCCATGATCGATCATCCATCCATATGTGATCTGGTAGATGATACATATCTAAACTAATATCCATATTCTATTGCACTACTCGATTCCATTCGTGACCATAGTTTATCATCCTTGGATTCTATGCATAACCACCATAAGGATTCAATGCATAACCATAATAAGGATTCCATGTATAACCATAATAAGGATTCCATGCTTCATAATTGTTGCTCCATTGATCCCCTGTATAAATAAAGTGATTATTCCTCCAATTACCTGTATATCTGTATTGGTTGGAAATATGATGTGCCTTGGGATATCTCCATGATTTTTTTCTCTCATGTTGACGTGGATTTCCATATGCTGCGGTTGTAGTATCCTCAACCTTATCAACCTGTTTGAACTTTCTTTTCTTCTTCCACCTATGCATTTGATATTTTATTTTTCTCTTGAGTAGATGAATTATCATTTCCTTATTTTTCTTCATGTTCCTCTTTTGAATCATCCTTATTCCCTTCTTCTCCATATTCTAAATCATCCTCATGGTCTATATTGACTTTTCTTTGATTTCGATTAAGCCGATATCTGTAAAGTGACCTTCTTATTTTTCTACCAAATCGATGTTGAGCCATATCCTTGTTGATGAAGTTATACTTGCTTTATTAGGTTTTATGGAAATAATTTTTTATTCCTTTGAATGCATACATGAAACTGAAATATAGTATCTTCCTTCTTGGGAGCTATAATATCTTCTTCTGCATCAATATCTTGTTTTTCTTCCTCTTCTTCATAGTCTTCTTCAACTTCTTTACTGCGTTTGATTCTTCAATATATGTTGCACCATCATCTTCCCTTGAATTTTCTTCACCTTCCTCTTCATCTTCTTTCTCTCTTGATTCTTTAATATAGTCTTCCCCATCATCTTCCTTTGACTCTTCTTCCTCTTTGTGGTCTCATCTATCCATAAAAAGTTGTTCCATTTCCTCCCAAGACCAATCCTTCCCTGTCATTTTTAACTCAGAAAACCAAATCCATGCAGGACCACCAAGATAATGTGAAAACCTATTCCTTGTCATGAAATATGAGAAATATATATTCTTAAATTTTATCCACCATTCTTTAGCATCCATCTCACCATTTCCATAAAAATTTGTTATCCCCATGATCATGATTAGGGTTTAGGAATTATGAAAATATTTCGGCTAGATGGATAAAAAAACAAAGAACAAACCCTAACTGAAATTTCAAGAGCTTTCGAAAATATAAATTTTGCTAAAAAATACCACAATTTGCTTCCTAAAAAGTGAATTTATGAAAAAACCTAAAACACCAATAACATCCGCAAAACAGATCCAATGGAGCTGAAATTTTCAGATATTCTGACTTAGATTGTTTCAAAATTATGATACAAAAATTGGAAAAAAAAATAGATACCCTCTTCAAGATATATTTGAAACAAAAAATTAGGGTTTTTGCCCTAATTTTGGCCAAAATCGCTGCTCTGATACCACTTGTAAAGATATTACTTGTATAAATCAGAACATATATAGTAGAATAACATGAGAGAACACCAAAATATAGATAAATGATGACAATATGCTCATATAATAGCTTTGTCACTTCGAGGGGGCAACCTCCAATACCACTTCGAGGGGGTAACCTCCAAACCATACAATAACACTCCAATACTCAATATGATGATTAACTACAACCTTCTAACCCCTATATATACCATTCTAACCTATGGCCAATATAGAGGCCGACCTCCTAAGCATAATAAATCATAAATGAATGATATAATAAGATAAGGGGATGTGTGCCACATGTCAGCATCTCCATCAATACATATACATCATAACATCCTTTCCCTAGGTGCATAGCAATCACATATGAGTTGAATTATCCCCAAATGAAGAAAGCTTGCTTAGTCATGGTCTTTTATTTCTAAAAGCTTCGCCACTATCTGCTTAATAATAAAACCAAGCTAATTTCCAAAGTTGACCCTTTAAAATACCTCCTATCTAAACCCACACTCACTAGATAGATGGCTAATTAGATCATCCTCCTAAGTGAGTTTGATATTGAATTTTTCAATCAGAAGTCACTCAAAGGACAAGTGCTTGCGGATCAGTTAGCAGAAGCTCCCTACCAGGAATAACCCATTGTGTCTGGATCTACCATATGCTTCTATGATGTACATTGAGGAATCCATTGTATGGCAGATGCAATTCGATGGATCATTTAATTATCATGGTTCAGGAGCCAGTGTGGTACTTATCACACCAATAAGAGACTTCATCCCTCATGCTTTCCGACTAAGTTTTCCATGCACTAATAACATTGCAGAATATTAGGCACTCATTGTCGAATGAAAATCACTATTAAATGGAATATCAGATAGCTAATAGTCATGGGTGATCCATGCAATTGATCATCAAGCAAGTTAATGATGAATACAAGGTCAAGGATGACAAACTCATCCCATATAAAAATATGGTTAAGACTTTAAAGAAGTACTTTGTGGGTATCACTTTTGAACAGATGTCAAGGATGTAAAATCGATCAAAAATGCCATGGCCATAGTTGGAGCTTTACTTCGCATCCCACCTTAGGCAAAGAAAATGCCTCTCTTTGTGGAACATCTGCGAGAACCAGCATATGACTTATCAGAATCATGTCTGGTATGTGAAGTTGTTGGTCCTTTCTCCCCTAGTATGAGCCCATATTTAATTACCTACAAGATAATACCTTTCTACTAGACATTTCCCACACTGAAAAAAGAGCCCTTCTCCACCTTATCCATTGTATAGCTCGTTATATCCTATTAGGAGGCACCCTTTATCATAGAGGCTATGACGGGAATCTATTGCGTTGTCTTGATTTAGCCAAGTCAGTCAAGCAATCAAAGAAGTACATGAAGGAGTTTGTGGAGCACACATAAGTGGCATGGTTCTCACCAAGAAAATGCTAAGAGTAGGTTATTATTGGCCCACCATGGAAGTAGATTGTTGTAATTATATTAAGAAGTGTGAACTTTGTCAGAAGTATGAAAACCTGATTCATGCACCAGCACAAACTTTGTAGCCAATTACAATGCCATGGACATTTTCAAAATGGGGATTAGATCTCATAGGGAAGCTCACTCATACCTCCTCAGATGGCCATACGCATATCATAACTGCCACCAAGTATTTCACAAAATGGGTAGAGGTTATGCCTCTTACATATGTTATTGGTGTGCAAATATCAAAATTCATTATGAACCACCTCATCTATCATTACGACATTCCCTCCACCATTGTAGCAGAAAATGGTAAGTCTTTCAAGAACAAGATAGTTAAAGCATTATGTCAACACTTCCAAATCTATTTAAAGTGGTCCACTCCCTATTACCCTCAAGGTAATGGACAAGCAGAGGCCACTAATAAAACACTTGTTCACATCATGGAAAAGATGGTAAGTAAAACATGTTGTAATTGGCACTTACAAATCCATCCTACCCTTTGGGCTTATAGAACCTCCATCGCACTCCTACTGGTGCTACCCCCTACTCACTAGTCTTTAGCACTGAGGCCATCATACCATTGGAGATTGAGCTTCCTTCCCTAAGAATATCTCTCCAAGACTATCTAGACAAGGATGAAGATTACCGAGTGGCTTGACTAACAGAGTTGGAGCTACTAGATGAGAAATGCATGCGGGAACTTAATCACCTAAAGGTATATCAGAATAAAGTGTCACGAGGCTACAAAAAGTAGATGATACCTCACCAGTTTGAGGTAGGAGACTTGGTACTCAAATAAAATTAGTTTAACACCACCAAGGACCGAGAAAAGAAGCAAAATTTTGAGCCCAACTGGTTATGATCATATGTTGTGGTCGTTAAGTATGGTTCTGGGGCATACAAACTTGCTCATTCTCGATTTTGAGGAATTAAAGGAACCAATGAATTCAATACATATCAAACGGTTCTATGCTTGAGTATGAGGTTCATTAGAAAACAAATAAAAAATAAGAAAAAAAAAATTAAAATCAAGAAAAATTAAAAAGAAAACAGATCGTCCAACTGTGAAAACCATGTAATTGTGGCACATTGGATAGGTCCTTGGGTGAAAACCAGTTTCGGCATCTTGGGAGGATCCGTTATTCACAAGCATATCTCATAACTAAAAGGATTACACTTGCTTGAATTTAGGGCTAGGTTTTTCCTGAGGTTGAGATCCTTTTGAACCTATCCTTTGTGGCCTTGATCCATCTAATCTACTCTTGTATATTTGTGAAGGGCTCACCTTTTTATGTTCCCACCTAGTGTTGGGGGCACCCTCACATTTTCATTATTTTTCACATAACACGTGTCATTCTACCCTTGTACATCCCATCTATCGTTGGGGGAATCACACGCTTCTTTGTTTTTCTATACATAGCTTTGGAAAACACAAAAACATTCAAATATGTTAGAAAAACCCTAAACATATGAAAAACCATTTTAGGGACAAAACTACAAAAACAATGTGAACAGTATCCTTGAAAATTATCTCAATAGATGACACCAAAAACAATGAAAAATGATTCAAAACTATCCCACAAAAACAAAGTAGTGGTTTGCTTACTTTTAGTTTTCGGTTTGTAGAGTTTTTATTGCATTATCTTTCCATGTTGTATGCTTTAAAAGTTGAATTCATTTGTTTACTTAGGTTGAATGTTACTTTAATCTATTGTGCATTACATTGAATTCATTTTATCTTACATACTTGTATATAGTTGTGTTGTGTTAATTAGATTTGATTTAGTTATGCTTGTTGTTGTTTTGTATAATTTGTTGTCATCTCATATCATCTACCATCTATCATCACATCTATACATCATATATCAATAAAAGCTAAGCTACATCATCATGAACATGAAAATCAAACATGTATGCTAAGCTAACATCATATAATATCACCACGAGGGGCAAGAGGTATTGCCTTCTATTCCCCCTCAAACATAGACCATAATAAAAGGTGGAAAATCATAAGTGTCACAAAAAACAACATAATATCATCTACTTTTATCTCGTAAAAAAAAGTGATAAGTAGACCATAAAAAATCTTATCAAAACATGTGATATCATCTATATGTTATCTCATAAATCATCATCATAATCATATATAAGTATCTGTCAAAATATCAATGTCCATATACAATGTGTCTTGATACATAATCATCTAGATACATAGTATGCCGTCATGGGTCGATAAAAAGGTGCCTAATAACAAGGCATAGCCAAAAATAATACATATACATCGATCAAAAATGTGCCTTCATATCGAGGCGTACATAAAAATTTCTACATCTGTAAATACATCATAAATAAAGAGTCATGTCTAACTCGATCCCTCATGGGATTGCTGGCCTCGGGGTGATGGGGGTCCCATCACTGTGGCCCCTATTGTGTTGGTGCATGCTCTACTAATCTAGATGAGGGTGATTCTCTATGATACCGTGAAGCTGACCTGCTCATGGAATGCTTTGACTAAAATCGGGAGCCATTTGTCCCTCTAGAATGACATCATAGTACAGAGGCCTATAAGTATGCAGCTTGTCCAGAGTAGCTATGGCTAAATCCATATGTACTCAAGGTGTAACGACTGCTCTAGCTTTCTAACACAAGGACACCACCTCTGCAGAAACCCTAGTCACCTCGTCTATGCTAGTATCCGCTTGGCCTGGAGCTGATCTCACTCAGCTATGACCACTTGTAGCTATGTATGTTGTGATATCAATTGATCTCTCTCAACGGCCCAGTGTGTGTCTGCTAAGAAGCTAACTAATCTATCTTGCCCTAGAGTTGGACCCTCTTTACTTTGCCTAATCCCTCTCTGTGATAATCATGTCTCTTTCTCTGAGGTGACCTAGAGCTTAAGAGCTATAACCATCTGTAGTTGTTTCCACAACATAGCTAGCTCACCTATGCCCTATGGAATCGATCCCATCCCCCACGCGGGACTTTGTGGTAGAGTGCCCCATCCATCTCCTCTACCTCCTCTTAGACTTGTGAGGAAGGTTAGTAATGGGAGCCTACTGTGGAGGCTATTGTACATGTGCCTATGGAAGTACTTGCTACAAAGGAACATCTAAGCCCACCTACATACCCTCCTGGGGCATCTAAATCTGTGCGTGCACCTATGGTGTGTCAAAACTGTCTTTGTGCTCTCGGTCCCTGTCCCTACTCATGTCCCTATCCATATCCACCCCCACCATCTATATTATATCCATCATTGTCGTCGCTCCCATCCTCGGCTCTCGCTACCCTGTCGGCCCCTCGGTGTCATCTCCCTCTATGAGGAGGTTGCTCTGTTGGTGGCCGCACTCCTACATCCCATGCATCTTGTGGGATAGTGAGCCACCTAGGAACAACCATAGCATACCATGCACCATATGCCACTATAGTTCCTAGATATATGATCTTTCGCAAAGGATCCCATACCAGTGGAACCATCTAGTCAAAACTATCTCTAGCCTATTGTGTCCTAATCAAAGGGCCAATGTCAAAGTCTACCTGGCATAGCACCCATACCACATCTTAGGCCCGGGTCCATCCTGTGCTGCCCTGAATTTTTGTTGTACTAAGTCAATCCTATAGTACTCCATAATATATCCATAGTTGTCAATCATAAAATGCTCAACCATAGTAATCTGAGCTCAATTGCATCCTCTAGCCACTGATAATGTCTATAAGGCCTCCAAATAATCATCCGCAATTGAATGTCATCCAAAGCATGGCGATAAAAATAAGTATCCCCATGTGTCCATGTACATCATCACCAATGGGAGCCCAACCAAAGACTGAAGGCTCATCCATGGCCCAAGCTCGTAATGCTCTGCAGGTGACCGATAGCTATATGGTCCCAGACCCATATCTGTAGAAGTGTCGTTGGACCCACCATCTTTTGACGGTGGTAGGTAATCAAATGTAAATCTTGGTATAAATGCACAAGTATACATTGTCCCCAACAGTAGCGCTCTCCTCTGATTAGGCCTCAAATCACACTAATCAGGCCTAAAGGAAATGATGTGCATGTCTTGTCAGAAGCGTGAGAATGCCACTGACTAGAACCATAAGATATATCGCACACGATGTAATCTCAAATCGGTGAAATACTGATGAATATGTATTTTTATGCCTCATCGAGGTATCTCATCTACGTCAAATATCTCAATCAGGTTATCATTAATTTGTGTCACATCGCTCTAGTACTCTATTAGGATCCCTGGATTGGGACTCGTAGAATCCTCCAAACATCCTCAAGTGTAGTAGTCATCTTGTCGGTTGGGACCCCTGAAACACTAGCTCTCATTGTTCCACCTCTCAACTAAATTTGTAAGGATACTATGATCCATGGTGATATGTGGCATATGCACCACATAACATAACTAAGCCCTATCATGTATAAAGTGATGTCCAAATACTTCCTCTCATGTTCGGAGAGGGTCGCATCAAATTTGGTCAATCAGCCATGTCACTCCCACACCTACAAAACGGTGTAGTTGCTCTCAAGATCAAAACTCACATTTATTATACTTTCTTCTATCTAACATCATCTAACACTTAGCCTATTCATCCCTATATTCTTCTAACATTTCCTAAGTTCTTCTACATTCTTCCAAAAAACTTCCCCTTTTTTTTTCTTCTAAGTGTTTCGAACACATCTTCAATGCATACGCACCCCTAATGACACATGTGTGCCCTTGTTAACATATGTTTGCTCAATGAAACATGTGCCCACTTTCTAATGCTTGCGCACTCATCCTAGCACATGCACATGCAACCATTTCCCCCTTCTTCCTAATGCAAACGTGCCCTCAACGACGCATATGTGTTTTTTTTTCCACCTACGCCCATGCGCATTTATCTTCCCCCTGGACTCTTGCACATATACACAATTTCCATGTATGCACCCCCATGTAGGCTCTTTCGATGCGTGCACGTGTTTGATAACATACACATACCCCTAAGGCGCATGCATGTGTTATCGACCTCCTTTCTACCCTAATAAGTGATAATAAATGATCAAAAAATAAAGATGGATAGGGTACTCATGTAGGGTCCATCGTCAGGCATCCACATGTACTCTCGGGGCTGTGTCTTCTCACCTCGTACGCCTCTTAACTCGTGTCATCTCTCTCCAAGGTCATGGCAAAAGTCAATAGTAAAACAACAAAGGTTCGGTAGCAAATGAATTACTCGTGATGATTTACAACTCCTTGGAGTGGTATATATGGTTGTTTTGACCCCTTCGCGATGCTTTCTTGCCCATCGTGATGGCCAAGAGGCGTGTTTTCCCGTCGTGATCATTCTAGCTTCTTTTATTGCCCGTTGTGGTGTTTATTTCTAATAAATAATCATTTTTCACATGTTTTTGTCCCATCGGGGCATATTTTTGCTACCTAGTGCCCATTTCTCCTCCCTAGGGAATTTTTATTTCTTTCAGGAGATCTTCCATCGTCAAACTTCTTCTAAAAAATAAAAAATTACTAAAAAAATTAAAAAATCAATATTTTCAAAAATTGCAAAAATTATTAAAAATCATAAAAAAATTCAAAAAATGGTAAAATGCTAGTACGTAGTAGCTGAAATTTGTGTCAAACGCATTGTATTCAAATTATATCTTGCTTGCGTTTTCACTTGTTTCTGTAACAACGACTCGTGGATCATTTGGATCTACCCCATTAACAAAGTTGGTCTGCTTGCTTCATCTGTACTATCTTGGCACAATGAGTTGTCTAGTATTATTTCATAGCACACAAATGCTTTTTCATTGGACCCTTGTGTCCACCATATTTCCCCTCACATATATCCTTGCTTGGGGCACCACTTTTAACCCTTGTCATTATACACGAACATTTAGGAATTGCAGCTCGATAACAAAACATTTGTGCAACTATCTTAGATGTTGTTAGTTTAAGTATGTGTGTTTGTACTTGTTTCCTATTAGGTTGGCTTGTTTACTTTCTTGTATTGCATTGCATTTTGTATGTTGCATGGAGTTGGTATTTTAGCAATGGACATTTGTTTGTACTATGGCTTTTCATGTCATTCTACACTTCTGTCGTATGCTTACATTTTTAATAAGGACCGATGATGAAGATCACTAGCAATATGATGAAAATTAAGTTGTTTACATGGCATTGGATGGATGTTAGCTCAATCCCACTTCCTCATACTAATTTCTCTTCTCATCTTCACCATTCTTCCTCTCCATTATCACACATTGCTCTCAATATAAATATACAATATTTGGTGTCTTGCCATTCAAGCGGGCAGCTCCCTTGTCAACTCGGTTATTCAGTATGACATGGAAGATGAGAAATGCCAATGAAGACTAGGAGAATTATATTTCATGGGTACTTAGTACTCAATACCGCTAAGACTAATAGGGCTTCCTTCTTCTCCTCTACGCATTATTTTTCTATATTTATTGAGCATCTCTCTCCATAATTCTCTTCATCTTTTCGATCGTCAATTGACCTCTTTCATCACCCCATCGACACTTGAGGGGGCATCCTTCACTCTCTATTTTTTTCTTCCACTCCATAAAAAAATTATTTGTCTATACTTGTCTACTATCTTTGAAGTGGCATAGCTTATGCCACCCCAAAGAGGGGAAAATGTAGACACCTATAATTTGATCAAAGCAATGTTATTACTAACATTGCACTAACTATTCTATTCCCCGCAAATTGACGACACTTCGTCAATTAGGCTCATTTTTTCCCCTCAAACCTCTTAGTTAACTATTATACGTTGATTAAGCCTCTTATCTTGTAGTTGACTAATAAATCTTCTTATTGGCTAACTCCCACTTCTAACGCATTCAAAATCTATCAAAACCTCCTCCAGATGCTCCTAGAAAGCTTCCTAAGCCTACTTGGGATCCCTAATTAATATTATTAATTAGCTTCTAAACCTAGTCAAATATTTCTTTGACTTGCTAAAAGTGCTTTTTGGACTTACCTTTTGTCCCACATGCACCAAAATCATTCCATTCTTGGAATTGGAAACCTATAAATAGAACCCTCCTCCTCCTCATCATTTCTAAGAACACTTTCTCTCCTCTAGCATAAACTATAGGCAATTAGGATCTTGAGCATTTCTTCATTTCTAGTGAGCTAATATCTTCATAGTGCATCCATTAACTCAAGCTTGAGTAATATGGAGAGAACCATATGGTCTTGAAGCCATTATTGATAAGACTTCATTCTCAAAAGCTTGATAATCATACCAAACAACCACATTTTATTGCTAGGATCTTCATAGGTTCATGTTTTTAGTAGCATTCAAAGAGTAGAGAGTAACTTAGACATGTTAGTTTTATGTTTTTCAAAGTTATATGCATTGTTAAAAAGTAGCTCTTTTTAAGCTCTTATCTTGATGGTTCTTGTTAGGTTAGCTAAGATTTGAAACTTCTTAGGTGTTATAGTTTCATTTCTTAAGCTTTCTAATTTACACATGAGCACAAGGGCTTCATACTTTGGGTTGTTTGTGGTTTGTGTTTCAGTTTCACTTTCGGGTTTTCGGTTTTCCAAGATTTTCCATGCATGTTCTAGGATTTCTAGACACTTTGCAGATTGAGTTGTGTTCTGAGTTTTATTGTTGGTCTTCGAGTTTTAAAAAGGGTTCCATAAGGTGGTTTTGGCCCAACTCACCGAGTAGGGAACCGAGGTGCTCTACGAACTTGCCTTCCTCTTTCCAACTCAATTTGCACTCATTAGTTAGCTCTGTGTTCTTGCATTGGATCTAGTTTGTGCTCAAGTTGAAAGTCTTCAACCACTCATGTGTGTCGTCGCTGCATTGATCCTTCGACCTTGGTCTTCGTTGTTGCAAACCACAGATCCTCTAGTTTTTACATGCCCTACTTGCAATGTGGTGCTCACTGTTCCTTCCTTGCATATGTTTGTGGTTACCTCACGCCTGGCCCGAGCTTCCCTGCCTTTCTCCTAGGTTACCTCTGTTCAACTCGTCATTGGATTTGTTTTTCAGGACTTTCATCCCCTCTCGGCCACATAGGTTACTCATCATTGGATTTGATTTGGGCTTGGCCATGTGTTACTCATGTTGCTTTATTGTTTAGATTCATGTGGTTTTGTGGTCTAGCATGAGCACGAGCTCTTGGTTTTTTTTTTAGCGCATTTGTGTGCTCGGCGTCTGGACATTCTCATTGTGGTCAAATTTGTGTTTGGTTGGCCACTACTCCTATTAGTTCATATTATCTTTTCATCGTGAACCTTCCTCCCTCTAGTTGACATCTTAGGTACTTTCTATTTCAACACATACCTCATTTGACGGTTTTATCTTCTTGTCACGTGGATCTTCGACATGGGCTTATCTCTATTTGGCCATTACACCTCCCTCATACATGTGGCTGCTCTCCATCGGACTCGCATTGTGGCATCGACCCTCAGTTGAGACCAACTTGGACCTCTCTACCCCGCACGCCTTCAAAGCAGATCTTGACACATTGTTACTCGCCTCTACTTTCAACCCACTTCTCCGGCTCTCGGCGCTTCCATGACTCGTTTCACCACTCACCGCTTGGTGGCTAAACTCACCCAAGCGAGTCACTCACCGAGCCTAGTTGGCTCGTTCCCTAACTCACCTTGCCGTAGACCCCATGTCGACCTCCTCCTTCGCCTTATTCCTTTCCACGTCCCGCTTGTTTTTGAATTATATTTTTTTGTCAAATCCTTTTCATTATTAAAAGTGGGGATGTTATATATGATTAGAGTCATATTATAGTTAAGGGTAATTTCAAATTAATTAAAAGTGGGGTGTTTATTTAAGGGTGATTTAAATTATAGGTTAGCTCGACTTACTATTAGGATCTAACTTATTAATTTTTGGGCCCTTTTAAAGGTAGGTAATGCCTAGTTTTTAAATTATAGCCCTTTTTTCACGTTTTTCAAAAATATCAAAAATGGGAAAAAAATATTCCAAAACTAGGGTTACTAGGATTTTCATTCCACTAGCCATTTTGTGGGAGCGTGTAGCCAACCTAGAGTGTGTTGGGGCCCTTCTGGTATTTTCTATTAGTTTTGTGTGTGTTTTGGAGCTATTTTTGGCATTTTGGGCCCGCTTTGGCTCATTATTTCTTTGTAGCGCTCGTCTTTTCCTGCGCAGCTAGTGGACGCATCTCGCCATGACCTTTGCAACAAGAGAGCCTTTTTTATGCCATGAGATTCCCTTTCCCTTTGAGTAGTGTACCTTGTTGTTTCTTTATGTATTTTGTGCTTGATTGTGTAAGTCCCTTTGCTTCTGACTTAGGACTTCATTGTAGCCTCCACTCTCGTGCAACTTATCACCTACTGCGAGGTGAGTGGTCAACTGTTTGGCATCACATGAATGCACCCTATTGTAGTCACACATTATTCAATGCTACAAACAGGGGGGTCATCATTGTTCTCTTCTCATGTTTTATGTTGCTTATGGACACATTAGCGCTAGGTCTAACATCTTATATTCTTGCACCCTTTTTATTGTGCACCTCGCACTTATGCTTCCAAATCATGGAGGATGTACTTTACATACTTGAGCATCGCAGGATCGCATTACTGCCTTCCACCACTTCTTATTAGGAGAGAGAACTATTCAACTTGGCATGCTTCCATGGAACACTACTTCACCCACGTGGGTCTTTCACACTTTTTTGGGCAGTTCGCACCCACTTGATCATCGTCATCTTGAGGACATTTTTGACACTTACGACCATGCTTTTGGTCACTTGATGTATCACATCTTCAAACCTCTCCAATTTCACGTGGTAGACTCATATCCTCTCCATTGTATCTGGAGCATCTTTCATCCATTTTAGAGACACTTCACATCTGCCGCCATTTTTTTGTTGATGATCCAGTTGTCTCCTCTTGTTCTTCGTGTCATGGCAGTTTCGGTGACACATACTTGTTTGGTTCTTCTTCGATGATGAGGATTATGCACCCGATTCGATGTCGAGAGTACTATGAGGACTCCTCTCCTCCTTCTCTCCCTATTAGGAGAGTGTTGTCACCCCTCCCATCTTATCGGACATTGAGTAGCCTCATATAGTCATTGCATCTGCATCCTTTCCACTTCCGGTGTGAGGCCCTTTTCAATCCTCGACCTCCATTGGATGACTTATACCTACCTAACATCGCTCTTCTATTTTTCAATCCCCTCATTGGGACAAGTATTTTCTCGACCTTGGTCATCTTTTCGTAGATTCCACTTGTGATGCACTTTGAGTTCCTCATCCTTCTACTAGTGCCTTGAGGCGTTCTTCTTCTCTATTATTAAGAGTGCCCCTTCTTGGGCTCTTATCACTTCCAATTTTCGAGTTCATCATTGATCCACCCTTGTTTGTGGATCCCTTTTTAATTATGGGGGTTGTTATGTTGCCTTCACATCACTTGGACATCATTTCTATGGGTGTTCCCTCTTCACACTCGATATTTATGTGCACGTGGCATTACCTTTGGTTCCTCGGCACTCATTTTTAGACCTATGTCACACTTTTTTAGACCGGACTCGAGTTCTTAGTGTTGTTACCTTTGGTTTCCTTCACGGAGTGGGCAGACTTCCAAAGACATCATTTCTATCCTTCCTAAGGGCATGCACACAGTTCGGTGCAAGTGGCTCTTCTTCAGTCTAGAGGCAAAGGATCTCATCATCGACACTCTTCTGAGAGACTTCCTAAAGTTGCAGAGTTCATATATGTCCATGACATCTTATGCTTTCCTCTCATCTCCCTCTTCTTCTCTCTTCTTCTTCTTTCGAGAGATTTTCCCTTTGTACATGCTTACCTTTTCAAGATTTTCTATGGTTGGGACCCATCTTTGGCATCTTTCTTATATTAGAGAGTGTGTTTTTCTCTTGTGGTGGATATTTTTCCTATTAGGTTTTCCTTAATTGTTTGGGACTTCTTGTTGTGCATGGGTACCTCATTAGGATTTTTTCGGGACTCATTTCTCTTTTCTATCTTGTTGCCTCATCCTAAGTTATGATGAAGGGGGTGTTGGTGTGAGTTGTCATTCCACATCATCGGGTGAGTCATCTCACTTAGGTGAGATTGTAGGTATGTGTGTCATATAGGGGTCATTATTATATTCCCTTACGTGTCGGTGTTTCATATGCATCATTAGGAGTAAATTTTCTATTCTGGGAATATAACTACCCCTCTCCACTCAAGTTGTCATGGTTGCAAGATCTTTGGGGGTTACTCAACATCTCCTATATGTACACCATTTCGATCTATGAGATAGATCTAGATTTTTGGCTTAACAAGGTCCTACCCATTTTTCAAATCTTTGCATGCACTTTCGGTTGATGTTCACTCCTCTCAAGATCTCGTCACGTTGTCGTTTGCACATCCTTGGATGTTCGCGGCATCCCACGTGATCCTTATGCTTTGGGTTTCACACACCCTCTTTCATTTTCTTCCCTTTGTCACGAGCTTTAGTTTTTGGGGCTTGATTTGCGAGACTTGATAACCCAACCACCTCGTAAGATATTATATTTATGTAATCCTCGTATTACTTAGCCCCAAATTCTACCCAAGTTTCTTCTATTATCTAATATATGCTCAGCGGAATGATATTTCTTAAATCAACTAGTAGCGTGTGGAGTGTATCTAATGATGTTTCCACTAGTTCATTTGATGCCTCATATAGTAGAGGAGAAATATGAGTAATCCACAAAAGAAATGGAAGTAAGAATGTGTAATCAATATCCACAAAAATGGAAGCAAAAACGAAGGTGAATATTTTTGGGTAATTTAGGAGCATCGAATCAACAGGGCGATGGCGAATGATATTGCGAATGCAAAATAACTTGCTAATGCAAACTGAATTTGTAGAGAGGAATGAAATGATTTGAGGGATATTGAGGGCCATGGAGGTGGATCGGGAGGAACCCCAAGAGGGAAATTTTCTTCCGTTAGAGTCGTGACAACATCTGGGGTTGGGAAAAATCTGCCCCAACCCACCTATTCTAAGTGTGCAATCCAAGATGGCGGCCCTGCAGAAGGCATTCGTGGTTCTATGATTGGAATCACGGGGGAGCAGCTCATGGTGGCGGGAGTTTGGATCCACTTTGTTTTTGTTTAAGGATGTCCTTGGGAAAAATCGTGGCAATGTCTATAGCGGTCGAGGCATATTTGGGTGATCTTGCAGAAGAAACCCCATCCTTGGTCATTGATAACTAGGAGGTGGAATATTATTACCAATCTCTATCTTGGGAGGCCATAATTGGTCGATTTAATGGGTTTTTTCCTTCCTCTTCACCTTATATTAGTGGATTTTCCATAATTAGACGAGATAAGTGTTAAATTTCCCTCGGCTCATGAGGTTTTTTTGTGCATTTTAGGGAGGCAGAGGACTACTAGTGTTGCCTATCGAAGGACCATGGTTCGGGGACATGCGAGACTTATTTTTGACTCCTTGGTTCCCATATTTTGATTTGAATACTTTGTCAATTTCTAAAACCCCTGTTTGGGTTAGACTTCCCAATCTTCCTGTGCATCTTTGGTATGCACTTGATGATATTGGAAACGTCTTGGGAAAGTTTATAAAAGAATATATGGACAGAACTCATTCGGGCTTGTGCTCCTTCACTCAAATTTGTGTGGAAGTCGATTTATGTAAGGGTCTACCAGATCTAATTAATTTGAAATTTGGAAATTTTCAATACTCCCAACCTTTAGATTATGAAAATACAACATTCCAATGTAGAATTTACTGAGAAATTTAGGCATCTGCAAGCATCTTGTCCTCTCGAATAAGAAATCGGTGAAAAGGGTGGTTCAACCTTGAGTGGAGGATGGGGATCTCTACGGACCCAAATTTAGTGCCTACCATGAATTTCAAGGAAGATCCATGTACATCCAATACGAGGACAAGGCGTAAGGAAATATGGAATCAAGGAAGATGAATATAGAAAAAGGAATCTTAGGGAGTTATTATGGGAAGTGGATTGAAAAGGGGACATTCTCCTAAAAAGTTGGACTCTATCGGAAGCCTTACCAAACCTTTTGGAGGCTTCAACAAAAGAGGTGATCTCATGCTAGTGGTTGCATCGAAAAATGGAATGTGGGAAGAGGTAAAGAAAAGGAAAGGTAAAAAGAGCGCATGGGTAGTATTGATGACTATTTCCCATCCCAAGGTGGGAAATAGATTTTCCGTAGCAAGTATTGAATCATATTCTTCGGGGTTTGAAAATCCCATTTCTAAGTATGTATAATATATAGTTTTTCTATATATGTATGTCTATGAGCTAGTTTATATTAGTGAGGAAACAATCATTGTTGTTGGATGATGAAGCTTATTTTAAATTTGGGGATTTATCCTTAGCTTCATGTACATCGTATGGGTCCCTTCAACCCACTTTATCAATTAAAAAAATATATCCGCCAAAAACACAATTTATTTTTCATATTTGGCCACTATTTTCTTTGAAACCTTACAATTATCCACAACCAACTCTCTTATATTTTTAGTCCACCCTATTAGTGAAGTAATTTTCTCTACTACAAGTAAATTATTCATGTGGTTATAGATTCATTTTATTATGGGTTTGTTATCATCCCATTTAACCTTCTCCTCCTTGGCAAGTAATGTCTTAGTGAAATACATGGCTAAGCATAACATCAAAGACCCATAGCAAAATGTGTGCTTAACTTCTCTGATTTTCTTGGTATTTTCATGAAATTTTGCACTAAGGAATTCACACAAGTAATATTCATAATGGCTCAAAACCATATCTAGGTAAATTTTTGTGTTGCATGTATGAGCATCATCTTCTATATTTGTATGGAAAATTTTCAAGAAAATGAACTTTTTGACATACCTCAAAACACTATATTTTACATCTCCAATTTTTAGACCCTTCTTATTCTATATGGTACCCAATAGTCAATCTTTTTCTTGTGTTGTTATCTTCTTCTTTTCACATTTTACCACTAAATGCCATGTTGCCATGAGTCCAGTTTCCTTTCCATCACCTTAGGGTTTATTGTGTATGGTCTTTCAAAGTAAAGGATGTCATTGTGAAGTCTACTAAGTAAAACCCTAACCACATTTTCTCTTGTAGTCACAAAATCATGCACTTACTATTACATTTATACCACCAAATATGTTATTTTATATATGGATATCTCGTAAGAAAATTATTCACTAATGACCTATCCCCTAGTATTGTCGCCGAGTTAGTTAGTCGGGTCGTCTTCGTCATTTGTGTTACCAGTCATCACTTTTTTGTGCATTTTTGGTCATCTTTTAGAGAGTCTCAGGAGGCATTATTTGGTCATTTTTCATCTCTAGTCTCAAACTAGGGTGCATAGGGTAGTACTTGGGTGCCCCAGTCCTTACTTTAAGCGCAGTAGTCCTAGCAGCACTTAGATCTAATTTATCCATTTGAGATCAATCTTTGTCATTTTTCCTCTCTATTTGGCTAACGAAATATAGCATATGTATGAAAAGCACATAAGGATTGGGCACGCGGACATAGGGCACATAGGTATGCATAGAGTTATAGTGAAACAGGGCACTCCTATGAAAGCTTAAAATTGGGACTTAGTCTTTTGCAGTTTAGGGCTAATTATAGACATAGAGTGCGAGCACATTTGTATAAAGACTTGCAAAGCACGTAAGACTATTTTTGGGAAATTAGAAGATCAATCAACATGCATAGTTTTGGAGCTAATAATAGGATTAGACTATAGTTGTATTATTAGGTAATCTATTATTAGCAAGCTTACATGCTTTTGTATTTATCATGTAAGGGCGCATGACTATTCTTAGCATGCAGTCTATTTTGAAGGTGCTTAGGCGGTGAAGGGAAAGTCCCCACTACCTATAAATATGTATTGATTTGCATGGTTTAGGGACCCGATAGATCCATGTTTTTTAGAGTTATTTTTTTGGTTTATGGGCACGCATGACTTATGATGACAGTCTTATGTATGTATGAAGGTTCGTGTTTTACAAAAATTAATATAATGGATATTTGTGGCTAGATATTGATCTGTTGATACATCATGCATACGGTTCATGTATGGTAAAGTTAATCTTGATTCGGTATAAGTAAATCTTGCATATGGTTAATATCTAGATGTAGTTTATGTTATGAAATGTACTTGGTTATTTGTTATGGATCGGAATACTTGTATGATCATATTATCACCTTGAACAAGTTGACATAAAGAGAAACTTAATACCCTTGCGCGCTTTGGGTGAGCACTCGATTATGGGTGAGTGATGTATCGGCGTGCCTTGGGATGTTGTGGGTAAAAATAATACTATATTTTGGTTCCATTGTCAAGACCTCTTTTTTAGTTGTTTTCCAGGATGTTGCATCATGAAGACATACCGGTTGACCTTGGCCAATATTGAAGAGTGGTTAAACAATTTAGAGAAAGACTATGCTCACATGATTTAGAGCTGGACTCGAATTTAATGCATACATGTGGGTTGAACAGAATGTATAACAAGTTATATGAGATGTTCTTCACCATTTTCCCTATAGATCATGTACGATTGGTTGGTTTCTTATTCATCAAAGAGAAATTGGAGGTTTCGAACACTTGTTTAAATGTCGGAAGAATTGCAGGCCTTGCATGATGTAGATCGACTTGGACACACATTGTAGATCATTGGTGGAGTTGTGTTACGAATAGCTACATTTGCAAGACGTGGTTTTTACTTATTCATGTTCATAGGTTACTTAATTCTAGTTTTTACGTGAACCCATAGGATCGTATTTGTATGATATACCTTTCACATTTAAGATCTTGATCGTGACCTGGATTTTGAGCAGTGTCCTATGGCTAGCTAAACCCCACCACATGTATGGGCGGGAGCGGGTGTGGTGAAGGATGGCATATCTAGCGGCAAACAGATAGAGAGAAGAAAGGAAGCTTAAGTTTAATGAAGTGTGTCGAGGGATTCGGAGAAACAACGACAATTCATGAAAAAAATGGTGTTGTGGAGGGAGATGGATCGTGAAGGATTTGGAGCTCACGTAGAAGATATGAAGCCAGAGCATATGGAACTCCCCCATTTGAGAAAGCATGGCGAAAACCTTATTTTGTTTCGAGATGAAGGCATGTCTAATTAATATTGAGGACCACGGGCATGCATCTGATCCTACCTAGCAACCTAGCCCTTACGCTTGGTTTTCCAGTTTCTACGACGTGCATCGGTAAACAAGCTAGTGCAGATAGAGAGAGTAGTGACAACAAGAGTTAATTTGTAATAAAGTTCAAGATTTAATCAGGTAGCTTATTCATCTATGGTGGTGTAATCATTGTCTATGTTATTTGGAGGTCCAATTGGAGGCATATTTTATGGTGCCTCATTAGCACAGAGTGTGGGCACAAAGAATCTCTGCATAACATTTAGGAGTAGCACAACTTTGCAGACTGTGGGAGTTCAGTTTAGCACAACTGTTGGAGCACAAGGTAGTGCATCATCTGGTCCATTTTCCACTTTAGGAGGGGTATCAGGAGGATCATGTGGCTTGGGATCTAGTGGTTACAGGGGGCGGAGGAAACACCGAAGGTAATACAATTCTGGATCTCGGTGGGCACGATCTCGCACCAACCGAGAGAAAATTTATATGGAAATGTTCCTTATTTTGCCAAAATACAGAGGAATAGAAGATGCAGCAGAGCACATGCATATGTGTGAGATATTATGGGGCACAAAGGGGATTACAGCTCCAGAGCACAATGTGAGTTAGTTTGCAACTACTTTGCAAGGGCGCACACATAGCTGGTATAGGAAATATGATCCGAACTAGAATTATGTAGATTATACCACATTGTGTGATGCTTTATTAACAAAGTTTCACATACCTAAGTTTGAGTAGAAGAGCATCAGTGCATTGAAATACATCAAGCAGTGTACGATTGAGAGTGTTCGGGAGTATGATGTACATTTCAAAACCATTTTGTCAAAGTTATCTTATGACATTCACCCAAGTCAAGCATGCTCAATGGTTTGTTAGAGGGCTGATCATGTTGTTTGGAAGGGCATTCTCACACAAGACTTATAAAGACCGGCACCAGAACTTGACGTAGTTCGAGTGCTAAGGCGGTTGGGAGTGTAGACACAGGAGTCAACCCATTTTTGGAGGCTTAGATTACAGCTATGGCAAAACAGTTAGAGAAATTTTCAGCTAACTCAACGCATGAGATGCATAGTGGAATTTGGTGTACAGATTGTGAAGTAGAAGGACATACTAAGGATAGTTATCCTCGTAAATTGGTGTGCGCCATATTGTTGGACTGTGAGATCTGTCACTTGGATCATGATTCAAGTAGGTGCCCATTGTTGCAACACGCAATAAGAAAGAATGTATCTTATTACTGCAAGATTTGTAGGTCTACTACTCATGATACTAAGAATTGTAGGTTGATTGATCATATTCATGATGTCATTGATATTGGTGTATGTCAGACCAATGTTACAAATAATTCTAAGGAACAAGGTGAGCATCATGAGCATAATCACAATAAAGGGCACTCTAATGGATGTCGAGGTAGAGGTCAAGGTCACACCTTTGGAGGATTTAGAGGCCAATGTTACGGTGGTAGAAGAAGTGAATTTCCATGAGGAACATGTTATACATGCAGGTCCCCGATCATTACAGCGTAAATTCCCTAGAACATTATTTGTTCTTTTTATGGAAAGAAACATAACTATAAAGAACACCCAGACTCATATGAGCACCAAAGTAAGAAGCACAAGAAAAATCGGGGGAGTGTGAATGGCTAGAATGCAGCATGTTATGGAAGATCATTGGATGTCCAAGTTAGCACATGATCCTGAGTTGGTACCGGTTTTGGTTACTACACGCACTAAGGCTACACGCGCAAGGGAAGTTCCAAAGCGAGAAGCCTATCATTAAAATTCCTTCGAAGTTAGAAGAAGAAAATGATCGAGATCCCTTAGAAGGATTTTGATGACTTGAAGGAGGTTTGCAAGATGTTGTGACAAGAAAACATCATTCCTTTATTAGGGGAATGGTTAATGGGGAAAATTTAGGTAACGGGAATTGGAATTGAGCGCCAAATTACATGCTAACCTCCTCCTCATAGTCTATTTGGATTATGACAAGGAGATCACTCTAAATGATGTTGTTGATGGCTAGCTTTTGAGTAACATTTTTATTGATACATGTGCGAAGTGAATGTACTTACATTGGATGTGTGGAATCAGATGGGGAAACCACCATTGCATCCATCTTTAAATATGGTGTTTATGCAAAAGAGGACTAAAGCCACACCAATTCTAGTTTTGAAGGATGTTAATATTACTATACAAGCATCCAAGTTTACTAAAGACTTTGAAGTCTTGGCACTTACAAAGGCCGAAATTTTTCCAACACTACTTGCACACCCTTGGTGTTATGCAAATAATGTTGATCTATGTTTCAATAAAGGATATATAAGTTTTGAGAATAAGGAAGAGTGCTTCATTATCCCTTTGTGCAGACAAAAAAGTTACACCTTCGTAGAGCCTTTAAGTGAGGAAGATTCAAATAAAATTTATGTGTACCATCGGAGATCCGGAAGTACTTGAGCCATCAAATGAAGGAGTTCTCTAGTGGGATGATGCACAGATCCACGAGTGATACTACGAGTGTTCCATGTGATAACTAGGCACATATCACTTATGAAATGATTGGGCGCGAGATAAGTAGTGTAGTTACACATGTAAGCGGGTGTCGTGTTGTGTTAGGCATTTAGGCAATAAATAGGTACAAAGGTACACTTATGAAGGAAATCTTGAAGTATTCTTACGCTCTATGGAAGTTCAAGACAAAAATCAAGTGGAAAGAAGTAATGTGCTAGTTTATACTCTACGTGGGACAATAGTACACTTTGGTGGATGGTCCACAAGGATAATCTTTTGGGGTGGCGAGAAGTGAGAATTGCTTTGTCTGCTAGAATTCTCTGAGCAATGCCCTTACTCAAATTTATGAATTTCATGGTAAAGATCTTGTTCAAGACCACGTTCAAAGCAGGTGTGAGAGACTCTAGACAGAGGGACATGAAGTGTTACCACCTTCACTATGGGTGCACAAGCTCTATTTCACCTTGTGAGGTTGTGCGCGCACATGGTATGTCTATGAAGAGTTGAATAGAGAGATAAGAAATTGGCAAGAACTGACTACATGTATGATTCATACCTTTGACTATTTTTCCACTAAACCTCTAGTGAGTGAGGCATTGTAGGTTATGAAATGTTTGACTATGGGTGATAGTGCAAAGGCTGAGGAACTCATTTAAGAGTTATTAGGTGAGTCAAAACTGGAGGCGTTCTTTGAAGAAGAAAAGACCGATGAAGAACAACTTGGTCATGCCTGCCTAGAAAAATAAAAGGGAAAGATGGTCTATGTAATTGATGATGAAGAAGTGGAGAATCTGGATGTTGAGCATACAGAGGGTACGCACGAGGTCTTAGATAGTGCAGATGAGAAGGTGCGTGCCTACCATGAGCCTATGAAAACTAAAAAGGTCAACATTGGGACAAATTCTGAACCTAAGGAGGCCATCATTGGAGATTATTGGTCTAACTCTGAGGTTGCTAAAATAATTGAGCTACTGCGCGACTTCCAGGACTTGTTCCCTAAAGGCTATTATGAATTAAAAGGGGTACATGAATCTTTGGGTGAGATTAGAATCAAGCTAAAGGAAGGTGTGTGCTTGATTAGGAAGAGGCCTTACAAGATGAATCCTAACTTGCACATTAAGGTGAAGGAAGAAATTGACAAGATGTTGAATTGGAATCATTAAGCCCATCGAGGAGTCAAAATGGGTTAGCCCTATGGTGATCAACATAAAGATGGATGGAAGAATAAGGATTTGTGTGGATTATAGGGAGTTAAATTATGCATGTGTAATAGATCCCTTTCCAACACCTTTTACTGAAGAAATCTTGGAATGCATTGTAAGGAGTGAGATCTACTCCTTCATTGATTGATTTTCTAGATATCATCAGGTTATGATAGCTAAAGAGGATCAAGAGAAGAAAACTTTCACCACTGAGTGGGGAAGTTTTGCATACATGGCTATGCCCTTTGGATAAAAGAATGTGCCAGCATTATTTTCACACATTTTTGTGCAAGCATTCTAGGACTTCATTCATAAATTTATGTAGGTTTACCTGGATGATTGGACAGTATATGGGCGAGTGAAAGATCATTGTGATACCTTAATGCTTATGTTTGAGAGATGCAGAAGTTGAGCATATGTTTAAACATCAAGAAGTGTGTTTTTGCTACACCTTTTGGGACTTTTTTGGGACACATCATCTGTAAGGAAGGCTTGTTAGTAGATCCTGCTAAGGTTGTTGTTATTTTGGGCTTGGAAGAACCTACTAACCAGAGTGAGGTGCGTGGATTCTTGGGGCACATAGGATATTACAAGAATTTTATCAAAGGTTATGCCAAGATCGTTGTGCCCTTGGAAGAATTATTGAAGAATAAAGGCAAGTTCCATTGGGGTGAAGCGCAACAGCGCATGTTTGAGACACTGAAGGAAAGGCTTACTACAACGCCTATTTTGTGCTTGCCTTCATGGACCAAATATTTTCATGTACATGTGAATGCCTCTTGTATGGGCATTAGTGTGGTATGAGCCCATCCTTGAGAAGGGATTTTTGATCATCCTATTTACTTTGTAAGTAGTAAGTTAACCCCAAAGAAACAAAATTGCACAACTACCTAGCGCGAGGCCTTTCTATGATCTACGTGTTGCAAAAAGTTTTGATAATACTTGCTGGAAAACCTTTTATTTTCTATACAGATCACATGGAATTAAAGTACTTGGTGAACAAGCTTGTTTTTCGGGGCGCATATGTCATTGGATCCTTTTATTCTAGGAATTTGACTTCACGTTGGTGGTTAAGCCATGCAAGAGTAATTCTTGACCGGACCATTTATCATGATTAATTCAAGAGAGGACGTGCAGAGCATTGAGGACATAATGCCGGATGCACAACTATTCAGATTGAAGCTGCGCACCCTTTGACTTAGAAGATATTCTTGTCTTTTTGCAAACAGTGTGGTGCTTGAAGGAATAAAGAGCATAACAAATAAACAACTTGTCATATGCGCCGCACCTTACATGTTAATCAGTGGAGACTTATACAAACTAGGTTAGGATGAAGTTTTGTGCCAGTATGTACTTGCACATGACCGTGAATCCATTATGGAGGAATCTCATGGGGGAATTACCAATGGACAATATGCAGGAGATTCCATCGTGCATAAGCTTTTACTCACTAGTCTATGGTGAGAAGTGTTGTATAAGGATTGTAAATAATATTGTAAGGTTTGTGACCATTGTCAATGTCTTGGAAAGCTGAGCATAGAGATGAAATTCCTTTAAGGTTGATTGTTAGTGCGAAAGGTGGGCAATTCACTTTGTGAGTCTTATTTCCCCACCCACACGCAGGACTGGATTGCACTACATTATAACTTGTACAAATTATCTTACAAGGTCGGTTGAAGCGGTTCCTACAAAGGATTAAACAAAGAACTACAACAAAGAAGTTTTTTTGTGGGAGAATATTATCATTAGGTATGAATGCCTATTGATTTTGACAAGTGATAGGGGTACTCATTTTATTAACGATACTATCAGGATACTATCGACGGAATTTATGGTGGCACACCATAAAACAATACCTTATCACCCTTAGGCTAATGGAACTATTGAGGCTCCCAAACGAGATATTGAGCCATGCATTGATTAAAATTTGTGATGTTTGAAAGAAAGATTGGGATGATAAAGTCTCTGTTGTACTTTGGGCATACATGACAACTTATAAAAGATTGAACAAGGCCACACCCTTTCAATTGGTGTTTGGTGTAGAGTTTGTCTTACCAAAGGAGTTTATGTTACCATCTCTACATATTGCACACGCATGAGGTTTGGCTGATGAGAAAGATCTTGAAGAACTTATTGAAAAAGGATGCAATTGGATGAAAGGTGCACCATTACTAGATGTAGTCGAAGATGGAAAAGGCTAGGCAAAAGGCATGGCATGACATGACTGACATATCAAGGATAAGAATCTTGAGGTTGGATGAGATGGTTCTTCTTTATGATTAAAATTTTTTGGGCCACCCTGGAAAGCTTAAATTGCATTGGTTGGACTATATATTGTGACTTATATACTTGACTCGGGCGCTTTCAAGTTAGAGGCATTGAATGGCACACGGTTGTTCGGTTACTTCAACAGAGTAAGTTGAAGCCCTACTATAAATAAGTCTTCTTGGTGCTTGTAATAAGGTAGTTTTGTAAGTTAGATTAGGTTTCCTTTAATTCATTTCCTTTATATGTATTTCATTCATTGTTGTTATATTTTTTCAATTTATTTTAGTGTTTTGTGTACAAAGTGTGCTTGTGCGTGAAAAGCTTATTACTTTTTAGTGAATTCATGCACAGAGGACCGCACATACTCTTAGTGTGGGGTGGAGTATATAAAAGGTACATGGACCAGGTTTGAATGTTCTCTCAAGATAGGTATACATAGAGAGGTATTGTGCAAGTGCTTCAAGTGAAGGTGCGGATAGAGTAATATTGCTCACGATTCAAGACCGTGTATGGATGAATGGACACACAGTGTAATGTGAGGTACGTTGCGGCGGTGGAAAATAATTAGTAAAAGGTGCAAAGTGGATAGGTACTTGGCGCATGGAGGCACGCGAAAGGATTTATGTGGCAAGGAGTAGTAGGCACGCCAAAAGGTTATGATTGTGGCACGGCGTAATCAACGCAAAAAATTGAAGAAACACTAAGTTAATGTTGAGTACGGTGGTAGTTGGAGAGTAATAAATGCGAAAAAAATTGACCTCCTATATAAGGCGGTGTTGTGAATTCATTTTTACCTTTGCGATATAGATAATTTGAGTGAATTGAAGATTGAGTTGTGACGTGCAAAGATCAGTGATGTCAAGCTGAACCAGACAGATTTTTCAAGGTTACGCACAGGATTGTTTGGTGCTCCATTGGAGAGAAGTGTTTGAGAAAAGCAAAGGCATGTGGGGAGGAGAAATCAGTTGTTAGGGTTTGAGTTTGAGCTAGGGCACATGGAATCATACTAGGGCACATGGGTTTGAGTTGCAGAGCTCGAATTGGCTACAAGAACACACCTTTGTTGTTCCTATGACACCTAAGTAAGCACATAGAGCAGCCACAAGGGGAAAGAAGCAGAAGGAAGTCGAGGTTGAAGTAGAAGACGCCCCTAAAAGTTGTTTTTCAGAGATGCAATATCCAAAAGGGGCGTTTATGGGTCATGATTGGGATTCTCACATTTTTGTTGCAAAGTAAATGATTATAACCATAGAGCCGAAGATAATAAAGATGAATTGCATAAGTTCCTAGTGGTAAAGACAACCCTATGAATAACAAACGATATGGCAAAGCAGTGTATGACGATGCGGGCGAGAAGTTGTTGACAAAGGTGGGATTTTTGTAATTGTATGAACTCCCCTATTTTGGAAAACTAGAAAAGTTATATCAGTGGTTGATGAGCAGATTCCATGAGGACTTTTTCTACTTTTCTAGGCGACGGATGAGGATTATCGTGCCCCTAAAAGGGAGACTGATAGGATTGAGGAGTTCGGGCATGGAAATTAGCAGTGACCTCACAAATAAAGAGGGTATAATAGCAACAAGGAAAGCGTTGGGTTACACAAAGGGAGGGCATGGAATGGACATTTGATAAGTTACATAAGTATCCAATTGTTCAAGCAAAGAACACACCTCCTCACAAAGCTAAATAACTAGAAGCGATGGTCACAGGTAAATACGATGTGGTTGCACATAGCAAAGAAGATGATAGAAGGGGTAGTTTATAATTTGGCTAGTTTCATTGTTGAAACTATTATTGAGGAGGCACACCAAGGTGAGAAAATAAGTTTTAGCGCGATCCTTCTATCTCTTGTATTTTTAGAAATTAGAGTGCCCAATGGGCCAAAGGATAAAATATGGAAATACCCTGAGGAGAAGAAATATCTTGCAGAGAGATTTGTTAAGTATACATGTGATGGATCCATGAGTGGACCCTTTAAGTAGAGAGTAGAATTGTGGTATGAGCACCTTCACACTACGTTTGAGGAGGAATGGATAATACCTTAGGGTCTTCCTTCAGTATTAGACAAACAGTACAATTTGCGGTGTAGTAGCACTTTTGTATAGGGCGCTTTGAGATGAATGATGGGAATAGGAGCCCTTGGTGTAAACTTCCCTATGTTTTCACCGCATGTTACTTTCAAGAATCTATATATAGGTTTTGGACGTGCTCCAAATACTTTTCAATGCGAATACGGTAAATTGTGACTACCATACACTCAGGAAGACTTATGTTTATCCAAGTAAGCCTACATATATTGAGAAATTGATTTCAAATGATATTAACATTAAAGCTATGAGTTTAGATATTATAAATTGGGAAGCCCTAGTATATATTTACCTCACACCAAGATTGGAAAATGGGAAGTATGTTGAGAATGAGTTCAAGCTCCCTGGACCACCCAAGGGGAAGCATATTCTAGCAACATTACAAGATAAAGAAGACACTTTTCCCCTTGGAGAAAAAGAAGGAGAAGAGGAGGATCTTAAAGAAGAAAGTGGTGGTTTGGAGCACAAGGGAAGAAAATAGCCAGTTGTAGGAGAGAAAAGAGAGCGCGAGGTAACCCACCCACTACAAAATAAAGGTGAGAACATGACACTTGATGAAATGGAGGGAGTACTTGCAGACATTCCAGATCGAATAAATAAGGTGTTAATTGATTGGAATGACTTGGAAGTAGAGATTAAGAATGAGTATACAGAATTAATTCTCCATGTGGAAGAATAGAGCGTCAAGTATTCTTTAATTCTTTTGTGAAGATATTATTTCATTCTTTATTCATTTTTTCATGGAGAGATGGATCGGGATTACCCATTTCCGAGGACGGAAATGAAATTAGTGTGGGGTAATATTGGGATGATAAAACATAGCCTAAGTATAAAAGGTGCGTAAGAATTGGAAGCACATGACATAGGGCGCGTAGGTACACGTGGAATTATAGTGAAATAGAGTGTGCCCGAGAAAGCATAAAATCATGACTTAGTCGTTTGCATAAAGATAGGGCTAATTATAAACATGGAGTGTAGAGCACGTTTTTTGTATGAAGACTTTCAGAGCACGTAAAACTATTTTTGGGCAAGTGGAAGACCAATCAACATGCATAGTTTTGGAGATAATAATAGGATTAGACTACGGTTGTATTATTAGGTAATCTATTGTTAGCAAGCTTACATATATTTTTGTATTTATCATGTAAGGGTGCATGGCTATTCTTAGTATGCAGCCTATTTTGAATGGGCTTAGGTAATTAAGGTCAAGTCCCCACTACTTATAAATATGTATTCATTTACATGGTTTAGGTACCTTATAAATCCATGTTTTGTTAGAGTTATGTTGTTGATTTATGGGCGCGCATGACTTATGCTTTGACAGATATGTATGTATGAAGCTTATATAAACATAACATACTTACTATCTTATGGGCGGACTATCTACTATCAAGAGCTAGCTATCTACTAAGGCAAGGACTGCATTTGGGCATCATTACATCACACACATTACATAGGAAGGGTTGTATTCATTTCTATTCCATCCACCATTTGCATTTTACATCTAGCTATTGCCCCCTATCTCTCATGTCATTGGCGTTAGGGCACCCTAGGCACACAATTGCACACACAAGCACATAGAACTACATTGGGTCTGGAATGTAGTGCAACGCTTAGTTGTAAGTCCACCATTGTGGTAGCTAAGGTCAGTCTGACCCCTTCATATGCATCTTTTTTTTTAGGAATTTGATGCTTTATGGGGGTTTTGAGTAGATCTTCATCATAGGTTTATGATGACATAAGCAAAGTTAGTTATGCGCAAAATCACATGTGAAAAGGATCAAGACATTGAAAAGATCTAGTGACACTTAAGATTAGATCTGATTTTTCTATAGACCAGAGCACCCATACTATAGACTAGGTGCCCACATGTGCCCCAGTCCTCCTCTTCCACATGCCCCAGTCTAGTCGAATCTTCATCTGTTGCAATTTCTTGGGTAGTACCTTCATACTTTGCTTCATCCACACATCATCTTGTTTAGTCCCAAATCATAATGAGGTAAGTCATTTTTAGGTTAGTACCTTATCCCTCTATTTCAATTATTTCATTTCATTTAAATATCAAATAAAATTATTTAGCATTTTATTTCATTTCATATAGTTATTCCATTGTTGTTACTAGTTTAGATTAACTTAGAATATAATCGAATATTTTCATATTTTTAGTTAATCATTTTGGTGAACCCGTACTTTAGAATATTTTCCCTAGGATCCACTTCAAACCCTAATGGCTAAGGATAGTTCATCTTCTTTTCCCATCATGTCTCATTTTAGTGTTAACCCTATCTATGATGAGGTTTCATCATTGTTGAGCTCATGGCTCTCTATAGTAATCCTACTCCTATTCTAGATCATATCAAACAACAACTTCTAGATGGTCAACAATATGTGCCTACTCATTTTGAAGATTCTCCCATTGGCATTAGTATTGTTGAGGATCTGATAGCCTTCACTCGTTGTACACCATGTTATATGAGCTACTTGTGATCCTCCTTTCTGACCTTCTAAGGAAATTTTAGATGATTCTCTTATCGATTATTTTTGGTATTGACAATCACTCACATGTGCATATTGATTCTTCTCCTAGTTAGGCCACTACTATAGTTCCTTCTCATGATTCTCCTACTTCTGATATTGCTTCTCATGATACATCTCATACTAGCTTGCATACTCCTTCATATTATGTTGATGATCCTATTGATAGCATCCTTAGTGACATTCTCATTTTGAGTCTCTATCTGATACTGATGAGGTGGTTGATAGCCATGGTTCTCCTTCTTTTCATATTTCTGAATGTGAATCTCCTATTCCATCATTTCCTTCTCCTGAGATTACATCTAGCACTATGCATGAGTCACCTCCATCTATCACTTCTTCTTCTCCTACCATTTCATCTCCTCTTATTACATCATCTACCTATTAGTTCATCTTCTCATATAGATGTGTCTCCATCATCACTCACCTTTACTATGGATGTTTTTCGATGCTACTCCTACCACTACTATGGATATTCCATCTATATCATCTACTATAGCTTCCTTGACACCTACTCCTAGTGTGCCCTTAGCATCAAAATCTCCTTTATCATCTCTTGATATTCCTATGATCACTCATAATGGAAAATTACAACCTCTTAATACATTATTTCCATCTTCCACTATTCCTTCACAGGATATCATCTCTCTCATGCATGTCATAGGTCAATTACAATCTCAAGTTCAGTCTCTCACTTTAGAAAGTAGGGCTTACTATGCTTCTATTGATAACAACTCATTACATGGTAACCTTGTCCCTAAGAAGATTCATAATTTGCATTTCCTAAGGACTTTATCATGCCTACATTCACATGTTTTGATGGTACTGGTGACCCTCATGCTCATCTTCTACATTACCGCATGCTTATGACCTCTTATTCTAATGATAGATTATTACTTAAGGCCTTTTTTCGATATAGTCTTATTGATGAGGCATTACAATGGTACACTCATCTTCCATTTGGGTCCATTAGTACTTTCTATGACATGGAGGATGCTTTCCTCCATCGGTTTATCATCAACAATGGCCCTAAAGTTACTTATGACACTTACCTACTTTACATCAAGGGCTCATCTGAACCTATCAAGGATTATATCTTACGATTCAATGCTTGTATACATCAACTAATATTTCAACCTATAGACCTTGAAAAGCAATTCCTTTTCTATCGTGGTTTGATTCTACACTTAAACAAAGATTACAATATGATACATGTGAGTCATTCATTCTTTCTATGCTACAAAGTCCTAGATCTAGAGCAAGATCTTCTTTCAACAAATGTCATTGATCCTCCACATACATCTACTTCTATTATATCATCTAGTCCTCCTCTCATCAAAATTGGTTGAGCATCCTACACAGTCTCCACCTTTTCCTCACAAGCAAAGGAAAACAAGCTCAACCTACTCCACCACCACAACATACTTCTTCTCCTCCTCCATGATAAGTTACTTCTCCTTCCACTCCATCTATGTCACGTGAGCCATTGCATTTCTCCCATCATGCTAGACCTCATGATGTACTTTTTCCTTACTTGAAAAAGTGCCTAATTCACTTACCATCCAACCAACATCATCCACAAACATAGGCTACAATGTCAGTGTGACCAACCTTATTATAATTATCATCGCATAAATGGCCATAGGGACAATGATTGTCTTTCCCTTCATGATAGATTGCAACAATTAGAGGATAAGGGCATCATCTCCTTTGGCTCTCACTCACATGAGTGATCCATCTCTCCTCTACCTCGTTAGAGAGTTTCTACTATAGTTGATTCATCTCCTCCACCTGGTGCTCAAGCCATGGTACATCCCACCACCATTTTGTTACTCATGCATGCTCTCCACCGCATCCATCCATACACATCATTGCATCATCACATCCATCACATTCACTTCATCCATCACATTCACGTTATCCACCACATCATGTTGCTCCTTCACATTGGCTTTCACATCCCACCGCTTTCACGCATACCACCGCACCTCCATATGACATTCAGTTTGGTTCATACACTCATATACTTCCATCCCACATGCTTCCACCACTTTGCATTGTCTTGGTCTTTGGTAGGTGATTACTATCACCTTACCCCCGATGACACACTTGTGTTCTTATGGTTCTTACATGATTGTTGAGGGTTTTTCTCTAAGAACCTTTCATCACACTTTCATCATTCATTCATCTAGCACACTCAATCATTTCCTGATGATGCACTCTTTCTTTTTCATGGTTCATTCTTGACTGCTGTGGGGTCTTAATTAAATGAACCTAATCATCCATACATGTTGGGGGCATCGTTAATTTCATCATTATTTCCCCCCCATTTATCACACTAACATATTATGATTACATTACATTATCATGACACACATTCATCACAACACATTAGTTCGATCATCATACATCATATCTTTTTTTTCATTATATATTATCATCATTATACTAACTACTACACATTACATTCCATTTTAAACATTTAATAAACATTAACAATATAAAAACATCACATACATACACCACATAATCACCACATCACATCACACATACATCAATACACACAAAATAATCATCATATATAAATCACATGTCATCCATATACATATATATATATATAATCAATCAATAAAATCATCGGGGGGGAAATCCCCTACATCATATACAATAATACTAATCACACCTCATCATCACTATCACTCTGGGTACTGTGAGAGCCCTAGAACTAGATGCCTCACCACTAACTCTGTGTCATTGTTCATGGCCTCGATACCTCTCCACTTGCCTACGTAATAAGGTGTTCTCTGTAGACTGCTCTAAAAATTGATGTTGCAAATCCATGTATCGTGTGAAAAACACATCTGTGCTAAGGGACCACCACCCCTCCTCTCGGGCTCATCGAGTCTCCTCGCATGCCTCATCCCTCTCACCTAGTAATACAATACATATCGCTGCTATGCTATGGCCACTAGCTCAAATAAATGGGCATGCTCACCCGCTATATCATCCACTCACTCAAGTATCCCTCCACCAAGTACATTGGTAGGCACATTTTACAATGTCAATGTGTGGATGGATGTGTCTACTATCAAGGACCAATATGCATCACCTACAAAACAAATAACACAATGCATTAGACAACCATTACTAAGCCATAAGCCAACAAAAAATACATACAACATAGCTATATATATATATACTTACGCTCCGCTATAGCCACTACCACATTTCGGGGCATGTGCTTCCCCCTCTCCTCCTCCTCCATGTGGTAACCCCACTAGATCTACAAATAATGGGAAACAACAATACCCATCGATGTGCCCCCACCATGCATGGTACTCCTCTATGCAACCCACATCATCATGCATCTATCAACTCTATCCATCATCTACCCTCATCTATGGCCCAGAGAGGTACTAGCTGCTCTCTTGTGGGCCTGTCTAGCTCTAGCCCTCCTAGGTGCTCTGATAGCTCTCAACCATATATATGGCTCTGGGGCACATCTGAGCCATGCCAAACTGTTGTGATACTCTCTCCACCTAAAAAAATCTCGGCCACACCTGGGAATCGATCCTCTAACCACATAGTCCTCCGAATACACCGCAACTCTACAACATCCTCGGCCATCCTCCATAGTCATGGTATGGCCTCCATGTAACTACCTCGGGCCCCATCCTATCTATCAATTCCCTATAGGTATTGTGTCCATCCTACACCCATGAATATTAATCCACCTCCTCACATATATCTCTGGCCTAGCCCACTCTCCTCGTGGACCTCAACTGGTCTCAACATGGCTATATGCTCATAAGCCCATATGTGTAATAAGTGTAGTGGCTCTTATCCCACCACCATGCTCATCGTGAGTAAATCAGTATAGATCTCTGTATAGGTGGGCCAACACACACCGTGCCCACGCATATCTAGTACCCTCCTCCTCTATACATTGACATATATCATGCATCTTATACAAGATGCCTACACCTCCTCCTCCCTCCACTATATAGATGAAGTAATCACAAAATTGCTATGAACTTCTGCAAGTGTGGAACCCCAGACCTAAAATAACATCCAAGATGATATGGGCCTCGGCAGGTACTCGAGTCCCCATAAAAATATCATCTAGCAGCATCGCATCTTCTCTCTCCATATCCTCCAATGGCATCACATGTACTCTCTCTCTCCAACAACCTGAAAATCACAATATGTGATACACATCCTCTAAAGTAACATAATCATCTCCCCTGTAGGAAACCAAAATGTACATGTATCACACACCACCTCTCACATAGTGTAGTCAACATAGGCATATTATGGGGCACATCCCCCATCCATGTTATGTGCCACAAGGATGACATGGTCCATCACATCCCACTCATCATCTGATAGGCCCAATCCAAGCAAAGTACTCAAATGATGACCACCGTGGAACTCCCTCGAGTGAATATCCCTCTACACACACAAAAATGACAACAACAAAACACATTAGTTAACACTATACAAATCCAAAACACACTTCTCTTATCACATTTATATACATTACAAATCTATTTTTCACCATTATACACCAATACACACTTTCTAGACAGGGCACCTAGATGCAGATGGGGGACTGGGGGCCAGAGAGCAGGACACTAGTGCCAGATTCTGGGGTGCTCTGTCCCAAGGGTCACTAGTGCCCTCACCACTATTGTCTAAGTCTAAAAAATGCCGAGAAAATTAAAATTCTCAAATTTGTAAAAATTCAATAAAAATACGACTACTACACCATACATTTTTTGAAAAAACAACACACTTACCAACTCCGTCAGTTGTGTGTGACGCTACGACAGTCACCACCCTCTCAAACCGACTAGGACATGCGCTTGCTCTCACTTGTGGCATTTTCACTCACTTCATGCTCAATCTCACAATCACAAACAACAAAAATGAAGTGACTAAACACTTTTTCACTTCACTACTTATAGTTACTTTTTCACCTACTTTACTATAGTCATTATTTCACGCTTATTCTCACAACTAATACACACCACACCATTTTTTTGTCATATCTTGAGCATTTCTACTCCGATTTACACCCGTTTATGGAATTATTTTTAGAATTCTACCTACCACCATAACATACACATTACACATGCATTATCTCTCCTTGAATTTTTGTCTTCCATCAATTCATACACATTTTTGTGATTTTTATATCACTTTCTATCTATTTGTGCTTACTTTTGGCTTAGCGTTCATTCTTATCATCACTTCCCTTTCACCAAAAAGGGGGCATATCATTGGGGTCATCCTATAATTCCCCTTACATTACCATGTGATTAATCAACACTACCAACTCATCATTTTCAAACATTTACTAATCACATGACATGCGACATCTCACCATTAATTCCCCTAATGACCTAATTTGGGGGCAACAAATATACAATTTTTCTATATGTGACATTTCATCACTTCCCCTAATGACCTAACTTGGGGAAACAAAGCATTAAAATATTTTCCATGTGATCATTCACCAATTTCTATCGATTCCCCCTAATGACCTAACTGGGGGAAACTAGCGTAAAATCTCTATGAGTAATAAATCAAATCAATCAATCAATGTATTCAAATTCTAATAATCAAAATCATATCATTCAATCAATACAAATTCAACACAATTGGCCTCCCAGATGACCTAACTTGGGAGTTACGTGTGGCCTCCCAGATGACCTAACTTGGGAGATTACATCCATTGCTTTCCCAGATGACCTAACTTGGGAAGTTATTACATTTTGCTTTCCCAGATGACCTAACTTGGGAAACTATTCTACATTTCTTGTTTGCTTCCAGATGACCTAACTTGGAAGCATCATCATTCATGCTTGCTTCTAATGACCTAACTTGGAAGCCATCACATGGTGATGATGGAGTGGAGTGGGGCAAGAGTGCCTTTCCTATACCACTCCTATATGGGTCAATTATTTGATCAAAATTATTTGGATCCAAAACCACAAAATATTTGATCTGAGTCCATTCTCAGTGGCTAGATCTTGAGGATGTAGTTAGAGATTGGAGAATAACACACTTTTCTCCCTACACTCTTCCTCTGGTGGTAGGATGCCCAAATCCTCGGTCATTTATTCATATACACATGTTTGGGTTGGGAACTGATCACTCCCTTCCCCATCTCATCATCATCACACATTCAAAATCATCATACATCATAATCATCACTCTCATTTAGTGCACTTCATCATACTAGTATGTTTTTCATTATGTTGCATGGATCAACCCATTGATCCATGGTTGGCACGCTTTATGGTTCTTTTTTCACACATGCTTTTACTACCACATATGTGCATTCTACTACAACATGGGCTTCTCTGGAGATTTCTCTCAGGTATGCATCTCTATCTACTTTATGTTACCAAGCTTTTCACTCACCAACATAAAGTGGGGGAAAATGTAGTCACAAAATCATGCACTTACTATTACATTTATACGCCAAATATGTTATTTTATATATGGATCTCATGTGTAAGAAAAGTATTCACTAATGACCTATCCCCTAGTCTTGTTAGTTAGTTAGTTGGTCATCATCATCATTTTTTTGCATCATAGTCATCAGTTTTTACAGTTTGGTCATCTCTCAAGGAGTCTAGGTGTGTTATTTGGTCATTTGTCATCTCTAGTCTTTGACTAGGGTGCCTAGGGTATATTGGGCACCCATGGGTGCCCTGGTCCTTAATTTTAGGTGCCCTGGTCCCAAAGCAACACTTGATCTAATTTAGAGTTTCGAGGTCGGTCTTTGTAATTTTCCCTCTCATTCCCCTAGGTACTAGTTGGCATGTCGGGTCATTAGTGTCAAAATTTGAGCAAGAGATCCCTATATAAACATAACATACTATACTATCTTATGGGGGACTATCTACTATCAAGGGCTAGCTATCTACTAAGGAAAGGGACTACATTTGGGCATCATTGCATCACACACACTACATAGGAAGGGTTGTATTCATTCTATTCCATCCACCATTTGCATTTTACATCTAGTTATTGCCCCTATCTCTATGCATCATTGGCTAGGGCACCCTAGGCACACAATTACACACACAAGCACACATAACTACATTGGGTCTAGAATGTAGTGCAATGCTTAGTTGTAAGTCCACCATTGTGGCAGCTAAGGTCAATCGACCCTTCATATGCATCTTTTTTTTAGGGATTTGATGCTTTGTATGGGGTTTTGTAGGTAGATCTTCATACAGGTTTATGATGACATAAGAAAAGTTATTATGACAATCATGTGACAAGGATCGAGACATTGCGAAGATCTAGTGACACTTCCAAGATTAGATCCGAGATTTTCTATAGACTAGAGCAGCACCCATATTATAGAGACTAGGGCCCCAGTGCCCCGATCCTAAGTGCCCCTAGTCTAGGTCAAATCTTCATCTGCTGATAATTTCTTGAGGTAGTACCATCATACTCTACTTCATCCGCACATCATCCTGTTCAGTCTAGAATCACAGTGAGGTAAGTCATTTCAAGTTAGTACCTTATCCCTCCTATTTCAATTATTTCATTTCATTTAAATATCAAATAAAATTATTTATATAGGGTTTGGTAACAATTATTTGAGAATTTTATTTTTGAGTTTGGGCTTGGGTATGTTATCTTGTGGGATAACCGTGGGAGTTTCCATTTTCAAAACCACAGTTCTCTCTTCACACAATTTGTCTCTTCTCTCTTCACCTTCTCTTTTTAGCTCTTGCAGAAAAATTTATAAGTGATTAATGAATACTCCTTACTTCATTTAATCACATTTTATTTTTCTATGGATGTAGTCTTTTAACATTTTATTTGTCTATGGTTTTATTTGTGTATACGGAAACTTACCACATTTTTTGTTTTTGTCTATGGATGTAGTCTTTTAACTTTCAAATTTTCCATTTTGTGGATTATTTTAGTCCCTTCCTTGCACATACTTTATTTTCTTCTCCTTTATTACACGTATTTCTTTTTACACCTTTATTATGTGGATTTCATTTCCTTTCCTTCCTTCCAAGACTTGTTTTTACCTTTTGCAGTTTTGTTCTTGACACTTTTTTTTCTTCATTGTGCAGATTTTATTCTTTTTGCATTCTTATCTCTTTACTTTATGGATATTTGTTATGCTCTTCCTTTTGCAGTATCTACTTTTTCTACCTTTCTCTTCCTTTGTATCGTAGTTTTAATCCTACCTTCCTTAGATTTGTATTAGGATTTTTATTTGAAAATATTGCCCTTGCAGGTTTTCACTCTTCTCCCTCACTAAGCCGTCGAATTTACAGGTTTAAGTCCCTGGTGCACTTTTTTTTTTTTCCTTCCCTATCATGTATCTTGTTTTTTTCATTTTGCAATATGATAAATTTTAATCCACGTACCATTAACATATTTTTGGTAATTTGTGCCACTTAAAGTTTCTAATGGAGTGCTCCTCATGATGAAATCTATTGTACTTTGTAAGACCCTAACCATACGATTTTTAGTTTCCCGGTTTTCTTATACCTACTATCATATAATAGTACTTTATCTCCAATATAAAATCATTTATGCTTGGGATGTATGTCATGTCAACCTTTCTATCTCATTTTCTCTTGTGGTTGGTAATAAAGAATGAATATTTTCTCATATAAGTTCGTAAGGCAACCAATATATCATGCACATATGCATATTCATTTATTCTAAATGCTAGCATCACTCTTAAACTAGAATAATGAATTCCATGGGCACCATGGTTTCTAATCCATATACCAAGTGAAATGGGGAATATTTGGTAAGTATTTTGTAAAAGCCCTATATGCCCATAATAGTTCACAAACATTGCATATCTCATGATAGTGTTTTTGAACACTCATTCAAATGCCTTGAAGTGTATCTGCATCTCACCGAAGGAGGAATTTGCAACCATAGTGTTCCAATTCAACAAATGGTCGAGGGAAAGGAAATTCATTCATGATTCGTCAGAGTAGATTTTTATTAAAAAGAGCTTCCTCATCTCCAGATTTCCAATTATTTTTGCATCTATTCTCTCTTTGTTCTCTCTCTCTCTCTCTCTACTTTCTAATTCTCCATTGTAAATTGTACTTTATGGCTCTTTTGTCCTATTCACTTAAGTGACCATTGTAATTTTTCATTGTAAAATTCCCCTTTTCATTAATAAGAAAGGGGCTTATTTTTCTTTCCTAGAGGAATGTGAAAGGTCACAAGTGGTGGGACTATGAAAGGTCATGTGGGGGTAGATGAAGAGACAAATTGTAAAGTTATAAATTGGAATGGATTCTCCATTCCAAAGGGTTAGATTTTCTTGGTTGATAGCTCCCATTGTCTTACTAACCGATTAACTAAAATGATGAATATGTGGTGTATCCTATAGTTAATCTAAGCTAGAACAACATGTAAATGCAATAAAGTAGTATGTAAATGATCCAAAAACCTATGCAAAAGGAAATGCTAACCCTAGTTTGCAAGAGATAAGAGGAAAGAACTCAATTGATTTGATGATCTTGCAGGACTATGTCACAGAACTGACTGGAGAAACAGGAGGCAAAAACGAGTGTGCATAAGCCCCAAAAAGGATGGATCTGGAATGAGTAACTGGATTGGGGTGCCTGGAGAGGGACTGGGGCACCTACGGGTGCTCTCAGTGAGTAGAATGGGCACCCTAGTCTGTGTAAAAAATCCATAACTAATTTTTACAGGTCCGGAAGATGGTCTGAAGCCCTCATTGTTTTTCGGATCAGATTTGTTGTAACTCGTTGAATGTCGTTGATAATCCAAGATGATGAAAATACATGAAAAATACCAAAATAAGTATCAAAACCCTTTAAAAAATAATAAAAATGAATGGGTCAGATTGACCTCGGCTGTCACAATAGTGGGCTTATTAACTGAGTGTTGCACTACATTTCAAACCCGTGTGTGTGTGTGTGTGTGTGTGTGTGTGTGTGTGTGTGTGCATGATGTGCCCTAGGTTATCTTGTGTCATTCACACTTTGTGAAGTAGTGAGAAGTTACCCTTGCATTTACACAGTCGGTTGGGAGGAATCACCCTACTTCGTTGGGTCATTAACTCATGTAGTATTAAAAAAACTAGATGTAAAAATGTAATATAATGTGTGCATAGAATAGAATAGAATCCTCCCCCTATGTTGTGTGTGATGCAGATGTCCTATCCTTGTGCCTTGTGATGGAGCTATGTGGATGCAAGTGATCTCCAATGCAATAGATGGATGTAACTCTAGATGGATGATAGTAGTGACTAGTGCTTGGTCCCTCATTATGGTCTCATAACTTTATATTTATAGGGTTCTCTTGATCTAATTTCGTAATTAACCCCAAAATGGCCAACCACCAAAAAGATAAAGACCTCAAACAGCTAGAAAGAGCCCAAAAAGTGGCGAGAAAGTGTGAAAAGGATCGGGGTGTGTTGTGGTGGGACCAGGTGCCCTAGTCGAGGCTAAAATAACACAAAGTGACAAAAGATGACTAGGCATGTAGGTGTAAAAGGTCGAGAATGATGAAATAAAATAAGAGAAGATGGCCAAAAGACGGGGGTTAATTAGTACTTTCTTCACTCAAGAACCTTCTAAATAGTAGTATGAGACCGGGACTAAATAATGTCTAAAGTACATGATTTTGTGTCTACATTTTCCCCACTTTATGTTAGTGAGTGGAAATCTCAGTAACATAAAGTAGATAGATATGTGTACCTAATGTCCATGAAGATTGTAGTAGAAAATGTGCCAAAGGACTAGACAAAGCATGGAATGAAAAAAATATGATGGAGTGTGGAAACTATAGATGAAAATGCACAAAAAAGTGATGAGAGTGAACCTAAAGCGGAAACGTGTGTGTTGATGCCGATGTGTGTTTACCCGCATGGTTAGTATAGTGTGTGTTGTCGCGAAGTGTTGTCGTTCAAATTGTTGTTTTTGTTGCCCCTATTTTATTGCTTATTTCTCATACGGCCGGACGGGTGTAAGGAGAAAATGATCAAGCGATCAAATATGTATGTATGTGTAAAAATGCAATGTAAAAGACGCATGTAAATGTATGTAAATGTAAAATATGTAAATGAAAGAATGTAAATGGAACATGTGCACCTAGTCCATTTCAAGAAAGAGAGTGTGAAGTGTAGGGAGAAAGCCGCATTGTTCTCCTTCCTGTAATTGCTTCCCGAATGTGTGTGAAGAGATCTCTGTACGTCCTAGTTTTTTTGGTGATCCAACGCCATTGGCTGAAGTAGTGTAGGGAGGCATACCCACTGTAACCTCCAAGCCTATAACTATTTCCCATAATGCTAAGGACAACCAAGTCCTGTAAAATCTGTGATGTATGTGATTTGTAGACTGGTATGAACCCACTCGTTGTATATAACGAAGCTAAACCGGTGTAGAATCTTTGTGCAGTGTGTAGAAAAACCCCAAATGATTCCCCCCTCTTTAGGGGGGCATGTGATGTCGCTGATAAGAGAATGCAGCCCCAAAAGAGGAACAACTACATGAAGTCTGAAACTATTCCCTGCAGGGGGAAGGGAATACACTTGGTAGAAACCAAGGTGTGTACAAATAAGGATGGATAGCCAAAAATAAGTGTTAGTATGAAAAATCATGCATGTAAAAGATAGTGTGTAAGCTACGCAAACAAGTGTAAAAGCTACCAAGAAATGTAGTAATGTAAACACGTAAGAAGTCAAAGTAAGTCCACCAAAGCGAGTTACAAACATACATCACTCAAGATGTCGCAAAACATGCAAAGGCCATCATGGTCGCAACCAAACAAGTGTGCACACCAAACATAGGGCAATGCCCGCAAACAAGAACAAACAAAAGCAAACAATAGAATAAACAAGTATGGAAGAAAATACCCCTACATAACAAATGTTGCACATGAAGCACCTGTTAGCATGTTATAAAGATAACTAGTATGTCAAAAGCATGTAGAACCAAGTAATGTAAAGTGTTTATTAAAAAATGAAACAATAGCTCCTGGAAGAGATGAATGTGGATGCCCCCAATGACTAGTGTTGGAAGGGTAGAAGGTGAGCATCCATGTTGCGTGTAAAAGACTTGTATATGTGATCATAACTAAAAAAGATGTGAACACGCAAGTGTGGATGATATAGATAAATGACATACAAGTAATCGAAGTAGCATGTGTAATAAAGAGACCATGAATAAGCAAAAGTGAGCAAGAGTAAGAGCAACCATAGTATGCATTATATTGTGGATGGATGGAATGGAATGCAAAATGGAGTGACATGAGCTAGGTGTCCCCGAGTGAATGGAAACGTATGCAGTGAGGTTCATTTGGTTTTCCCCCTCAGTAGTCAAGAGTGAACCATAAACGAGTGCGTCATCGAGAAATGGTCGAAGTGTGTGGTGTGTCTAGCGCGTTGTGGTGAGTATGTATATGTAGTGATGATGATATGCGACATATAGAAGAGATGTGTGTGAACCCTATAGCCAAAGCATATATCATGACAAAATGAATGTATGAGTGATGATTTATCCCTAAGCGTATATCACTACACGATGAATAGTAGGGACGGGTGATGTGGCCTAAAGCATATACCACTACAAGATGAATAGTATGGAGTGTTGATGTAGCCTAAAGCATATACCACTATAAGATGAATAGTATGGAGTGGTGATGCGGGATAAAGTGTATATTAATACAAGATGGATAGTAGAGAGTGTTGATGTAGCCGAAAACGTATACCACTACAAGATGAATAGAATAAGTGACGAGTTAGCCTATAGCGTATGTCACTATCCTAGAAATGTTACATTATGAGAGGGTGAATGATAAACATGTGATGAATGAAAGATCCATTTGATTTTAAACCCTAGTCAATTGAGTATGGACTGAGGAACTAAAGTGTGTCATCGAGTAGTGAGTGCATCACTTAGAATACAATGTAATATGTGTGATGATAATAGATGTCCATGTGATGAGTAGAAAGTGTAATGTATGATGTAGATTGACAAGTGTAAGATATGTGATGTAGACTAAGTGTAGTATGTGTAATGCAAGATGTGTAGAATGTGTAAATTGTAATGGAAAGAGAATGTAATGTATATAGTATATAGGATGAGTAGTGTATGATGCTAGACACGTAGACCATGATGTATGCATAGTGACGATTAGTATGATGTATCATGTATCATGTCAACTATGTGAATAGATGCGGTGTGTATTACCTATCAGTGCAAGATGTATGGGGTTCATGTGTAGTAAGCCCTCAACAGTCAAGTGTGAACCAAAGCACAAGAATGTGTCATCGGGTAGTGACAATGCTAAAAAATGTAATGAGCATGCCTCTACAAGAAGATTGGTGTATGAGAATGCAAAGACTATAGATGCATAGATGTGGCGATGGGTAGGGGAGATGTATTAGATCTTATGCCCACAAGTGTGTTTCGAGAATATCATGTAAATTCATCGAGAAGATCATCATCCTGGGTAATAATCGAATGGATGAGCATTAACAACTTGATAAGCAATAGTGTTTAGTTGATCATGTAATGATCCATTTAGGCATAAGTTGTGTACATATACACGGCATATTCCTCATGTAAATGGAGGAAGAGGACAATCATGTGCATACCAATGAGTAAGGTTATGTGTATGACCATGGAAAGAGCTATGCAAATGAAAATGTGTCCAAAAGCCATAGGAAATATATATCTATATGATCAGGATCTAGAGTGCCCCAATATAATCAAGCCATGATTGTCCTAATGTGAGTGGAGAAGTAGTAGGAGTGTGTGCAAGAAATACATCAAGATGAAATACGTGAAGACCATAGCAGCCATAACATGAACCAACCCATGATATAGATGAGGGTCATATGGTGGAGGATGGATGTCATCAATAGAAAATCCTTATCAAATTAATCTCGTGTGCGTACATATTGTTTCTGGTGAAGTAGGATCTAATGGTAAATGTTCCCAAAAAACGAGTTGTTCATAAATAATGTGCATGTGAAAGGTTGGTGTGGTAAGGGAGGTGGTACATACAAAGATGTAGGTGATAGAGCAACGTCCATAGATGGACATGCCCCTCGATAAGGAACCATAGCAGTAATAGTAGCAGTAGCTCAAAAGAAAGCGCATCTATTACACAAATGGTACTATCAAGTGGTGGTAAGTGTGGTGGTTCTTTTATAGGTTGCGGCTCATATGTGATATTAGTGTGTGAAATAGGAAGATTAGTATTAGAAGCCTGGTTGCAATATTGGATTGGATCACGGTCACAAAAAATAGCATATTCAATGCTCTCTTGTAAGAATTGTATACAATTATGGACAGTAGAGGCAATAGCTTGCATGGCATGAAGCTATAGCCATGGCCTACCAAGTAAACAATTGTAGGAAATGGGGAAATCAACAACGAAAAATATAGTGTGGGTAGTCTTAGGACCAACAGTGATAGGTAATGCAATGTGACTGAAACATGGACGGACTAAAACATGGATGGACAGAACCATCATAAGCATGTAGTGAAACACTAGAGGGACTAACATCATGAGTGGAAAGACCTAAAGCTTCAAGGAATGACATAGGACACAAGTTAAGTTCAGATCCATTATCAATCAAAGTGCGCTTAACAACTACATTATGAATACGACATATGATATGTAAAGGTGGGTCATTATCAAAAGTGTAAAGATCGACAGAAGGTTAGATTTGAAAACTAGGTGTGAAGAGAATGCATCGGCAAAGACTTGATAAACCGAATCTAGATGCATGTCAACACGAATGCGAGTAGTAGAAAGAAAATGTTGGACTCTATGTAGTAAATCAAGATTTGCAAGCAAATAATCATTGATTGAGATACTCATGATGACCAAACCCTAGGATGACAAGTAATGAATGAAGAATCTAAAAGCGTGAATAATCGGGTTCACCAAAATGATTAACTAAAATGATGAATGTGTGAGATATCCTATAGTTAATCTAATCTAGAACAACATGTAAATGTAGTAAAATAAATATGTAAATGATCCAATCAACTATGTAAAAGGAAATGCTAACCCTAGTGTGCAAGAGAGAAGAGGAAGGAACTCAGTTGATTTGATGATCATGTAGGACTGTGTCGCAAAGTGTGATCAAGAAACAGGAGGCAAGAACGACTATGCATAAGCCCCAAAAAGGATGGATCTAGAATGATTAGTTGGATTGGAGCACTGGAGAGGGACTGGGCGCCTACGGGCGCTCTGGTCTATAGAATGGGTGCCCTGGTCTATGAAAAATATTCAAAACTAAGTTTTATAGGAGTTCGGAAGATGGTCTCGAAGCCCTCGTTGTTTGTCGGATCAAATTCGAATGTCTTTGATAATCTAAGATGATGAAAAGACTTGTAAAAGACCAAAATAAGTATCAAAACCCTAAAAAAATAAGAATGCAAATGAATGGGTTAGAGTGATCTCACTACTGCCACAACAGTGGGCTTACTAATGAGAGCATTACATTACATTTAGGACCCAAATGTAGTTTTGGTGTGTGTGTGTGCATAACGTGCCCTAGGTACTCTTGTGTCAATCGCACTTTGTGAAATAATGAGCAATAAATAGATGTAGAAAATGTAATAGAATGTGTGCATGGAATAAAATAGAATCCTCCCCTATGTTGTGTGTGATGCAGATGTCCTAGCCTTGTGCCTTGTGATGGAGCTATGTGGATGCAAGTGATATCCAATGTAATAGATGGATGCAACTCTAGGTGGATGATAGTAGTGACTAGTGCTTAGTCCCTCATTATGGTCTCATAACTTTATATTTATAGGGTTCTCTTGGTCTAATTTCGTAATTAACCCCGAAAATGGTGACCACCAAAAAGATAAAGACCTCAAATGGCTAGAAAGGGCCCAAAAAGTGGTAGAAAAGTGTGAAAAGGATGGGGCGCCCTGGGCCCACCCTATACTATCCCGTGCGCCCTAGTCAAGTCTAAAATAGCGTAAAGTGACAAAACTTGACTAGGCAAGTAGGTTTAAAAGGTTGAGAATGATGAAGTAAAATAAGAGAAAATGACCAAAAGACGAGGGTTAATTAGTACTTTCTTCACTCAAAACCTTCTAAATAGTAGTATGAGATCGGGACTAAATAATGTCTAAAGTGCATGATTTTGTGTCTACAAACTACAATTCTTCTATCTCCTTATCTTATGTTTTCCTCTCCATCTCAACTTTACTCCATGAGCATGGTTACTTGTGCAATATTATGTAAATGAACTTTGATTTACTTGTGTTTTGTTCCTCGTTCCTTGACATGGTGTCTTCTCATTGATAACTTGGAAATATTATGGTTTTATGTCAATAAACTCAACTTGTTATTTATTGAGTAAAACCCCTTCTCACTTCTCTCCTCTCTCCATACACACACCTTTCCTCCACCTCCTTTTGCACACAAGTTTAGTGGAGTATTTCCGTGTGATTCTCGGTCAAAGGGCCACCCCCCACGGTTAGAGTAGTGTGTATATTTCATGTTTTCAATAAATGGAGTTGCCCCATTCCTAAGCAGAGGGACCTAGTCCCAAAGTGTTGGTGAAAGCCCCTAATTTTCCCTTGTGACAAATTATTTTGCCAACAAGATGGATTATAATGTGCTTAAGTGCTACAAATGGCTAATAAGAAGCTCAAATGTGAATTTCTAAAAAAAATAGTACTCATGCACACCCTATGTAATGACACTATGGGCAATTAGGTGTAACTAGTTCATGATTTTTAATTTCAATTCTTTCTTATTTACTAATTTTATAAGTAGATCTCTATTGAGCATTAATATATGTTTTGACATGCGATTTACAGGTTTCACATGTATTGCATGGAACACACTTTCTCGGTCTTGTGTATAACATATACATAGAGAGGTTTACATTTACTTGTTCCATTTTATTTCATTATAACATTTTCATTACTAGATTAAAACGATGACATTTATAGTACCCGAAATTTGCTCCTAAGGCACTTGACAATAATCATTTGGAATTTATGTCAACTTTAGCCCCTTTAACTTTTATTGACTTATTTAAAAGTTCCTCATTCAATTCTTACACTCTAAGTCCATTAGGTCACCACTTGTTCTTCTTCTTAGCACTTATGAAACTAATGCACATTATACATAACACATCTTCATACTTTTAGCTATTTACCTCATGTCTCTAATTGGGTCCCAAGCTAAGTCTAGACAGTAATTGTGTGGAAATGGACATAATTGGTCAATGTTTCTATCCAAGACCAATGGTTATGTCTATTGTAGTTGAAAAGGTCACATTTTCAAATACACAAGTTACCCCATTTGGCTTATAGTCAATTAAGCATGAATTCATTCACGCAAGTCAACTATAAACTCATATGCACCCTAACCTATTAGGGGCATCTAGAGATCTTACACTCAAGTGCAATAGACGTTAATAAGGAATTTGGGCTCCAATCATTGAAGCAAAGTGATTCCTTAGAGCACCACAATAAGCTACACGTTTGAATACATCATCATTTGCTACCCTAGATCACTCTTGCCAAAAAAGAAGCTAAATATACTTTCTAATTGTTGAGGGCCTTATTCAAGCCTTACCAAAAACCACTATTTATACACATTCACACACATTCATTGAGAGGGAGAACTACAAAATGTTAAACTATATGAATATGTGAGTTGTAAAATTGCACTTAAAATAATAGTTTGAGAGGTTATTCCAAGTTTCCATTTTAATATGTGTAGTAGTAATAACTACGTGATAGGCATTGTAATGGTGGTGGTGTACTATGCTATTTGAGATGTTAACAATTAATTGTTGATGATGAATTCGACATGCATTTGACTCTCATAGGGAAATTTGATGCTTATTTAACCTCCACTTAGAAGTTTTTTATTTTCCTTGATTGGGAAATGAGTTAAAAAATTATAATATTTTGACAACACAATAGAATTTGTGATAAGCGGTTCATAAGATTAATTTTATTTTTATAATTAATAAAAATGATATTCAAAAAATATCCAATAAAAACCTTGAGATTGATATTTCCATATTTGTCAAATAAATATATTTAACATATTGTATTGATTTTCATAAATATAACTAAAAATAAAAAAAAGTTATATAAATACAAAAAGTTAGAACGTATAAAATAATGTTTAACATATACAAACGTAATATAATAATTCGTAGCGTATAAGTTGAAAAGTAGAAATGAATATATTTTTTAGTTAAAATTTTATAAATGGCAAATACATAAATTAAATGCTATTTTCAAATTTTAAAAAATTAGTAGGAGAGGAGAATTTAGATGTTAACTTATACAAAGTTAAAATAGTTCAATAATTAAGTAGTGTTGTGATTTTTTTTTGGGAAAAATAAATTTAATAAATTAAAAAATATAGTAATTTTACATTTAAATTAAATATTTAATAATATTTGATAGATATGATAGCTGGAAAAACTTTAATATTATTTTAATTTTATGTATCTCTTGATCCTTTGCATTAAAGTGAAGAAAGTCTACTATTAATCCAATTTTTTTTAAAAAATAAAATAAAAATAGAAGTTTATCTATAAAACATTAATCATAATTAAACGGTCAAACCTCTAAATTTGGCAGGAAGTCTGTAGCTGTTTTAGTTAGGTTTATAGCAAGTGGGAAAAATGCATAGTTAGCCTTTCTGCTTCTTTATTTAAACTGTAAGAAAGAAAGCTAAAAAGGCATGCAATACAAGAGGAAAAATTAGCTCTGTAAATCGAACAACACTCCATCCTGCATGCACCCATGAATGTTTATGGTGTAATTTCAATGTATATAACTTGTTTTTAATGCTAGAATTCCTTACAACATTTAGAGGAATCTTTTTTCCAGTCAAATTGTTGAAGCTCTGTGGTATCAACCATGTATTCTCACAATTTCAAGCAGATTTATGAGGCAAACTTATTGGAGGCCTGTTTGTTAGGAGCACTATTATCATGTTGTTTTGTTTTAAGCATGATTAAAAAGATGGGTTCTAGTAGCAGTGGCAATCATTTTAGTTCTCCAGCAAACCAGGCCTGTGCAGCGTGCAAACATCAGAGAAGAAAGTGCACACCAGAATGCCCATTAGCACCATTTTTCCCTCCTGACCAGACAAGAAAATTTCAGGTAGCTCATAAGCTTTATGGAGTGAGTAATATTTTGAAGATACTTAATAACTTACAAACCTTTGAGGATAAAAATGGGCAATGGACACCTTATGTTGGGAGGCAGAGGCGAGAAATACAGATCCAAGGTTTGGCAGTTATGGTCTGTTTATGAAGCAGCAGGAACTTTTGCAGAAGATGCAGGAAAATTTCGAGAAGGAATTGCAGAACAAACAGAAGGAGGTGGATTTTTATGCAAATCTACTTTATTCACAGTGTGGAATAGTAGTGGGAGTAGGAGGAGGGAGGAGCCATGAAGAACAACCACCACAACGTTTTATACAGAGTGCTAGTGATTTTTCTTCTGCTCAAGACTTGTATCAAAACAACCGTTCTCTGTATTCTTCAGAGCATCCAGTGTGTACCAGTATGGCTATTATTCCGGCTCAGGCACCACCTCCTCATTCCTATCCTCCTTTTGTACATGAAGGTATTTATCTTAACCCTGGGATTTTGTTTGTATGAAAATGTTTGGGTCTAGTTCTTTGTATTGAACTTATCTTAACTCTGGGATTTTGTTTGTATGAAAATGTTTGGGTGTAGTTCTTTGTATTGAACTTATATGACTAGTACTGACTGAACTTGAACCTAACTCACTGTTATAACATACTATTAGTTTATATGCCATACTTCTTTTTATGTCCTGTATGAATATGATATAGTGCATTTCATTCTATTGGTTTGAATAGGAGGTTGGGCTAAAGTCTGAGCTTCCGACCACCTTTTTAATAAGATAGATGTTGGGCATAGAAATTTACATAGCTAAATTTCTACTATATGAACCATAGTAAATATAAGTCATGAATAGAATAGTTTATCTGATTTATTTTCATTTAGCATACTCCCTCTCTTCTCTTATACCCCTCCGCTCTCCCATTTCTTAGAAACTTTTATGTGTTTATGTGCTCGGCCAACCGAATACATCATAAGCTAAACCCGTACTGACAAATAACCAACCTGCAATGAATAGGGAAGGTATAGTAATATTGAACATGTTCCATATAGAACTATATGTACGTTGGATACTACAGCTGGCCACCCCGGTTCTATTCCCTTACCCTACCTGGACTGGGCTGGGCTAAGTAGCATTGGGATGGGTTTGGGCTGGGCCCTGAACCCTATAAAAATCAGATCCTGTAGGCGAACCTCATCAAACCCAGATAGAGGTTCAGGCGAACCTCATCAGAACCAGATAGAGGTTTCAATGTATAGGTGAACCTCATCAAAACCAGATAGAGAGTTAGACGTTTGTTGACTTTTTTTTATATATTAGGTATTACATTCATAAAAAAATTGTTAATGAGAAAGAGTTTAGAAAGTGAGAAGTTTAAAATGGGGAATTATATTCACCATTCTTCTTTCTTACTAATAAATACTTGAAATGTGGGTATTAAAATGGACTCCTTATCTTCTGATTGAATATATCAACAATGTAGAAAAAAAAATCGTTAAAATACTGATAATTCTAAAAATTCCAACAAATAAATAATCCCATTTCAAAGTTGGCAAAATATTCAGAGAAACATCAACTAAATACATAACTTGATGTAATAAGATATATTTAGAAACTACAAAGGAACTGTGACGTGATAGTGATGAAAGTTCTGAGCTAAAATCCTCAATTAAGAGCCACTGTGTAAGCTTCTGGAAAGACATTGAGTTGTTAATGCTTCTATAAATTAAGTGTATAACTTGAAATAGTAAGATATTTTTAAAAACTACCGAAGGGTGTGATGGCAAAGGAGATATTTGGTGAATGATAAAGGAGGACTTTGGTAGCTAAGAGGGTTTACTAGTTCAAATTCCCAAGGATATTACTTCTGTACTTCCTATGCCCTCCAACAAATCAGGCCTGTACAACCTCCAAACATCAGAGAAGAAAGTGCCCACCAGAATGTCCTTCAGCACAATTTTTCCATCCTCAACAGACGAAGATTTCAAGCAGCTCATAAGGTTTTTGGGGTGAGCAATATTTTGAGGATACTTTAAAGATTTTGATAAATTTCAGGATTAACAAGTGTCAATGAACATCTAATTTTGGGAGGCAGAGCTGAGAAATACAGATCCAAAGTTTGGCAGTTAAGGTTCTTGTAAGTAGCAGGATTATTTCCAGAATGAATTGCAGAAGAAACAGATGGAAGTGGATTTTTAAGCAAAGTTATTTCATTCACAGAGTAGAATGGGAGTAGAAAAGGAGGAGGGAGGATTCATGAAGAACAACAACATTTTATTCAGAGTGCTAACGATTATTCTTCTGCTCAAGTGACTCAAAACAATTATTCTCTTCGTTCTTCAGAGGATCGTGCCTCTTTGCATTCAATGTGACTATGGTTCGTTCTCAGGCACCACCTCCTCATTACCACCATCCTTCTTTATGTACAAGAAGGTATTTATCTTGAGTGCTTGTATTGCCCCTTTAAGCTCCGAGATTTTATGCTTAGTATAGATTGGTTCTTTGTATTGATTCTTTCAACTCTTAGGTTTATACGAGTTGTATGGAATGATTTTTTTATGGGTATTAATGGCGGTCTGCCGGCGAGGTCATTGTCTGGCCCCTTTGTAGCTCTAAGCTTCTATGTGTTGGATTGACGTTTTTTCCATGCAGCATCCATGAAGGGTGTTGAACTATTTTTGGGGTGCAAATCTTAATTTTGTTTAAGTCATATTTGTTGGCTTTAGCTTGCTGGCTAAGAATGGTTGATTATAGGATGTGTTTGGGTGATAAAAGTGCATTGTCTCATCATGAGAGACATTCTGAAAGACTAAAGAGTCAAAGAGTAAAATTTCGACTCTATGGAAGACAAATTAATTAGAGGGCAAAGCTTTGGAGGAAGAATATTATGTTTGTAAGTTTGTTTGAAGTTAATACAATTATCAAGGTTTTGGCTGGGTTTTTTTACTCGAAAGGGTTTCGTAGGATAAATATAGTGTCAATATTCTTGATATACTTTTATTTATTTCATACCTACTTATTTATGCTTCTTTGGTTCTAGTTTATTTTATGCGTGTTTGTTCCAAAATCCCAACATGTAGTATCGATCCAAAGTTGAGCTCGGTGGAGGGTTTGCTTTCTTTGCTTTAAACGGTGTTTGAGTTGCAAATATGTTTTTGAGTAAGAACCTCTAATATGGAAGGGATCACAAGAATTGAGAGTGACAAATTCAATGGCAATAACTTTGAGTTATGGAACCTCAAGATGGAGAAACTCTTGACAAAGAGATATCTCTAGATCGTCGTGTCACAAAAGACATCTATAGCGTTGACACGGGAAGAGTGGGACAAAGTTGATAGGAAGGTCAAGCATACTATCGGGTTATGCGTTTCGACTCTATGTTGTTAAATGTGTCTAGTTAGAAAACCGCAAGAGAGTTGTGGGACAAGTTGGAAGCATTGTACCACACAAAGTCATTGGTTAACAAGCTTAACCTAAGGAAGATGTATTCATTAAGAATGGATGATGGATGTGAAGATGGACGTTGTATTCATTAGGAACACCTAAATTATTGTAACTTTGTGTTGAGTGAGTTTCTTGTCCATAGATGTGAAGATGGATGATGAAGAGAGGTGTATTACACTTCTCTCGCTCTTTTCGAACTCTTGCGATAATATGGTAATGGAAATCATCAACACGACAAAGAAATTGAAGCCCGAGAATATAGTTGGGACTTTGTTGTCTAAAGAGATGAGCAGAAGTCAAATGAAGACTATCATTCAAAGGAATGTTTGATAGTTTGTCGGAGAGGAAGCGAGAGAGAGGCAAGAGTAAGTTGGGGGATGAGTGCTCAAGCCCAAAGATAGATACAAGACACTAGATTAATGTTTGAGGAACTCGTTGGATGTGAGAAAGGAAATGTATTATTGACTCAACGGGAAATTCGAGAGGACTCGAAGAAAAGTTGGATGATCGATACAATACTAAAGTGAGAGGCCTTAGCAGAAAATTGGGCAATTCTCGGTATAGTGGGTATTGGAAAATTCTTCTCAAGAGGTAATTAAACCTTGTTTAGAATTCCAAGGAGTAATGGGTGGGCGGTGGAAACAAGTTCAAGAATTCTTGTGGCAAAGCGATTTGAAAGTGGACCATTGTTGGCTTGTTTATGCATCTATTTGGATTCGGTGAATGCATTATATGTTTCTTTTTATGAAAAGGATCTTATATTATATTAATTCAATACGATACAAGATAACTTTCAACAAAAAAGTGGACGGTATGAGAGCACGCCCAAAACCACAAACAAAGCTAGGCCAAGCCTAGAGCAACGAGATTCAAACTAGGCTGAGCCTAAGAGAGTACAAAATATATAGGCATCACCTAAGATCATACAAAAACATAATCAAGTAGCAGCAACAAACATGCCCAAAGCGAGCGGATCATGATCATCCGGCCACCTCGAACCAGAAAGTCCTTGCCAACATCTGGAGGCTCCCAACCAACAATAACTTCTTCCTTCGAGTCCGCTTTCCCGCAAGTAGGAATGGCGAGGCCGAGGCGAAGGAATTTTTCTGAAGGTGGCGGTAGTGGTGGCGGGTTCCAAGCACCATGATACGAAGAAATAGCGGAGGGGAGCCCCACCCATGTTGACGAGGTGGTGAGCCCCACCCCGCCAAGCGAGTTGAAGAAGGCGGCGAGCCTCGCTACATGGCGGCGAGCCGGTGAGTAATTGTGTTTATGCAACAGGCCGGGAGCGGCGAGTGGGACCGAAAACACGGGGTTGAGACCGGCTATGTCGGCCACCGCGTGTGGAAGGCGAGGAGCGCCTGAAGTAGGAGACGAAGGCACTCGAACAACATTACATGGGGCTTCTCCCGGTGGCGCAGTAGAGGCTGGAGGTGGTCCACCTCCGGCCGCAACCTTATTGGCCTAAACTTGAATCTGCGAAGCACATTAGAGATCACCATGGATTTATTATAAACTGAGAAAGATTGATCAACTGCAAAATTAGCAAAGAAAAAAGCATTTCTTTCTTTCCATATCCAAAATAGAATCTCCCCTTTGAAAACATGCCAAATTTGGGTGAACATAGGTAGAAGCTTGGGATTGTCTCCCAAAAGAATATGTTGCCAAGTGAAGCAATGAGGCCGTAAAGGAAAGAAAAATGAATGGATTCAGTTCTGCATTTTGAGCTTTGGGACAAAACCAGAAAACATGCAAAATTGTTTCCAGATGGCCACAAAAAGGACATGTGGGAGTTGGGATCCCAATTTGAACAAGACGAGCCCCGATAGGAAGGCCTTGGTGAAGAATACACCAAAGGAAATGAGCAATTTTGGGCTCCACACATAGAGTCCAAACAATTTCAAATCACCTACTTTAGGTAGACAAAGTGGAATGAATTCCCAACACATATTTAATTCATCCACCATGGGAAAATGAGGCAAGATCCAACGATATTCGTTGTTGGCTTTGTAATTGCAGAATGGAGTATCATGTACCACTTCCAATCCATACAAACTATGTTTTCAACCTTCCGTGCCATGAATAATATAATTGTTAGTGCAAAATCACAAAGCACCCCCAAATGAGTTATAAGGTCTACTTTTCTAAGGCGGACTCATCCGGTGTGATTGCATAACATGGGACCTTCTCTCAAGTGTGGGACTTGTGGACTTGAGATGGTACTCCAGAGAAAGTCGCTTCTTCTTCCCGATCCTAAAGCTAAACTACTCCTAATGTAGAAATGATGTCTAACTACACCTAACTTAACAATGCCAAGGAGACAGGGAGAGAGAAAGTGCATAAAGAGGGAAATCCTACACTAACGAGGTGATAGCACCAAGAAAAGGGAAGTCCTGGTCACAATCTCAGCTACCTGAAGTGGGGAGAGGTGAGCAGAGGAGAGGGTGGACAAGATGCACCATAGACTAGAGATAGATTTCACAAAGAATACCACTTCAAAACCCATTAAATACAGCTCCCATGACCTGTAACAAACATCAGAATATGCACAGTATACCCTGTAATGATGAGAGGTGAGGAGAGACAATAAACTAAGCAAATGATGGACAGATGCATCACAAAACAGATTTTATTACTCCAAAATTTCACACAATATATCGTTAGTGGGCAAGAGGATAGAGAATGCCATTATAGAGCCGTGAAAGGAGGTTCAAACTCCATTTTCGACCCTAGGGAAGAAAAGAAAAGGGGAGGCAGAGAAGAAGGATGAACAACTTTACAATGAGCCCCGACCCTTCTTTTATAGATGTAACGAAGAGGAAAGAAGAAAAAGGCAGGATACTTGATTCGAAGCTCAGCTACTGGCCGACAATGCCCCTGTAAATCCTACCCACAATCCGTCGAGCCTGGTTCCCCACGCCTGTTTGTCATATGAGAGAGGATGGCAGACCAAAATCTCAATATCCGGGTAGTGGAAGCCATCGGATCCCGCACTAATGGAGTGGAAGATGCTTTCCAGACTTTCTCTTTATTCTGCTCTTGATTTAGCGTCGTGCCGACACGTGGAGGCTTCCGCTTGATCTCTATACTTAGTCATTTTTTGAGCTTGTTCTGAGCTGTTTTTAAGCCTGAAGACTTCAAATCTTTGCCCCTTTCTTTTCCTTCTTGCTCCTGGCTCTTTTGACATTGCTCCTCCTTCCTAACCCCACTATTCTATTTTTGAGCCCACCTGTAGCCCGTTAAATAGATTAAGGCTCAATTCGCTCGACAGAGCCGTTTCTTCTCCTGCTTCATGCACAAGGTTGTTTAATCTTTCACAGGCCCCGCCACCCTATCAGAGCCCCTCTGCAACTTTGTTTGTCGTCCTGGAATGTGAGCTCATGGGTTTGAGTCATCTCCTTCATAATTTACTTATGTGCAGGACTTGTCTTTGACCAAATTTGCCCTGGGGCGAATTTGGGATAACAATTTGGCGACTCATGGGGACATCTGCCTGCTAGATGAAGAGACTAGTAGCCTTGAAGCGTCCATTGGGCATGGAGTCACAATTAATGGCCTGGTACTGACCCTTCCTTCAAAATGGACTCCCATTGCTGCATTTTCTATGTTCTGCTTGTCCCCAAGTTTGCACTCTCAATTTTCATAAGAAAATCTTGGAAATGGAATTTCTGAGAGTAGAAATTTTATTTAATTTTGGGGCTTTCATTTGTCCCTAAACTGGATCTGTTTTGAAACGAATTTAGTTGCTCTGCATTTGTTTTCTTTTGGAAATTGCAATCAGTATAAGCAACTATGATTCTTCTTCCATAAATACTGAAGAGCTTGGCTTTATGCACCTTTGGAGCAATGCGAACAAAACTTATATACAGAGATCAAATCATACATGCCTCAAATGAGACATGCAAAGTTTACATAAGCACTTCTTCTGCTGGAAACAAAGTCTACTCCTAATCCTACACTAACAAGAGAGAAAGAATGCTAAACAAAACCTGCCACGGGTAGGAGAAGTAGCTTTCCTTTCTCAAGAGGGGCAACCATGCAAATGATTTGACATTGAATATGGTTGCCAACATGAATGAAAAACACACTTTAAGCCTGTCTTCCACCCAAATCATCAAGGTATCAACATTATTAGAAAATACCTCTTCAAGTTGGCTTGCATTGGACTCTTGGAGGTATTGATGATGACCCTTGGTACTTTGATGCTCATCCTCATGCCCTGAAGTAGGCATGACTGGTTTGGTTTCTCCTTTGGCTCCAATGAAGCCAAGTACCTGATTGGGCATGGTCTGATCCTTTGGATGTGCCCATTTCTCTTAAATTCAACTCCAAAAATGGAGTCTTCTTGTGGACCTTCTTGGGTGGATGGTGTGGGAGAAATGGTGATATCTTTCTGCCCTTTCCTTTCTTCCTCCTGTGAAGAGCATGGAAGGTTTAAGTCTCCCAAACTTGATTCCAGAGGGCTGCTATAAAATGCAGGTTGCTGTAATTGAATGCTCTCCTCCATGACAACAGGTTCATATGCTTGGAAGGTGGATGAAGGAGGAGAAAACAATAGAAACTCAACTGGTTCTTCTCCATCAAAACAGTCCTCCAAATCAGACAAATAAATTGCCTCATTGTTGTTCTGCTGCAAATGTTCAACCTCTTCCATGGTGTCCTCTTGGTCTATAACTTGATCACCATGGCTCCCTTCACTCTCAAACATGAAGTTTGAAAGATCAAACTCTTCTTCAACATTAGAGCTTGAAGGGGATGAAGTGGGAGGAAGAACTGAAGGTTCTTCTGTAGTCTACTCCACACTTGGGACCTCTGAAACTGTATGGTCCTCCTCCATTAAAGGTTCATCAATCAAATCAGTTCCTTGAAATGAAAGCAAAGAATCTTCAATGATGCCTTCTTCACTGAGTGGCTTCAACACTGATTTAATTTCTCCCACTATTCCTTTTCAATGGGACTTGGAGCTTATTGTTCCTCCTCCTTTTCTGGTTGTGCAGCTTGGATCATATCAACATCCTCTTTAGGCAAAGAGCCATAAACAGACTGTTGATTTTCTTCTTGTTGTTCTTGATCTTCTTCTATGCAGACTCAGCCTCAGCCACCACTGGTTCTTCAACCCTGACCTCCTCTATTGGCTTGACCATCAAGGGGATCTTTGTAAACCCAAATTTCACAGCCCGACTCTTCAGATTGTCTGTTATTTCTTTTATGTTGGGCTCCTCTTCTTGTTGTTCTCCTTGACTGGATTCTTGAGTCTCTTCCCAACATGGGCTTGGGAAAGCAAGAGGAGTGGCAGGTTGGGGTTCAACCATATTTGCAATTATTTTTGGTGGGAAGGGAGGTGCAACTTCTTGTTTGTTTCGAGGGGATGACTGTTTGGAAGGGAAAAGGACAGAAGAACTGAGATGAGGTGGAAGACTAGGGGATGGAGAAATGGATTTCACCCTTGGGGCAGCATACAATGGGAAGCTTGGAAATTGAAGCTCAAATTGAGATGGTGTTGCTTGAGGAGTGGAGATAAAATTACCAGATAATGGTGTGGGATTTACCCATTGACAAGGCTGCTTGACACCAAATTTGTACGCCTCAATCTCCTCAGTCCATTGTGTAAGTTGGGGCAGCATTTCAACCATGAATTCTAGCTTCTCCTGAGGGTTGTAATGTCTTGGAAAAGGGTATTCCCATGGATAAGGTGCCCTGCAACCAATCTTGAATTCCTTCATTTGTGTATGGCCCTAAACTGCACCATGCTAGCCTCCATTTTTGAATCTTCTCCAGTGAGACTAAAGCATCCTCTCGCATAACTATCGACATTATATGTGTCCCCTTGTTCTTGATAAGCTCCATGGCCAAACTGACTTTGACTCTGTTCATATGGGTAAGCATAATGGTCCTAGATCCGATTATAATGCTGATCCGGAGGAGTTAGGAAATACATTAGAGGTGGATTGCATTGTTGTAAGTATGATTTCCATGAAGGGAATGAAGTCATGATTGCACAACCTCATGGAGTGGGAGAAAATGGATGAAACGAGTGGAAATGGATGGGAAAAAGTCTGCAACTCGGAGGATGGGTTTTGACCGATGATGGAGTCGCCATATGTGCTTTAAATGTGCCTCAAAAGGTGACCCTTAATAGGAACACATCAACTCGCTAAGATGAAGTGGTAAGGTGCTTCAGACATGTCCCACCGAGCGTGCCAAAACTGTTAGTTGCGCATGGTGGTGTAAGTTTTGTTGTTTTTGCTGAGACACTAAGAGAAGATGAAATATCTAACCCCAGTGTCCCACCGGGCATGCCAAAACTATTAGTGTGAAATCACAACACCCCCAAATGAGTTATAAGGTCTGCTTTTCTAAGGCGGACTCATCTGGTGTGATTGCATAACATGGGACCATCTCTCAAGCTGTGGGACTTGCGGACTTGAGATGGCCCTTCGGAGAAATTCGGCTTCTTCTTCCTGATCCTAATGCTAAACTACTCCTAATGTAGAAATGACGTCTAACTACACCTATCTTAACAATTCCAAGGAGACAGGAGAGAGAAAGTGCATAAAGAGGGAAATCCTACACTAACGAGGTGATAGCACCAAGAAAAGGGAAGTGCTTGGTCACAATCTCAAATTTACCTGAAGTGGAGAGAGGTGAGCAGAGGAGAGGGTGGACAAGATGCACCACATACTAGAGATAGATTTCACATAGAACACCACTTTAAAACCCATTAAACACAGCTCCCAGGACCTACAACAAACATCAGAATATGCACAGTATACCCTACAACGATGAGAGGTGAGGAGAGACAATAAAATAAGCAAAGGATGGACAGATGCATCACAAAATAGATTTTATTGCTCCAAAAGTTCACACAGTACATCGTTAGTGGGCAAGAGGCAAGAGAATGTCATTACAAAGCCGTGAAAGGAGGTTCAAACTCCATTTTCAACCCTGGGGAAGAAAAGAAGAGGGGAGGCAGAGAAGAAGAATGAACAACTTTACAATGAGCCCCGACCCTTCTTTTATAGATGTAGCGAAGAGGGAAGAAGAAAAAGGTGGGAGACTTGATTTGAAGCTCAGCTATTGGCCGACAATGCCCCTGCAAATCCTACCCACGATCCGTCGAGCTTGGTTCCCCACACCTGTTTGTCATATGAGAGAGGATGGTAGACCAAAATCTCAATATCCGGGTAGTGGAAGCCATCGGATCCCGCACTAACGGAGTGGAAGACGCTTTCAAGACTTTCTCTTTATTCTACTCTTGATTTAGCGTCGTGTTGACACGTGGAGGCTTCCGCTTGATCTCTATACTTAGTCATTTTTAGCATGTTCTAAGCCGTTTTTAAGCCTGAAGACTTCAAATCTTCACCCCTTTCTTTTCCTTCTTGCTCCTGGATCTTTTGAAACTACTCCTCTTTCCTAACCCCGTTATTTTATTTCGAGCCTCGCCTGTAGCCCGTTAAATAGATTAAGGCTCGGATTAAGCTCGACGGAGCCGTTTCTTCTCTGCTTCATGCACAAGGTCGTTTAATCTTTCGCAAGCCCCGCCACCCCATGGTAGAGCCCCTCGCAACTTTGTTTGTCGCCCTAGAATGTGAGTTCGCGGGTCTCGATTCGTCTCCTTCATAATTTCCTTATGTGCGGGATTTTTCTTTGACCAAATTTGCCCAAGGGCGAATTTGGGATAACAATAGTGCTTGAGAAAATTCTACTAGCTAATATGATTTTTCCCTTCCTTTTATATTTTCTACCTACAAAGTCGGTGTCTATGTAGGGATAGGTTAGGTTTGATTTTTGGTCAATGTAGGGGCAGTTTGACATAAATGTGTACGCCTACCAAAAACACTTGTTTCTAATATTCTTAAATTATTTTTAATTTTTTTTAATTGTGAGGAATGTTTGCACTTGAAAATGTTGCCTCTACGAAGATTATTAAATGTATAACATCTTGCAATACATTTCCAAAAAAACTTCAGTTGTTAATGTTGCATCTTTCCAATTTATTAAAAAAAAAGTTAGTTTCTTTGATACTTTGTGGGTGGTTCGTATTATTTGTATTAAATCTTGGTGAAATTGCAAAATATTTAAAATTGCGTGTCCTAAACATGGAAATTTTAGGAATCATTCATTTTTAAAATTCTTCACCTAGGGATAATTCATGAGCACCAAAGTCTTAAATAATCTTAATGAGCTAGGATTATATCTCGCATAGACCTAGCCGAGAGATTTGCCCTACCTAATTTTGGGATAATTCATTACCTACCTTTTGTTTATGCTACATTTGCATAGGTGTCGATTATTTCTTATTCTTTGGCCCAATACCAACTTAAGCACTATTCTTTACTAAAAACACCACAATGCACCTTTCACTTACTAACACAATGTGTTTCTTTAAATTCGAATGGCATCATAGAGGCTCCACCCACACATTAATGGTTTCATATGGCTACATAATAGCCCGGACGTGGAAACATTGGACTATAGAAAAATGTTGCAAAGGAAGCCGCTAGGGGGATTATTATCAACCTTTTATTAATGTGTACATGAAAAGGCCCGTCTACTTAGAACCCCACAACTTGATAGAATGTGCAAGATCATGGTCATACGATAAACGACGGAAAATAAATCAATGGAAATAGAGATTAACAAAAGCAATTGTTAGAGTGTTTCCCCACACTACAATCACCCCTACTATTGGGTCAACAAAGTATGAGGCCTTCTGTTTCACAGAGCTCTTGCTATACAAACCCTTCCGTAATATTCCAGATGACATAGGCATATGCAAAGAAACCTTAACCCATAATTGGGCTCTATTTCTACCAACATATCAGCCTTCGCATATAGAACGTGCAACTCTTACTACTACCTACAACTTTGATACAACTAGCTCTAAAGCAGATATGCAGAAACAAAACTACTCACACGTACACCCAATGAGACCCTCACCATCAATGACCTACAACTACTTGGTAAGCATGACTTTGATCTTACGCACAGTTGGCCACAAACTGAAGTGGGCAACAAACTACAAGAATCAGGCCCCACTTTCATAGAAGCTACCCATATCACCAATAAAATTGTTCCAACCATGAATCCCCCTATTACAAATGACTATCGTTTATCGATAGAGCAGAGTTGAGCACTCTAAATAATCATCACACATACGTCTGCAAAGCCTACCTTAGCACCCCCCCTCTACATGATAATCTAAGGCACAATTGGCTTAGCAAAATCATACTTACTACGGAAAATTACAAATGAACTCCACGTGTTACCTAATTCATTTGTACGCCAACTACAGATTTTAGCTCCCATGGGTATAACAACATTTAACATTAGTGCCACCACTATAAATTCCACTCTTCACATCCCCATCTCATATGTTACATCCCTCCGAAGCCCCACACTTGCTACTTTCCAACAAAAATGTGAAACATGGAATACATTCTTATTGATGAGATGAGCTTCGTTGGGCCAAAGCTTCTAGCGCATATAAATAATCGCCTACAAGAGGCATTCCCTAGTTGTAAGTGTAAGCCGTTTAGGGGTTGTTCAATCATACTCATTGGCGACATCACACAACTCCCCCGATTAAAGATACTCCATTGTACATATAGGAACTTACGAACACATCTTATGGTTACAATTCACAATAGTAGTAAATCTAACCACCAACTTCCGACAACAAGGCACAAAGACTACTTAGCTCATTTTTAGAAACCTTCTACACAATATTAGAAATATAATTACCACAATAGAAGACTAGAACCTTCGATGTTTAAAACTCCAACGCACATGTCCCCTACAGAGCATGAATAGTTTAAAGATGTAACACACTTGTACACTACAAATGTGTTAGCCACTCTACACAATAAACACAAAGGCTACGTGCACTCAACTTTCGCCAAATGCACTAAGCAAAGCATAACAAAACCATCATACCAAATCAGACAAAACAAACAATATGCAACTTGAAAGTACACTCCTCCTTTGCGAGGGTGAAGAAGCAATGTTGACTACAAATTTATGGGTACAAGTCTCACCTTATAAATGGCACTTGGGGCCAAGTCATTACTATAATATATGCCCCAAGCTACAGACCCCCAAGTTTGCCATTATATGTAATTGTTGATTTCAAAAACTACACAAGCCCACCATGGGACACAACAAATCCAACATACTTGTCAGTTCCACCAATCACCAAAGGCACCCATTGTAAAGTCCCCCTAAAAATGGTGTGGGCACTAACAATTCACAAGTCATAGGGGCTCACCCTCAACAAGGCAACCGTTGATATAGGGCACACCGAACAACAAGGCCTAATTTTTACAACCCTATCGCATGTTCTAAAAAATTATTATGCACCCCTTCCTTACGTGCTCTATACATCGCACAACATAGTCCAAATACATTAGTACATAATCCACAATTATGATCTACCTCACCATGTGTTTCTAACATACAAACTCTTTCCACCGAATATGCAAGTACCTTAAATATGGCAAACAACTTCTACAACATAGCTACACGTATTGACAATGACAATGACTACATGCATGCCCTACTATCTCAAAGTGTAGAAGACCATTATCAAGTTGCCACAATTGTGGTGGAAGATATAATTTACACAATGTTGTTTACTCAAAAAGATTAGAACAAGCACAACAAATGCTACATGCAACAAAGATAATTGTAGTCGAGGATGCCTAAAAATCCTCAGAGAGAAATTTTATACACAATACTATAAAACCACCCCATAAATAACGACCTACATACAATGTAAATCTATACAAGCCTTTGTATATATATATACCAAGAATTTTGTAACTTGTATACTTGTATCTAACATCCTCTAAAAGAAAGCATTCGCATTACATAACACATATTTGCAAAGAGCTTCCAATGAACATATATACTACCAATTGCCTACTCTCATTCACAACTATGACTGTCTTTCCCCACTATGTTATATTTACGTACAAGTCTACACCGTAGCCCCACACCAATAATGTATCCTATTTTTTCCTACGCTATTCCACCACTAAAAGTTTTATAAATCAATATATCGGGACCAAATGCTTCAACCCAAACAATTATTGGGATTAATGTTGTTATATCTATTATGAATGTAGCTTGAAATGGTGGATTACAGTGGAGTTCGTGGGCATCACATCCAACATTTTCCCAGCTTTAAGGATTATAATAATCTAACAAAACAATTTATACATTGTGTTTTATTAGTATGCATCACTTCAAACATTTTCAAAATCAAACAAAACATTTTCCTGCTTATTTGACTGGTGTACAGGATATCACATGAGTACTTTCGCCTCTTATTCCTTAATCATATGCTGCAAACATTAGCACAAGTCACCAAAATAGTATTCAAATGGTTTATTCCAATATTAAAGGCCTGCTGTTGTGCAATGATTCCTTGCTCTACGCATTCCATGGCTCATGCTTCTTAATCGATTATCGACACCACATTTACATTCCTTTTATTACGATTTCTATACCGCTCTTTTCTACTAGACAATGCTCAATTCAGTCCTCTACATGGAAAATGAACAGACCCAAGCCATCTGCCTAACACACCAACTCACTTAGATCAAACTCACCGGGCCCAAAGCAAAGGTCATCCTCCTGAGACATGAAGAAACAAAAAACAGAAACAGAAAAATGCAAGAACTGTAAATGGATTTGTTTTCTCATGTTACACCATCTGCCAATGGGAAACTTGCCAGCAAAAGGCAGTTGGCGTAAGAAATAGTTCGGTGTAGACTTGCTCCTCATGGAACAATCGCTAGTAGGAAAGAAGTGATCAACCAAGGAGACATGGTGCAAAGGATGGAGGAAGCTATACATAATGATTAAAAGGCATTGATTTTCAACTCTAGGCTTCTATTATTAACAAAAATATGTTGTATGGAGGAGGGAGGAAGGAGCACCAAAATACCAATTCACAGAAAGAGGAATATATAAAAAATAGAGCAGTAGTTTAAGATCCACAAATAAGAATGAGATAAGCTAAATCCAAAGCCCAAAACAGAGCAGCTGTGTTAAACAAAAGAGGAGAGCAAAAATACGAAATTTCTTTGTCTATTATCAACAAAAAATGATTTACAAACACTGTGTATGTTGTTGCATATATATTTGCATTTGCTTTATCAAACACTTCTATTTTCTTCCCTTCAGCTGTTGTTGGATATCCACCTACAAAAAACACAACTACTGCAATATTTTCTTCCACCTGTGTCTTCTTTTGCTGCTGCAAAACTCTAATGGCTGCTCTGTTTTCTCCAATGATGCTTGCTGCTGCTAAAAGCTCATATGTATAACAGTAAATATATTCATTTCTTTTCTTTCTTACTTTTTATCTCCTTCAATTCTTTTCATTTAATTTTTAATTGAATTTCTTTTCCCAACAACCACATTAAATGAGCATGTTTAAAATTTGAAATCCACAAAAATTCCCGCTTGGAAATGGGCATTAAATAATGGTGGTTGGGATTAAATTTCCAACAAAATATTGGGTACAGTTCTTTGTCATGCTTTTTAGTTTGGACTCCAAAAAAACATCGGGTGCTGTTCTTTGCATTGCTTATTTTAATTCTATTCAATTCTTTGTTTTTCTTATTGAAATTTTTTAAAAACTAGGTTTTATAAGCAATATTGAATGTTTGGTATGATTCTTTAACTAGTATTTTATTACTAAAATGAGATAGAATGTTGATATGGTTTCCTTATAAATTGGTTATTAAAAATTTTGTACTCCTATTAATAAGGGAGAATGTTTACCCTGTTTATTTATTAATTGTTTGAAAAATGTTGTTCTATATTAAACAATTTTAATTCTAAAAAGGAGCATGCTTCAAAGTTGTTTGATGTTTAATTTTATTTAATTTAATTTATGTGCAGGGTGTGTAATGCTCCCTCAACAATACATGCACATCACACATAGTCAATCTTTGGTGGAAGAAAACTCAATTGTGGAAGTAAAAGACTTGTGACAAATGATTTTTAAAATTCCTTTCCTTCCTTGATCAGTGTCAACTATTTATTGAGAGTGGATTGCGAAGAAGAAGAATGGAAAACATACCGTGAATATAAATAAAAGCATACTAAGCATGTTATTCTTCACTTGTTTCTTCCTTCCAAATGTTGTCAAGTTATATTTCGCTTGTTTCTTCCTTACAAAATCAAGCTATTCACGGTAATTACAAAATACGTGGCAAATCAATTGTGGTTTTTACATTACTTGCTCTTTAAAATATTTAAACATTGTGAATTGTCGTATAGTCTTCTTTCCAACGAAATTAGGTTTTGCGATGATTTTTAGATTGAAATGTGCACTTCAATTAATAGTATATAATAATATAATGTTAATCATACAAAAATTCGAGTGGAATAGAATCATTACCTTGAATGGAATCAAATCAAGCTATATAAACGTCGAGAAACCTAAATCACCTCATAACAATGTTTATAATTGTTATATATCGTTAAATAAAACATTTTCAATCAAAACAGTTTTGAAGAGAATAGCCCAATGACACAAACACTAATGAAAAAAGCATGAAGCAACACCAACTAATATGGCAAGAGGTGGCGGTAGAGGAGGAGAACTATCATGCTTTCCACCCCGATCAATGTTGCACGTTGGATCTATTGTGTTCAATATGGGCTTCAATCATCATTGGCATTTTTCTTCTTACCGAGTCTATTTAGTCGATGAGGTGGCAAGTGTCGTGAAGAACTTATCCCGAGAGGGTGGCACGTAAGGACCACACCACCCATTGCCACCACCGCTTTATCAAACACTCCACTACCACCACCACTTTGTCACATGCTCAGTATCAAGTGAAATCTAATACAAGCAAAGCGAAAAACTTTATTGGGTTCACGAGTGGCAATACCATGGATACCCCAAGCCATGACCTTGTGAAGGTGAACAACAACAAAGGGAATCAATCAACATCCAACTAACAACATAAGGGCATTAGGGCGGTGGTTGAGGATGGTTTGAAGGTAATCCACCTCCTAATGAAACTTCTTATTTTGAACTTGAATTTAAAGCATAATATTGGTAATCATGACAACTTTTTTAGCTATAGAGAAATCCTTATTCGTGGCTAATTTAATGAAAATGGTATGATTTCTATATTTCCATTTGAAAACGAATATCAACATCAAATGTATGCCAAATTTGGTTATATTTTATACGCAACATGGCCAAGTCCCTTAGTAAGATTTTTTTAGATGAATAATTTTGGGTGGAAGGGTTGAAACAGGGTATGAATCCACTTCCACGTAGCATGAGCATGAGGGAAAAACTAGAATAAATGTTTGGTTTTCTCAAATTGATGACAAGAAGGGGAAAAATGGGATTTGAAACCCCCACATGCTTTAGTCTATCACCAAAGGTAAACCCTAGTAAATAAAACATACAAGAAAATGAGATTTTTAAGGCTCAATGATAGCTTTCCAAAGAATTACAAAACACCTAACCCAAGTAGAATATGGAAATTTTAATTGTCAACATCGATTAACAATACCCATCCAAATATATTAGGGAAAGAGAGGTTGATTAATCTAGGGTTTGTACCAATATAAAGGAGTTTTAATCGGATAAATCCAGTCTCTCCACCATGTAATTTTGGAGGAAATACCAATTTTGGGGAGGAATCCATCGAGTATGGCATTTTTATCTTAGAATTAGACTCAACATCCTCACTTTTAAGTTGAAACTTGTCCTTGAGTATATTCCAAGGTGATTTAACCAAAAATGAAATAAGAAGTGTGTGTTACTTGTTACACTTTGAATTAAGATTAGAACCAAGAGGTATATTCAAATTTATTAATTTAGTATAAATGTGAAGCTCAAAATATACCTATATTAGCAATGTGAAAGATAAAACGATCAAACGAGTGCCAAATGAAAAAGACACTAAAAGAGACATGCACTTATTTATTATGTTGCTTGAAGTTGATCTAGTTGTGGAAGAAGGATAAATATATTAGAATTAATCTTCAAAAGCTTTGTTTTCATTTTTGGAAGTGCATAATAAAGAGGGACAAAAATCATTATTTGTGTACGAAACTATTTGATTGTTTCATCCTTGTTTCGATGTTCCGCACGGTGATTTTATGGCATTATGTAACTTTTTGCTCCTATGTGATCAACTAGAATATGAATGTTTGTGAAACCCTAGGTCTCACAAATGTACAAAACTCTCTGTATGACCTAAAATGTCTTCAAAACCTTAAGCATGGGTAGGAGACCCTGCAAAAAGTTAGTGGCAAGGTTAAAGTGCAATCCATACACTACCTACATTAGCATTACTACGAAGAGGCCTATAACCACACATAGTTTTTTGCCTAGATATGTGATATCTATATTGATGTAACTATTGGCAATGTACACTTGATAATGCTTTGTAGTGACTTGGTGTGCTTTTGTTTGACTTGGCATGTAACTTGGGAAGCTACATTATTGAGCTTAGTTGGGAGTGCTTCATACCTATGTGGGGATGCTCCTAATGTATGTTATTACTTGAGGGGAATTTGGGAGATCTTTGAGTGTGTTTGGAATGATATTTACAAGTAGCGCTCTTAAAAGTGTTAGAGAAGTAAATGAGTGCATTTGACTTGCTTAAAAATGTTAGTAGGTATAATTTTGCATTAATTATGACCCATGAGGAAATTACCAACCCATAAAAGGATATCAAATTTATAGAATAATTGTTGGGTGGTTGGGGATGAAACCTCCAGTTTTGGACCAAATCGTTGGATGCTTTGGTATATGTTTAGCGGTCCACACTGAGATAAAGAATGAGGTGTCAGTAAAGTTCTCAACATAACAATTAGATATATGATAAACTTTTGTGGATTGATAAAATAAATTATGTGAGCACAAGCGAAATGTGATAAGGAAATAACATCATGCAATAGGGCTAGGGACGGGAAGTTGATCTTAGAAAGTGTGCACAAGTCATGATTTAGGGATTAAGCCAATATTGACATTATCAAGTAATAAATTTCCAAAGTTAGCTATAAGTCATGATTTAGGAGTAATCCAATAATGACAATATCAAGTGATAGATCTCCAAATCTAGGTTTCTACATTTCCCCCCTCGCTTCTTTAAGTTAATAAATTCAATTTGCTTGCTTAAAAAAGATACATAATTATGTAGGCATACATTGTCTTCACTCAAGGTGCTTGATTTGCTTGAGTGTTGACACAATCTGTATAGTGAAACTTGTAAAAAAGAGGTTAGTTAATTTCCATAAAAAGAATTAAACTTTAACTCATATTTTGAAAATGTATTTAAAACTTGTAAATTCAAATTGTAACTTGTGAATTTGAAAGTGATCAAAACATGGAAGAAGTATGTTTGTTTATCTTTATAAAAGAGAAATCCTTATGAATTTCTTGGAGAAATGGATTAGAAGCGAGATGCTAGAGGATTAGAGGTAATCAGCCCCAATTTGTTGATGGTGATGATTCTATCTGTAGACACAAAATCACGCACTTGGGTACATTTCTAGGTCCTCCGAACATACTTGCATTCATATGATTCCTAAGCAAGAAAACTACTAATTGATTGTTGTCTTTGGCCTTTTTTATGCCTTTGTTGCTTTCTTTTTGGTATTGCACACCCTACACCCCAATCGGGACTTCACTTGTTTATCTTTTATGAATTGACACTAACGCCGAGACAGACGCTAGCTACTGACCAGGTGCCCTCATCCTTTTGGGTGTCCCCGACGCTTTTCTTTCTTAATCGTTTCTTTTGGGTCTCTTTTATCTTTTGGGCATCTTATTTTCTTATGGGTCGGCCTTCCAGATATCAATTATGATATTCAACCAAGAGAATCATATAAATACAAAGCTATGTGACCAAAATAAAGGACTAAGCTCTAAGCATACTATCTAAAGCACCTAAGCTTGCATCTAAAGGCACCTAAAGCACTTCAAGGCATTTATTTGGCATCCATTACAAGGGATAAAGGACTACATACACTTTATAGGAAGGGAAATTTCATTATTCCATCCACACATCTATTTACATTAGTACATCTAGTTATCGCCCACTATCACGTGCGCTTGCACGGGGGCTTCTTAGGGCACGATTCTTTCACACACACACACACAAGAACTACATGGAGTCTGAGATGTAGTGCAACACACTCGATTGTAAGTTCACTCGGTCGGGTGACCGTAGGGATCCGTCCGACTCCTCATATTGCATCTTTTTTTGGGATTTGATGTATTTTGAGGGTTTTGGAGGTGAACATCTCTTTCGCAAGTTACTGGTATATTCTGCGAACAAGGTTCAACATACATGTGACCAACAAAAACTACAAACGACACTTGTGCGATACCAAAAAAGGAGTTAAGCTACTTTCACAATCACAAGCGCCTGAAGCAGACTCGACGCCTAGGTGCCCCTAATCCAATCCAGCACCATGGTCGGCCTTATTTGACAACTCTAGATTTTATAGTGCTCGATAACGAAAAAAATTTACCTTATGTTCATCATTTTTTCCATTCTACACTGTGACTAGGATCAAGTGCAAGTCACTAAGTCCTTTGCTCTCTAAAGCACTTAGGATTTCATATTTTATTAGCTTATTGCTTATGTCAAATCAGTACTTTAGTGTTTATTTATCGTACATGACTCTACAATTAGGATTTATACAAAAAAATTATTTTGTTAAATCACTAGATAAAAAGGAGTTGGGTTTCACTTGACTCAACACCAAAGAAATGTGTCACAAGGATTTCTAGTCACCCCAAAACACCTTATATACAAAGAAAGGGCATCACAGAAATCTAGACATCCCAAAACCTCAAAACAAGAGTGATAATAAGAGTTTTGTAGGTCTTTTGGTCACCAAAAAAATATTCTACCCACCATGTACCACACAATTACAACATATAGGCCCAAATGTGTAACATAACGAAAATTCTAAAGGGAATGAAGTATACTCATGCCCCCATTGTGTGATGTCCCAATGTATCAAGTAAGCAATACTAAATATTAATTACATTAATTGTCAATATTAACATTTAAAAATATTCCTTAACCATTTACGCTTCCACCTAGGACTTCTAAAAGCCTATGTGTAACCTTATATGATTTGGAGAAAGTTAAGATAAGTGGCACAAGTTTCCAAATTTGAATACAATTAAATAGACTAATAAAAATGGGTGTAAACCAATCTTATGACTCATTTTTGATAGAATATAGAAAAATATTAGCTAGATATTTTTGATAGTTTGGTATCATATATGATATTAAAAATATCCATAATACATGTCGGTTAAAAATAAAACATTTAATAAGGGGTAAGAAATTTTGTGGTGTGTTAGATATTTGTGAATGCATTAAGTGGATTTGGGTGGACTATGTGACATAAGAAGATATTTGTGGTAAATACAAGGCCATGAGAAGGGACATATGTTACCTTTCCATAGGATAAGAGAGTTGGAGGTTTCTCTATAAGTAAAAGAGAAGCCATGCACTTACTAACTTTTTGGGTCATTTCAAAATTTGGCTCTTGGAAACTTAAGGAGAAGGGAGAAGGTGCTAAGGATGTCACAACAACATTTGAAGTAGCACACCTAGGGAGATTGCTAAGAAAGCAAGGATTGGAGGTAGCATCCTTCCATTTCATTGTGCATTTACTACTTTTGTTCTTTAAGTCTCCTTAAAGGGTGTAAAACATTAGAAAATTCTCAATTGATGTTTTATGTGATATATTCCTATTTATATCCTTAAATTTTAACATAGTAGGTTTGAATAATGTATTAGGAGGCCTTAACTTGAGAGTTTCATTTGTCCCATTTTAAAAGAGTTTTAAATACTAGTGGTGTTGGGTTGCCAAATATCTAGGTTATAGAGGTTAAGGGGATAGATGTCTTGGTTGTTTGGTGAGTGCTCACAACCATGGGTGAGAAATATGGTTTCTATGTTCCTATATTTTCTTTCCTCACCCCTATTTGTGGTGTGTAAAACTTTTATTTGGGGAGAGTTAGCACTCTTCCTCACCCCATTGTTGGTAGTGAAAAGAGAGTTTGTTTTGGGGTTGGTTGGCTCCTTCCCTCACCCTTAGGTGGAAGAGTTTCCCACTTTCGGTTGTGATATTATGTTAGTAATTGGTTTTATCTCCCCTTATCCTCATTTGGAAATCCATATGGATTTATGTGTGTTAATCAGTTTTAAAACTAGCTTAGTTTCTTAAAACATACCATTTTGTGTGTGTTTTGCCTTCCCTATTTGGTAGGTTATTATCACCCTTGTACCTATTTTGTTGCTCTCGTGATTGGAGTTGGGATTCCTTTGTCTCAAAGGGTCCCTAGGGTTTACCCATGGCACGGGATGGGTGGAGAGCTACATCCTCACCTTGGCCAATATTGTAGCTTACATGGATTTGGTTTCTAAAGAACTAGAATTACCTTGCCTCTAAATTGGTTTCACCATGAAAATATTTGTAAATCAATTGAAAGACTATATTTAGTTTCATCTCATTTACTTACAAAGTGATATTCACATGAATGTATCCTAACCAGAAACAACTTGGATTGCTTGCAAATTTGTAATTTTGGTTGAAAGTTGTAAAATGCTTATTTCTTTTTTATAAAGAATAAATGAATTATGAGATATCTAGTGTTGAAATTTGTGATGCTTACCATAAAGTAAAATAAATTTCATTTATTGGTGTTCTAGTTATTTAAATAACATAGATTTAGATACAACTACTAAATCGCAACTTTAATAGTTAGCAAATATATGAGTGTACACTTACCCAAAATACTATTATAATCCATGGCTCAAAATAATCATGTTCTTAATATATTCTTCTTTGTTTGTATTGTTATCATTACAAAAATACATAGTAAAATATTTTCATTGAATAATATTATGTGAATGACTAAAATCACACAAGTAAACATCTTTGTGTATGTGTTTATAATTTAATTAAATTCCTCGTGAAAGTCTCCAATTTTAATAAAAATAATTATTAAAATAGTATCCTCGCTTAATATTTTGTGCAATTATAAATTCCACTTACCAAAAAGAAAAGAAAAAGTAATTTATAAATTCCACTTACCAAAAAGAAAAGAAAAAGTAATTTAAGAAAAGGGGGTAAATGAATAAATTCATGTTACGTTTATATTTATTACGCTGAAAGGCGTCTACAAGTGAGAATGAACTTCTCGCAGTTGACAACATTCAGAAAAATGAAAGGCCGGGATTGAGCTATAGATGACGTTGATGCACGGACCGCCTGAGGCCATCTATCTATAGGGCACATTCTTCTTTTTTTTACTGCGCCTGTTTTGGAAGCTTTCAGACTTACAGTCATGGCGCTATCGGATACAGTTCATATCTATGGGTTTTGTGACATATATGGTTTGCAGGTGGTATTAAGTATGGAAGATGCAAGTCATTTATGCCATGTTATTATGGTACGATATACGTTCTACAGTGAAGGGTGATGAGAAAGATGTTTTTTGCGCCACAAACACATGACAGTTCCATCAACGAACGAGATCACCGCTGGGGAGGACGTCGAAGCATGGACATGTTACAATCGTTGATCACATCTCCCATGGCTAACACATGTCAGTACGAAGGATGGTGGAGAGCAGGAAGGAAAGGCTGTCAAAAAAATACGATCTCCTACGAACCATCAGTTAGAGATGAAATCCTGAAAAGGATTAGCCACAATTTTAACATGAAAGTAGGGAGAGATGGATCAAACCCTAATCTATGGCGTCGTAGAAAGGTGAAAGATCAAGAAAGTATAGGGAAATGAGAGTGGTCGTAGGGTCATTAATAAACAAACAATGCATATCCTAATGCCAATATTGTCTCCCCCAAGAAAGGAAGTAGACATGGGTTGCAGAAGGCTATGTCAAGGCGTGAGAGATAAGGCATGAAATTGTCCAGGTTGTAGGTTGCGTAGGGTTGTTTAATTAGGTGAATGTTTATTGAAAATTATTGGATTTTCAAGAGATTAGTTAATAGAAATCTTGTGTTTGTAGGATGGATCCAGAAATGGCAGAGGTGTACCACGTATACAATCTATAGGGGTCTTTGTGTGAGGTAACCATAAATCCAGATGGACTTTTCTATTTTGCATGTGTTTCTCTGCTTCCACAAAGGATGCTTATGTTTCTTAACTTCTAGGAAGGATGATGTGTTTATTTGAAGGGTATGCTTAGTAAAAACTTATACCTTTTCTATGGGTTAGGTGGAGTAGCAATTTATTACAGTGTTTTGTTGGAAGGGGCAAATTTTGTTTTTTTTGGTTGTGAATTTGGTGATTTTATTATGGAACTCCTTCGTTTCTTGTTTGTGGGCTCAGCAGGCATCGACTCTTCTAAACTCTTCCATCAATTTGTTAAAACTCCCTGTGTAAGGAAACTTGCATACTGGTGTTGTGGAGTGTATTTTGTCGGCCAAACTATTGAAATGTATTTTATTATGCCCATATTCTACTACTCATTAATAAGTTGTTTATCATATAAATGCATTTTTTGTTGTGTATCTTATTATTCGGGTAATTGAAACAATTTTATTTTTGAACAAAGCTTTGATTGTTTAATGTTTTGTTTATATCCATTACCAGTGGAAAACTACCTTTTTCTCTTGAATACACTATAAATTTGATAGGTATTGTACATTATAGGAAACTTTGACGCATTGTTTGAAAAGAAATCAAAGTATATCAAACATGGATTAAATTTGAAATGTTTCCTTGGGCATGGACCTATGATATTAACATATTAGAATTTGGTCTTGGCCTTGAAGATGCATATTTTCTCATGTGGATAAAATTTTAACATATACATATATGGTTCCTTGTTGTGCATTTTTTATGGTAGATCCTTCAATATAAAAGGACTTTGATACTACCATCACATTTGACCTACATGCATATAAGATGTACCTTTCTTATTACGGTTATCACATTTATCTCTAACTATGACAGGCATGGACTCTTAATTTCAAACTCATTGATATTCCCATGGTTGAGAGAGTAAGAACATTCATTAACTGTATATAGCTTGTAGATATGCCTCTTCCTTGATTAACCTAATAATATATGTCTAGAAAATAGGCAGGATGGTTTGCACAATTTTCTGTAGGTCAAGGTGGAAGAGGTGGAGGAATACTCTTATATTGACCTGCTTGTGTTGTTCCTACATGCATCTCTAAGACAAATGTCTATATTTATTACCTTCATCCATAGTACATCTCTCTCTATGAACAAATACCTACTCTCTCTTATATCAAATGCATTGTCTCGCATCCATATATAATCACATGTAGAGTTTCCATCCTTGCGATGCTACTTAAAATGTGAATATATTTTCCAATATTTGGAAAAGGTGGGACAAAGTGCCAATTGATCATTCCTCCCCCTGACTCAAATTCGTTTATATAATAGTTATACATATCTTAGTCAACAACAACAATACAAGCATAAATCTTGGTGAACATGTAAGATTCTATAGGTATGTGAGAAGGAAGTGGAAGCCATGTAAGAATGCCCTCTTGATATACGTGGAGAGAAATATTGGCCATTGACAATTCGTGAATAGGCATAAAAATGACTATTTGTAGTGGGGAGTTGCATATTGGGGATTTATGAGGGTTCAAACCCATGTTTTATTTAAGGTCATCAACATGGGTTTCATGTACCAGAGCATGCAGGCCATAAGAGGGCCCAAAGTAATCTCATTTAGAAATACAAGGATCATATTTACAATCCAATGCAATATAATTCATGAATTAATTTAATGGACCCAATATAAGGAAGCCTTACAATATGAGTGGTCTGTGCGGAAACCCAATTCGTGCAATTATACTTCACATTGTATTATTTTGAATGATTTTGTTTGAGGTGCATATTCTCATTAAGAAATCCTAATCAACACATCATTGTATATTCACTTATTATCCTCTTCAACACACTCCAAATCTTGTTCCAATAAGGTAGATCGTGTTCGCATCTCTTTTGAGTTTATAGTTTTACGTCAGTAAATTTTTCTTATAAAATTATGCTTCATTTTTTGTCTTCAACAGATCATCTACTACTGTCTTATCTTCCTTACTGTGTTTTTGCATTAGCTTGAGAAAACTTAGCTTGTAGGAAATGAAAGAGAACATCTATGGCCTTATCATATTCTAAAGCTAAGGAGGAAGAAATATGTGAGACTATATATCTAAAATGATGGTGGGAAGTATCAATTTGTCCACTAGCGTACCTTCTAAATTTCTCTTTGGATTTTGTTGATTTTCATGGCATGCATTTTCCTCTTCATGTTTCCCCCATCCTTCCTCTCATTTTAATCTGATTCACATATACTCACATTTCCTTCTTCTGAATCATACGAACTTGAGGCTTTCCTAGACCAATGTCTCGCAACCATTTTTAATAAGAAAATTTTCAATACACACCATATACTCTAAGTGACAATCTACAAATGAAGGATTGAAATTATACTGATAGAATTCTATCCAGGTGTACTTACATAATAGGTATGTGTAATTATAGAGATCACACACGAAACAAACATGAAGGTATTTAATTCCCACTTTTTAATTTAAAAACCCCTCTTTCTAATAATAGATGGAATGTACCTTTTCACTCATATGTCCATTTGTGAAAGTGGATAAATTATCAATGATTGCTCGCATGACTCACATGTTCCTCTTGTATGTACTTGTACGTACCCAAAATTGTAGGGTATTGCACCTCCGGAACACCGTTACATGTGCCCCAATGATGATACAGGTCTCTCGAGGTGTTTGGGATCCGGAAAAGCTCTCCAAGTATGCATTAACATCCCGCATGCCCCGCTTAGCCCCTGCGTGCTTTGTTTTCTCTTCTCCCCTCCTTTTTCTTTGTGTTTTGATCTTCAGTGACAAAACCGCCGCCCTGCTCAGGGTAGCGGTCCTTCACACGTTTTCCAGAATGTTCTTTTAACGTGACCCACATAAAATTCAACATTTACCAGCTTTTTTTTCACCGCCTTTGCTTGTATTTATGATTTTGGTTCCCTGGAATAGTGTTTTGGCATTGTTTATGGTTAAAGAGTTCAATTTGGTTTTCACCTTTGGGTAAATGGGAATTCTATAAATAGTTGGCTTGTGCTCAAGCAAATGGCCCCTCAAATTTGCCCCTCAAATTTGCCTCTCAATTTCTCATTTCAATAGCTTAGTCTTTCAATTTTGCTTAGGATTCATAGTTTTATTTGTTGCATGCATGGTTAGTGTTGTTTAGCTGTTAGGAAGCCACATAATCTTCTTGTGCTAGTGTTGTTACTATTTCATGCAATTCATTGGAATAGGATAGTTTGATTTTCAGTAGGAAGCCATTAAATTTGTAGGTCTTGTTTTTCAAACATGATTAGTTTCAGGTTCTGGACATATTATGTTGTATGACTCATGATAAATCGCTTAGGAATTACATAAGCCAAACTCTGTTCTCTTCTTATTTATCCCTCTCCTACTCACATTGTATTCAGTCTGCATCCTAAGTTGCCATTATTTTGATACCAACTTCTGTTAATGCTAACATCACATGCTTTTCTGGATTCACGTGAGCACGAAGGAACGAGGAGATCTTATTGAGGGGACAAAGCCACACACCATCGGATTCACCACTATTCTGCAAAATCCAAGTTCAAGCTTTTCAAAGTTCTAGTTAAAACATATCAAATAGAGTAGTCAATCATTTCATTTCAGTTAATCTCACTTTCGATATTGCGGGAAGCTGTGGGGATTGATAGTTTCTAAGAAACTATGATTCACTCCTCACTTCTAAGGTAGGATCGAGAGTCTTTCAAATAGATTAGATCAGTTATCTGTTCATTTAGAATGGATTTATTTACGCATTGAGGCAAGTAGTTATTCTCAGCTGCTTTGTTTGTTTTAATTTCGTTATTAGTTTAGTTGTTAATTTCTAGATATTTTAAATAATTGCTCTTTCAAATTCTTGTTCAATAGTTCCGCAAAAACACAAAAATAGAGAAGTTATATATGTTGTAGATATACTTTACATAGCTAATTTTACTTTGTTGCAGTTAGATTTACATTGTTTCTTTTGCATGACAATCACGGGACCTAGAGAGCCCAGAGAATACGTATTCGAGCCAATCGTGCCTCAACCCAATCTTGTTACAACAATAGCTGATATAGATCAGAATCTTAGAATCCAAGTCTTAGAACAACAAAGCGGACTTACAACAGATCAGCTCACAGTTAAGAGGGTTAAACATAGAAGACGACCAAGCACACACGTTTTGGTCAAACTAGCCAAACTACATATTACCCTAGATAAATATCCACATGACTGTAGAAGGGCTTGAAAGAGAGAAAACGTTCGGTTGTGACCCTTTGGTCCCACAGCCAGACATAGGAGATATTTTCACTGACATAGACACTAGCTTAAGAATTCAGGTTGGCAGAACACCTGTAAGGTACTCTGAGAAGATTGTACAACTTGTAGTTCTAAATATAGAGGCCGAAAAGGCATACGACTATTGGATATTAGGGATTAGGGATTGATTCCACATATGACCATTGAAGGTCCACGACAACCACGAATCTATGGTTGTGATCCACAAATCCCACAACCCAACGGACCCACAGGCAATCTGACATTGATGCTGGTTTACGCACATTAGTATTCTAGATCCACTCCACTTCCACCTATCATCATCACACAATTATCCTTGTTAGACATAACATTAACAAAGCTAAAGATTCTACGGACTAGACCAGAGAATCGACCGTAGAATCCACTATATATCCATCATCCACCCTATGACCCTATCTGGAAATATACACGAAACAATTCTAGGTCATTTTCCCGTATCCCACAACCTATAGACCGGATTACGCCAGAGCTCGATATTGATTGGAGCCTTCGAGCGGTCATCCTCGCCGACCGATCTATCACGCTAGTTCAGGTTAGAAGGGCCTTCTTTGCCTTAGATTCACAGATTCCATTAGTGCGTGTCGAAGATATAAGATTACCTAACTAGTTTTCCTATACCCCACGTATATTCCATCCCCACCGAGCTGTCTCGGCATGACCTCGGGAGGTCGGGTGCGAGGAAGAGTTACTTGTAGATTCCCATGCTCGCTTGTCACTTTTCCATCATACAATACTCACTATTGAACAAATGAAGGGTTGAAATTATATCAATAGAATGTTATCCAAGTGTACTTATAGAATAAGTATGTGTATATAGAGATCACACATGAAACAAATAGGCGAGATATTCAATTTGAACTTTTTAATTTAAAAATACCTTTCTAATGGCAAATGGAATGTACCTTTCGCTCATATGTCCAATCGCTAAAGTGGCTCAATTATTGATGATTTTTCACAAATCTCATGTTCTCTTGCATGTATTCAATATTGAAACTAAATTAGCCTCTTTAAATGTAAAGTGCATTCATGTACATAATTTGGGTGAGATTGAGATGATAAAGTGGAGCACGTAGTAAACATTATTTAGGTGGAAAAAGTCTAAGAGGTGGAATACGTAAATTCCCCTTACATTTATTTACAAAATACGTATGTGTATATAGAGATCACACATGAAAAAAATAAGCAATGATTCAATTCCAACTTTTTAATTTAAAAATCCCTCTTTCTAATAGTAGATGGAATGTACCTTTTGCTCATATGTCCAATCGCTAAAGTGGCTCAATTATCTATGATTTTCACAAATCGCATGTTCTCTTTCATGTATTCAATATTGAAACTAAATTGGTCTCTTTAAATGTAAAGTGCATTCATGTACATAATGTGGGTGAGATCAAGATAATAAAGTGGAGCACATAGTAAATATTAATTGGGTGGAAAAAGTCTAAGAGGTGGAATAAGTAAATTCCCCTTACATTTACTTGTGTTCTAACTACCCATAAAATGCAAGAGCTTTAATTACAAATAACAACTATTGACATCGACATATCTCATCGAGTAATCCCTACATTCTTATATATCTTTAAAATATGTTGCTTCGACCCGTTGCACATTGTATGGACTTTTTATTTCAAACACTTAACACACTAAATGTCACGCAGTCGAAAACATTTATATCATAAAAATAAAAATCACAAATTAGCACGTATTGATTGTTGGATATAATATTCCTCTAGCCCGTGCGTCCATTCTCTAAAGAGCCTCAATTATCAATGATTGTTCATGCATTGCTTGTACTATAATTTCTCAAGCTTATAACTAAAAAATGTGCCTACAAAGTGCTACAAGAAGTAAGCAGTGCGGTTGGGTTTTAAAATGAGGCCCTAGCAAAATATCACAAGTTTTCTTTGGCCCCTTTAGGTGTTAATTGCACTCGTGTGAATAATGCAAGAGAGCTCAAGATGATAAATTCCAAGATAATTAATGGATAATTATTGATCATTGTTTGCACGTTGCCTATTTCCTTGCATTTTCTCGAGCTTAGAACTATAAACGGGGCCTACAAAGTGCTCAAGAAAAACAATTCGGATGGGTTTCGAACATGGAACCTGTTAGATTTTTATAATTTTTTATTTTTGCACCTTTAAGAAAAAATTACACTCATGTGAATAATATGAACTCAATTATCAATGATTTTTCACACATCGTATGTTTCCTTACACTTACTCGAGCTTAGAATTGTAAAGGGGGCTATAAAGTGCTCCAAGAAATAAGCATTTCAATTGAGTTTTGAACATGGAAACTTTTAGATTTTCCCCATTATTTATTTTTCCCCTTTAAGAATAAATTCACTGACATGAATAATCGAAACAAGATCGAGTCAATAAAGTGTAACACAAATAGCGGATATTATTTGGGTATTATAATTTGAAGTGTGGAATAGGTGTGGTACATGCATGTACTTTATTATCACTTTTTATTTCCAAATTTCTATTGATGTCTTCATCTTCATATAAATAATCAAATATTGCCCAATCAAAAACCTTGAAATTATTCGTAGTAGGGTTTTGACCCTCAAACCTATTGGATTTTCTTGATTTTTAATTTTCACCCCTCTAAGCGTAAATTTCACTATCGCACATCGTTTGTTTCCTTGCACTTAATCAAGATTATAATTGTAAAAAGGGGCTACAAATTTCCCCGTGAAGAAAGTATTTCAGTTGGGTTTCAAACATGGAACCTCTTCGACTTTCCCCATTTTTTAGATTGTCCCCTACAAGCGCAAATTGTACTCACGTGAATATTGCAAGCAAGATAGACATGATTCAATTGAACACAATGCACTTCTCCTCCCTCAAATACCTTCTTTATCAACCTTCATCCTCTCCCTCTTTATTGCTTTCTCAACACTTACTTCTTTCATCCATCACCTTCGATATGTCTATTCTTAGAGGCAAAGTTGTTCGCTAGAAGACAACTTTGTGCGCATATGCTGGGATTTATGGAAGAGTTGGATTTTAAATGTGTATACTTCATTCAAGCTCAAGACATTAGCACTAATTCCAAAGTCTTCGAGTCTAGATGTTTTTTTCTCGACTCTATTAACTATATAGTTACATTATGGAGGAGGCTCAAGACCACCCAATACCATGTTTCACATTTCTCCATCTACTCGAGACAATATTCATAAGTTTTAATTAGATATGGATATTTTCATATTTCTTGCTTTCCTACAATTACTCCATCTTACGACTGAAGGGTGTGCAACCAAGTGTTATAAGGAACAAGCATTGTGGTTGGGTTTCAAACCAATAACCTGTTGGATTTTCCCCATTTTAAATTTTTAGGGTTTCCCCTCTTTTAATTTGGCCCCTCTAAGCTCATATTACACTTGTGTGAACATTGCAAATGAGGTCGAGTCGATATGTCTCGTGATCAAGACACCATAAGATTTAGGGGTGAACCTTGCCCTTTGATCATAACACAACATTCTTTAAGACAAATATCATCGCCATTTGTGCCTTTTAGGTGCATGTGGCGAATCTACACTCTATAGATTTGACATTTAGTCAAAATAAGATGGTGTGAAGATAAACCGCTTCCATATGTACTGCTTCCCGCATGTAGCAAACTTGGACTTAGTATATTTTGAAAAGTTGCACCATTTAAATGTCAAGAGTTGTGGCTTCGAGAGTGGCAGACTTTAATGCTTGCCACTTTGAATAAAGTCAAGTTGTCAAAACTCATGTGCTTTATTTATGGCTCGAGCATATCACCAAGCTATGGAATTCTGGTGGTTGCCACATTTCACCCAAACTAAATGCATGAATGAGATCAACTACTTCAAAAAGTTTAAAACTCAAGTGTCAATTGCACCATTTAAATGCCAATATTAGTGGCTTATGAGAGTTTTGTCCTTTAATGCTTCACATTTTTAACACATCAGCCAAATCACCAAAACTCATGTGCCTCGATTAGGTTTCGTGTAGCACACCAAACACTAAAAGGTTGATGTCTACCATGTGTCACCCCAAGCCACTTGTCTCGCTCAAAGCCGAGAAATGTTCACCAAGATTGAACCCCTCCTTTCACTTTTCTTCATTGATCATTACCACATCCTCCACCAACATCCTACACTACTATGCAAAAACTTTTCTACATGTCAACTCCATATTCCACATATTATTTCCCTTCTCTTCACTCACATTTCAACTACTTTCATTTAAATAACTACCAACAATGGTTACTCCTCTATATCATTACCACCCATTACACCACCACCCACCATATTAATTTTTTCTTTTGTTCCACTCTCACTTCCTCCTTATAACCGAAAAATCAAATACCTCAACCAACACAACTTTGCTTCTTTGTTTCCTTCCCCTTTCTACATATCATTCTTGTATCGTATCCCTTTCAAGGCGTTCATATTCCACTTGCTCATGTGCGATTGTTAGTGATTAAACACAACATATATAAAATATATGGTAAATGTCGAGGCACAAAGGCCAAAGTGGGTTATCTATATTTAAACATAAATGAATAGCATGCATTCTTAGACATAAAATAAATAACCTTAGACTAAATTTATTTTAGAAAGGTTGATTCACTAATCACTAATTTGTCGTGTGTATTTATTGGTTGAGCCTTATTTTCTATATTTAAGTTATTATGCACCATTGTTAATGAAAATTTTAGTGGAGACCATCGGGGTCATAAATAAATAAATATTTTTAATAACCTTGGGCCTCACCTCACTCACATCAAATACTAAAGATACCAAAGAAATTCTTCTTTTCTTCTTGGATGAAGACAAACAATATTAAGTAAAGACTTATTATTATATTCCTTACGAAAATAACCATATTATTGGGTTATATATAATATTATAGTTAATATAACTATATTTAAAAATATTAATTAACACATATATTTTAGGATAATAAATATATTTTTAGTATATTTAATTGGAATATGATGATGAGTATTAATCTTAGATTCTATGTTTATGTAGAGATGTTTATTAGTTTCTATTGGTGAAATAATTTGTCATAGGGACAAATTAGTGATTTTTCACCACACCAGGACTAAGTTCCTCCTCTTAGTAATGGAGAGGCTCCCATTTATTGAATGCTAGAAAAATAAATCAGCGGGTGGCTGTAAAGCTAGGGATCACACAGGAATACTCCACTAAACCTATGGCAAATTGTTTGTACTTAGTACAAGGGAAGAATTTTCTTAGAGAAGGAGGTAGAGGGGAGTAAGAATATAGTGAAGGGAGGTTAATTTTGTGAATAGGAACTTGTAGATTTCATAGCATTAACTAGAGTAGATCCACACTCAATTAGAATAATTCAACCATGCAAACAACAATGATACTAACAAATCAAAGACACAAAGGTCTATTGATTCATTTATCAAACGTCAAAGCCCTTCCTTGGTTGTTTAATATGGCCATGCTTACAAAGTTGAGTATGCAAGAAGTAGAGGAAACATAGACAAGAGGGAATAAAAGAAAGTAATATTTTGCTTATATCTAGTAGAGAAAAATCTATCCACTAACAACTCACAATTGGAAACCCTTTGGGATGGATAAGCCATTCCAATTTATAGTTTTACGATATGACTTTTTATCTCCTCCCCGCATAAACTTTCACTTTCTTATCACTTGTGACCTTTCGTATTCCTAGGGAATGAAAGTGAGAATTTTTCTTATTAATGAAAAATAACTCTTACAATGTATAATTAAAGGTCACTTAAACAAATAAGACAAAATAGTGAAAAAGTACAATTCCAATGAAGAATTAGAACATGGAGAGAGAATGAAGGACAGGGAGAGGGTGATCATTCTACATATGAAGATGAAACTTCCACCAATGAATATCCAACTACTGGAGATCATTGAGGAAATAAACTTGGAATTATTTCCTTGCCTTTGAACTCTTTATTGAAATGATCCATCGTAGGTGCCACCTTGTCTACCTGTGGAATACAAATAAAACCCAAAGTGTTGATCCAAGTCTCAGGAACATTGCCAAGGGTCTTACTTTAGTTGAAACAGACTTAATGATATGTTACAATACTAGAGATTGAACCTGTAATTTCCATGAGAGATTCCAAAGTATCCTAATTGAATGAGAAGGAATCTCCTGCCTCTTTCTTGACCGAGCTTTAAAGGACTTAAGGAGCTCTTCCATAGACGAATGTTCATTGAACGAAGGTGACCCAATTTTTTGTACATTATTTTTAACACCTTCCAAGATCTGGGCTACATGCTCTCCAAATGAATCAATCTTAGAGATAACATCATTTATCATGTCATACCTAACACTCATTGTGTGAGACCATATGGGAGATAATTTGTCAAATATGGAGGTAAATACTTTTTCCTCACTAAGGAGTGGGAATCAAGATTTCTCTTTTCGAATACCAATGGAAACACAATGTCCCAAAGTGGACTTTTTCTTTCTCAATCTCCTCTTTATTCACTTTCACTTGGTGAGGGAAAATTAAAACAACGAGAGAACTTTTGGCAACCGTGTCTTTCCCTTCTCGAGAATCCTTTCAACCCACTTATCGTTAGCTCTCCATTGCATTATGTATCCTTTTTATCTCTTAATCATCTTAGCATCAAAATTATTGATGGGAGAGATGACTTCCATAGGAGGAATGGGTATTGTATTGGGCTCCATGAAATATTGCACATAGGAAGTGTTGGCAAAATAATTTGTTACAAGGACAAGTTAGTGATTTTTCACCAACACTCGAGACTAAGTCCCTCCTCTTGGTAATGGGAGGCTCCCATTTATTGAATGCGAGAAAAACAAATCGGTGGGTGGACGTAAAATCGGGGATTACACAAGATTACTCCACTAAACTGTGACAACTTGTTTGTACTTAGTACAAGGAAGAATTTACTTGGAAAATGAGGTGGGGGAGTAAGAATGTAGTGAAGTGAAGGTTAATTTTTTGAATAGGAACTTGTAGATTTCATAGCATTAACCGAGTAGATCCACACTCAATTAGAGGAATTCAACCATGCAAACAACAATGAGACTAACAAACCAAAGACACAAAGTTCTATTGATTCATTTATCAAAGGTACCAAGTCCTTTCTTTGTTTTACAAGATCACCATGCTTACAAATTTAAGTATGCAAGAAGTAGAGGAAACATAGACAAGAGGGGATGGAAGTGTTAGTATGAAGATTTGTCGGTTTGGAAAATTAGGTATCTCCACCAACGTTCATGGGGCTATGCCCCTCTGCATTGAATGGTGCAGCTCCCATTATTGAATGTAATTAATCTAATTCTAAACTAAATGTTGTGGGTTGGCCAAATAGGTCGGGGATCACATAGGGACACTCTAATGAACCTGTGGCAAAGTGCTTGTATGGGGTATAAAAGGAGTGTAGACACTAAATCACACACTTGGGTACATTTATAGGTCCTAATCACATAGCACTATTCATATGATTCCTAAGTGAGAAAACTAGTAATTGGCATCTGTCTTTGGCCTCTTTGCTTTCTTTGTAGTCTTGTGCACCTCACTACCTAGTCTGAATTTCACTACTTTATCTTTCTTGGCTCCAAACACTAGCGCTCAGGCGCCTTTGTCCCCTCTAGGTGCCCCCAACCTTTTTGTATCTTACTCGCCCCATTTGGGCCTCTTTTATATTTTGGGCATCTTGTTTTCTTGGTGGTCAACCTTTTAGATGTTAATTATGAAATTCAAATAAGGGAATCATATAAAACACAAAGTTATGTGATCATAATAAAGGACCAAGTTCTAAGCATCTACTATCATCACCTAAGGTTGTATCCAAAGGCATTCTAAGAGCATCAAAACATCCATCTAGCTTCATCCAAAGGACAAGGGATTGCATTCTTTTGCATACACTTAATAGAGAGGAAGTTCATTTTGACATCTATACATCTATTTGCATTGCTACATCTAGTTATTGCTCATTATTCAAGTACATCTTGTACAAGAGCTTCCTAGGGCATGATTCTACACACACGGAGAGAACTATATGGAGTATGAGATGTAGTGCAACACTTGGTCGTAAGTTAACTCTGTTGAGTGACCGTTGGGGTTAGTCGACTCCCCATTTGTATTTTTTTAGGATTTGATGTGTTTTGGGTTTTTTTGCGGGAGGTATTTTGCTTTGCGCAGTTATATGTGAATTCTGTGGACATCCAACGACATACAAGAGACCAATAGCGAAGGCTAACGACACTCGTGCGACACATCAAAAATCATTTTTTGAGGTTCTACGCAATAATAGGCACCTATAGAAGGTTTATGGCACTCAGCGCCCTAACCTAGTTTGTGCACCCCAAAGTGTTGGCATATCCGATAGTCCTATAATTTTCTAGGCTCGGTTGTAACAATTTTTCCTCTTGTTCCATCACTTTTCCAGCTCAACACGGCTCAGGATTTATTGTGAAATTAGATAAGTCTCTTATTCCCTCTCGCACCTAGGTTTTAATATTTCTCTAGATTTTTTTAGGTCGGATTTGTATTTTATTGTTTATCATTGTGTTGTGACTCTATAATCGGGTTTAGCATTTTTTGTTAAATAATTTGGTGAAATCAATACTAAGCAAAGCAGATATTCTTACGCAGCTCCTCACTCATCACTTGATCAACTTGTCATCTACTCATTGTACTCCTCATTATCAGCTTGCAAAAGATCAAGGTCATCTATATTGCAATTACTATCGAATCAATGGACATAATGAAAATGATTTCTATGCTCTACACCAACAAATTGGCCATCTTAAGTGTTACGATCTTATCGCATTTGCTACACAAAACAATGCTACATGTGTAGACAAGAAATTGTGTTAGCATGCACAAATGATAAGATTATGCAACCAAACCAATACAAAATCTAACACAACTAATTATCTACCTCTGATTGAGCAAGATGAAAAGGAAGGGAAAACAATTTACCTGTACTTACCTACAAGTAGAATTCTCCTCCTTTGTTGCTTTGGATTTTCTCCTTGGATTTTACTTGCTTGGATGTATGCAATATGTGCTTCAGATCTTTGGATAAATTCCAGCAAGCACCTCCCCTTGATAAATTGCTTGATTGAGCTCACTAGATTGTTTTGATGATTGCTTAGATTGTTAGAAAATTGGGCAAGCATATACTTGCAAATTTTTGAGAGATGCTTGCCATGGAGGGTGGCACCTCTATTTATAGTTGGAGGAGTAGAAATGGATGGTCAAGATTTTTCCATGATGGATTAGATCAATGGTTGAAAATGGATGAGAGGAGGGTGTAGAAAATTCTAGATTTCATTAGAATCCTCTATTGAATTTAAAATTCAATAGAATAGTGTATTTTTAATTTGAATATTTGAAAAAGGAGGGAAGAATGGAGAGGTTTCTAGAATTAGAAGCCTCTAGATTTGGGGCTCATTTAAGTGGGGATTAGGTGAGATTAATTGTATTTAGTGGAGTGATTAGATGGAGAGGCTAGGCATAGAATAGGTATAGGGTAGGTGGTAGGTGGGTGAGTATTTTTAAATTAGTGGAAAATAGTTAATGAAGGTTATTTAGTGTAATGAATGAAATATTAATAATGTATTAATATTTCTAAGGGTATGGATGAGATTTATGAAATGGGTAATAATTGGAACATGATTGTATATAGTATAATAATTAATTAAATTAATAATTAATTATTATAAGGATTTATGATGGATAAATGGTTATTATAGGATAAGTGAATTATTTTACTTAGTGGATTATGTCGACATTTTACATGTCTACAACATGTTCATATTTAATTGCTACATCTCATTGGGTTCCTAAATTTGATTCAACTATGTCTAATGAGCATCATCCTATCACTTCTAATGTTCCTTCTACGGTCACTCAAGCGCCACCTATGTAATTCACTCAAACTAAGAAACCGCCTTTCAAAATCATTCCTCCCTCCTCTCTATCAAGTATTCAACAACGCTACCCAATAATCCTCTACTTCCAACACCCAATCATTTTTGTTAAAGAAACTACTCCTTCTATTGATGGCCAAGACACATTTCAAACTCTACCACCATGACATGGTCCTATTATTGCTTCTGCATATCATTTTGTTAGCTCTCTCTCTCTTATCATGACACAGGTAACACTCTACCACAATGGCATGGTACCTCTCGCGTCACCACATATATCTCCATCATTGACACACTTGGGGGGCATCGTGCTTATTCTCCCCTTCTTAGCAATATCAAGTGTCTTTGATTGCCACTATTACGCTCATGCTTCATACATCATATTTCAAAGCATCATTATACAACTTGATACACCTCTTGTATCGTCATTACCGATGACACACTCTTTTCTATGGTTCACACTTGATTGTTGAGGGCTCACTACATTCATGAACCTCACATCATACACACTACACATTTCACACTCGGTGCATTTACGACACATATTTCTAGCGCACATTCATCACAAACACACTTCCCTATGACGCACTCTAGTTCCACGGTTCATACTTGATTGTTGAGGGTCTAAATTTGAAATGAACCTCACCACACTCACTCACTCTCTACGCTCTATGCTCTACGCTTTGTTGATCATATCTTTCTAATGCACAATTCAAACCATTTCCCGATGATGCACTCTTGTTCTATGGTTCATTCTTGATTGTTGATGGGTCATTTATAAATGAACCTCATCTCATACACATTCGTACAAATCTTCTCGGGGGCATGCTGCTCCTATCACACTCATATTTCATATCATTCCATCTCACTCATTCACAACATACTGCATATTTTGGTTGCACATTGTTCTTGTTTATCGTGTTCGTATGCTAAGCTACACTTTGCTTACTATGTTAGACGGATATTTCGTATGTCATTATCTTTTTATAAACACATGTGTGTTCACTTGCCTTCTAGTTGGGAATGCAGACCTTACATAGATCATTACACACAACACAAATGCTTAATATTGTACCTCTTACCCGGTCCACGGAGGCTCTTGGGGCATCTACTTTCATACACACTACAAGTGTTATTGTTTCATTTTATACTATTTCTTATTCATACTAGCACACTACTATATCGGATAATACACACTTTGACATACTTCCTATCATTCTAAAATGTTAATGGATGCTTCATGTGCAACATTTATCCTATAGGAATTGTTTGCCACAATGGTTTTCTAATGCTTTACTTGTTATTGTTTGTCATTATATGCCATTGTTGGAGTGTTATGACCTTTGTCTTGTGTGCATATTGTATACTTTTTGGGCACTTCAACCCTTATTATCTTACGAAATTGTGAGTGATGACCCATGTTTGAAACCCACATTTCGCAGTTTACCTAGTCTTCTTGCTTGCTAGCTTACACATTGTCTTCTATATACGTATTTGTCTTGTTTGCACTAACGCATGTTTCCAACCACTTTGTTTGTGTGTGCCTTGGTTTCTACAAGCACATTACCCCTACTGAGGGTATTAGTTTCAGCGTAATTTTGGTCCTCTCCTTTGGTTTGTATCCTCCTTGTGACACTGCATGCACCCCAAACGAGGGGGGCATACATTGGGTGAGTTAGTCACCCCATTCATCAATACACATTATTACTTGATTCGCGACTGCATAAGTACAAGAACAACACATTCTTTGATCACAAAAACAACTCAAAAATCGACTTGGGTCCTCAACACAACACAAACGCCAAAGTGCCAGATATAGACATGAGCACCTAGGTGCCTGTGACACTTCACGGGTGCCTAAGACCAAGGGCAAGCGATTAATATTTTTCTCATATTAGCACAGTTTTCAACATTTCACGAGTAGTTTTCTCAAAGTAAAAACATAGTCCCCCAGTAATCAAAATGCATTCTACCTTCATTTTCTACTTGGATCGAACTAGATAAAACTTGATTGAACTGAACAAAGTAGGATCGCACCATCCGTAGTTGTGTATAATTTCGAGGAAGTAGTCAGGGATGGAGAATAACACTATAACTTTCTCCTCAACACTTCTTTTTTCGTGGCATGAGATCACCCAAAAAACTCACACTTGGCATGAGATCACCCGAAAAACTCGTTCTTGGCGTGAGATTGCCCAAAAAAACCATTCTTCTATAGCATTTACAGGATCCTTTCTATCTTTTTCACTCATCACGGATCAGGTGCACGTGTTCCTTTTTATATTGTTACATACTTACATCGAAGTTTTCACATATACACAATTTTGACTACTTTTTTTCTCTTCTTTTGCGGGTTTATCCTTAACACGCAACGAGAAGCAACCCTTCATCAAGCGACAATGAGAACATGTAAAATTCGACATAACGCATACACTTTCACTCCTAGGGTCAATTCCTCTTCTTTAACTTCAATGCTTCATTTTATCACTCCACGTTTTTTCTTGTCTCCTCAAGGCAGTTTCGCCATCGATCTATATAGTTATCGGGTACACATCTATTATCTACTTTATGTTATCGATCTATATGGTTATCCTATACACATCTCCTATCAACTCCCTTAGCTCATTGAGCTCATCAAGTTCACTAATTTCACTCTAATCAGCTCATCGATCTTGCCAAAGCTCATTTAGTTTACCAACTCACCTCATTGTAATTCAACTAGCTCACTGCAACCAACTCACCCAACTCACTAGGCTATGCTCGGTCAACTCAACCTTCTTACTTTAACCATCTCATCTTGATGAGGTGATGATGTTTTCAATCCTAGATGATAAGCATGATGACTCATTTTGATGAATCAATTAAGCTCCTAGCACCCTTTGAATCTTTTCTCGTAGCTCATTTATTTGGACTTTCCTTTGTTATACTTCACCAAGTTCTTAAGCACAACCGAGATTGAGAAGATTCTTCCAAGACCTTTATGGGGGATTCGTTTATCTATTTGAGCTATGATACCATCCCATAACCCTAAGAGGAGTTTAAAAAGTAGAAAATGAGTGAAAATGGAGCTATTTTGCAACTTTTCGCTTTGAAAAATGAAGACTTTCTATTTTTAGCAAGTAAGGTCGTGACCTTCTATTTTAGGACATATCACCTATTTAGCTCCAATATGACCTTCGGCATCTTTTGGATCACTTCATCCTTTTCTATTGATGTTACATTTCTATTTTTAGTAACATTATATTTTGAGTAGGTTACTTTTTCAGGGACTGCTATTTTGGGAAAATTGTCATTTTTGCCTTGTCTTCCACTTTGCACCATTTCTGACTATCATGGGTGATTCAAAATTTTAATTGGGGCATTACTATTTTTAGGATGTAGAGGTGCATAACATATCCTATTTTTAGTAAGTGACAAAAATAACCTCGGTTTGTGATGGGAATATTATTTTTAGATTTGACGCTTTGTCGTGATCTCGTGCCCGAATTTCACTGCGTTTCACTCGCTTGAGAATGCTTGGAAAATTAAAAAGATTTTTTTCATGTTATGGTTTTCAAGCCCAGATCTTCCATGGCATCCATTAATGGAATCACTAAGCTTCAGACAATGTACTTCCCCACCTCAAATCGCGACAAAATCAACTTCGTCAAGATAGGTTTTTCTCCTGGACTTTGTGCTTACTTTTTTAGCTTGATCGTCTCTTTGCAGGTGATGGGAAATCAAAGGAATGAAAAAATGGGCACATGAGGAGAGTTTTATTACCATTAAAAAATCTAGGGTATTTTTTGATATGCTGCAACTTGCATCTTGAAGGCCTCTGGAAATGAGAAAGTTTGCAAAAAACTCTCACTTCGATATGTGCACCAGATTGTGAGATATGAGTTTTTTACATTTTTGGCCATGGAGTAAATTTGGCACACAATGAGCATGGTGTCTAAAGAATTTACAGGTTTTGGGTGTTGTTGTATCGGTGAAACCATAGGAATGAAGGAGAAATGGAGAAATTGAGAGGGGTAATGAGTTTTTCCAAGTTTTCTTTGGTAGTAGTTTTTCGTACACACGAAGAAGAAGCAACACGGCGAGTTAGTTTTTACAAAAGAAAAGATTTAAAAATCCCCTTGGGCTTGGACACATTTTTGTGTCCTAATTTTCCTAAGGGGATGGAGATTGGCCAATGGAGGAGAGAGAGAGAGAGAGAGAGAATGAACAATAAGCACTAGGGGTTAACACTGGGTCACATGGGGGACCAGAACAAGGGCTAGGCTTGGGAAATTTTGTGTCCCATATGTCCCATGGGGATGGGACACAAGGTGCAAGAAAAGGTGCCTCATCTTGGTGTTGACAAGTGTCACTTGTTGGTTTGCGGAGGCGAAGAGGAGAGGGGGCGAAAAATGGCTTGCAGAGCACCTTTTGGGGTCACATGAGGAATCAAGGGCCAAGTTGGGCATGGGGCATAATTTTTTTTTGTTCCAAGGGGATGGGACATGATGCACAAGAAAATTATCCTCGCGAGAATCTAACAAGTGTCATTACGTGATTTAATGAATGAGAGAGCTTAAGAAGGGTGCAAAGGGGCTTAACTGGCTTGTTTGAGCTCCGTTGGGGTCACATGATGGTCCAGGGGGATATCTTGGGGTTGGGAAAATTTTTGTGTCCCTTGTGTCCCAAGGGGATAAGACAGTTGGTGCAATAAATTGTGCCTCAACCTAGGAGTGACATGTGTCCACCCAGAAAAATGACTAAGTCCCAATGCATACCTTGGAGAGAAGCTTGACAGAGACATCTTGAGCATCCAAAGGTCTTTTCAGGAACTTATTTATATGATTTTGATTGGAAAGAGAATTTTGAGAAGATTGGAATCAGTCTCATTCTATGATTCTTCCTACTGACCCCCTAAAAATATCTTTTTCTCGGGATCGCAGTTTTACATGCGAAAAACAAATTGTGGAAGAAATGTTTGTCTTGTGAAAAATATGAAAATATCATCACTTAGAAAGCACTGAAATACATTTCAATTTATATTTTATTTGACCTATAATTCATTACAGATCTCCCAGAATCACTTCCCTAATCTTAGGTGTTGTTTTGAGTTACAAACTCCTTCACCTTTGAAAACCCGCTTTTGTTGAACTTGTTCCAAAACCTTTGAAACTTTCCAAAATATTACAAAATCAATTGCACAATGTTCCCATATCCTTAATACCACTCATTGATGAATCGGGCCTTCAACTCCGCTCCGAGGGATGTGCACCCGCCTTAGAAAGTCTAAAAATAACAATTTCTAAGTTTGTTGAAAATTTTGACTTGAGAGATCTGTCTCGAAGCACTTGAATGAACTTGTTTTCCTAAATCACCTATGGAAAAGGTTGACACAACACACAAGACCACTTGGAAAGGTAGGATAGGCTGAAACATGGATGGGTTAATTTGGAGAAGGGTCCGAAAAGACTTTGATATTGGGGTCTAATGTTGTGCTTGAAAATATAAAATTTTCATGTTGCAAATTTGCATGATAATAGGAAGAAAGTAATATATTACTTGTATTTATTATAGAAAAAATATATCCACGAACAACTCACAATTAACAACCCCTTGAAATGGAGATTTCATTTCAATTTATAGATTTTACAAAGTGACTTTTCATCTCCAACCACATGACTTTTCACAGTTCTTATCACTTGTAACCTTTCATATTCCAAGTAGTAAAAGTGAGTCTCTTTCTTTATTAAATAAAAAAACTCTTACAATGTATTAAGGTCACTTGAGTGAATAAGAAAAAATAGTGAAAAAGTACATCCCTCGACAAATAATTAGAACATGGAGAGAGAAGAAAGGAGAGGGAAAAGTGGAAGATGACCATTCTAAAGAGGAGGATGAAGCTTTTTCCGATGAAGAACAGAGCCTACGATGAATTTTTATGGAATGCCCCTACAAGTATTTTTTCTCCTTTGAACTCTTTACTAAAATGGGTTGTCATAGGTGCTACCTTATTTGCATGTGGGATACAAACAAATCTCAAAGGACTGATCCAAATTTGGGAACAACATTAAGAGTCTTGCATTGGTTAAACCAGACTTTATGATCTCTTGCAATGTTAGAGATTGAACTTCTAATTTCGTGACAAAATCAAAAGTGTCTTCATTGATGAGAAGGGATCTCTTGTTTCTTTCTTGACCAAGTTCTGAAAAGACTTAAGACTCTCTTCTACAAATGAATGTTTGTTAAGCAGAGGTGACCTAAGATTCTATATACAATTGTTGACATTTCCAAATATTTCCAATGCATGTTCTCCATATGAATCGAGTTCAAAGATGCCATTCATGTCATACTGAGCAATCATCGTGTGAGACCATACATGAGACAAGTCGTTAAGAATAGAAGTGAAGACATTTTTCTCACTAAGGAGTGAGAATCAAGATTGCTCATTTTAGACACCAATGGAAACACATTGTCTCGGTAGGGATTTTCTTTCTCAATATCCTCCTTGGTCACTTTCATTTTGGAAGTTGTGGCAAGGAAAAATTCAAATAATGAGAGGATCTCGGGTAGAAAAAACTTTACTTTTTCCATAATCTTCTCCACCCAATTGTCATTATCTCTCCCTTGCATTGTATATTCTCGTGCCTTCTTGATCACCTCGGGTCAAAACTGTTGATGGGAGAGATGGATTTTGTAAGAGGGGGTGACACTACATTGGGATCCAAGAAATATTTAACATAAGTAGTGACATTTCTCACATGCTCCTCCAAAAACTCCGTTATTTGTTTGAAGTCCTCATTCCTAGCAAGCATGTGAGGAACAAACTCCTTGAATAGGTGTACATCTCCTTCATGTGTGTCTTTCCCTAAGGAGATGCAGGTCAGTCATTCTAAGTCATTTCTTTCATAGGTTTTTCAAATTTTGGCTGGGAAACCTCCACACATTGAGATCCAAAGGCTCCAAAGAAGAAATGGGAGGTCACTTGTGTTTTCTTGCTTCGCTTGGTTTTCAAGATTTTTGTGATGGCTAGAAAGTCGGGCACTACAACTTGTTGCACTGTTTTTGATTCACTTCTAAGCAACAATGTGTTATTTTTGTCAATAATTTGAAATATAAAGGGGGTGAGGCGTGTAGGTCGTTAATTTGGAAAAATAACTATCAACATAATTAGTTGTTAACATTACAATTTCAACAACGATATCGTGTAGTATTGTTTGTGGATAATTCATTACAAACCTATATTTTTGTGTTTATATATAAGTGTTGGTGTTTGCTTGTACAATCTGAATTTTTGCATAGTTTTTTCACAAAGGGCAACTTATTTGCAACATAGGGAGAATCGTGACACTTGTTAATATTCTAACTTTGATGGGTCGATTTTGTTTTTATGACAAATTGGGGAAGTTATTTTGACATATTTGAAGAAGGTTTGATCAAAATGTTTTCCATATTGAGAAGAGAAGGAGATAATATTTAAGGGGAGGTGCATGGATACAATGACATAAGTATTGAGCAACAAGAGTCAACTTAATAAAAAATAGTTTTGAGCTTAAAAATAACATTGTAGCACATCTATTTTAACACCAACAATGACATTTACATAATTGAAAGAAATAGAAAGATATGGAAAATATGGGGTATGTTTTTTTAAATTTTTTTACAAGGTTAAGATTTTCAATTGGATGGAATTTAATTTGTTAGATAAGTTGAAGACATGAATGAAAAGATGAAAAGGAAAAGACGAGAATTAACTATATGCATGTCTCACACATGCTCCACGAATCAAAGTGTTCCTACCCTGATAATATCTACTATCTAAGCTCCACTTTATCATCTTGATCTTAAAAAATACAAAAATCGGATCAATATTATTTTCTTAAAAGAAAACATATTAAAATTTTCAACATTGATGATAAATTAATTAAACTATTTTATTAATTGAAAGGATGAAGGAAAATTACCTTAAACATTTGAACTATGTCATCTAAATATGTGGTCTCTAGAGTTTTGCGAAGACCATAATGAGTGGAATTGAAAGTAATTGAATGGTAATTTCCAACAAAACCTCAATTTAATCATAATCGTCACTTGTGTGCCTCGACTTAGGATAATGAAGATTTTGTGGTCAATCTATGTAATTAAAAAAATCTTTCGAACTACCCCCATAAGAGACACCTGTCACAAATGGATGACAACATCCATGTGGCAGGAAAAATATGCCCAAATACTATCAATAACCACCATCGATATAAGTAGGAACATTTTTATATTAAAAGTGGAATATAACATTTCTTATATATTTCCAGGAAGAAAAATCATCAGAAGGCGTATCAAATATCGTTCACAACATACATTCGTTTAATTTGAATATTCGTGAGAGGATGTGGAAGATTGAGATCCATCAATAGGAACCCCAATGCTCAAGGAGCTTCTTCCTTCATTTCAGTATTTGCAACACTCACAAATATCCATTTATGTCTTGCTCTTATTGGGAAAATTTTGTCTACTATAAAAAATGAGTTCTCCTTTGGTATATTCATATAAGAAAGCTTCCTTGGTGAAGCATGCAAAGGATGTCCAACAAAAATAAAGTTATTTTAACATGTTTTGTTTTAACTGGTTGTCAAATTTCATGGAGGAATCATTCGGGGAAGCTCTAACTTGGGTTCATTCACAGACTCCTCTAATAATACCGACAAAAAACCCACATTGAAGCGGGAGGTCCAATGGATCAAAATATCTTATCTAAAAAGGATCGTATGGTGCTTTGGTGTCATAACAAGAGGTCGAAAGCGAGGAAGTGTCGTAGGTGGTCATATGAAGACTACAAATATGCTCCACAATAGAAAATTGTCAAGGCATGGAGAGTGGAGTAGGTGTAACAACGAAGGTGGTTCATACACTATTGATGATGATGTGTACTTTATGTATCAAATTTGGGTGGTGCATCTCACTTATACATTATCTCTTTGTGTAAATATGTGGAAATACCCAACTAAAAACACAGGAGGAAAACACAACCACAAGCTGGAGCCATCATTTCTTGACCAATCCATGTAGTGTTAATGTTTTCTATTGGCATCACACTATCGTTAATGTTTTCTTTCATCTTTTCTCCGGTCTAAAAATCAATGCTTATCACCAACAAATAAAATTGCTTAATAGGACAATTTTGAGCATCATCAAATTGATCGTTGGCAACATGCCCAAATCCTCTCTCTCCAAGTTTGTTATCTTCATGGAAATTGTTAGTCACAACCACGATATTTTCCATGTTAGAGATTATTTCTCATCTGTTTGATCTTTGAGTCCACCTCCATTCTTCGACTTTACGTAAAGTAAAAATGTAGAGATAAACAAATCTTGAAATTATATCTAGCTTAAAAAATAATGTATATTCAGACAACAATTTTTGGTCAACGATTTTTAGATTCTATTTTATAGCCTTCAATGGAGTTATGTTTTATTAAATAATTATAGAAAATTGTATATGAAAAATTGCAATTTACAACCACCTAAAAGAATTTTGTCTCCTCACAAATTGAAAGCTTACAAGATATCTTAATAGATTTAGTTTAAAGTAGGTAGCATCAACAATTTATGTTAAAATTGAAATCTATTCATTTTAAGTTATTTATTTTATTTTATTTTGTAAGAGAGGGTGAAACGATAATTTAATATAACATTTTATTCTATTAAATTACAAAAACTATTGTGATTTAATTTATATTAATACAAAATATTAATTTTTTTAAAATATTTTAATACATTATATTAATTTACAATCAATTAGTGATAAATCATATCATATTTGATTCATATAAAAAAAAATGAAATCTAAAAATTAAAATATTATAATTAATTTATCATGTCAATCATTTAATTGAAGTGGCGATGATTTTATGTGCGGAGACTCTGCAAGTTGCAAGTAGAGGCGTGAAGATTGTTTAGGAATCGAGAACTGTCCACATTTTAATTATTACTTGCCTTAATACCTGCCTCGTAATTGACAGTATCAATATGTATGGTTTTTAATAAAAATAATATAGTGTGATTTAGACCATCTGATTTTGCAACGATACAGTCGTGTCAAACCCAAGAGCTCGCCCTCCCCTTTTATAATTTGGAGTACGCCTTTGACGTAAGTAAATTGGTCCCTCGTTATTATTTTAGTTTATAATAGTGGTTAACGAAGTGGTATAACGTAATAATGTGAGATGTCAATAAAAATTCATACCAAATTTAAATTTAATATACATTTAATTTATATAATAATTTTATTTCTTGTTCAAAGAAAACAATACAATTTTTATATATCTTAATATACAATAAATTTTTCAAATACATTTTTTTCGCTTTTTTTTCAAATCTAATATAATGATAATCAATAATTAGTATAATATGTAATGAATCTAGTATAAATACTTCAAAATTAATATCTCCCACATTTATCAAAACAATTATCTATATCTAAATCTATATCTATATCTATATCTATCATAATTTTTAATTTTAATTATCAAAGATTGAAGGGTTCCATTCTATCCCATCCCAATGTGAAAAATCTATTACGATTCGATTATTAACCTCCTATCTTGCAAGATTATTTGATCAACAAATATTGGAAAATAACACAACTGTAACTTCACAAATACAAACACATAAGAAATACCCAACAAGGTGAACACAATATTTTCGGACAATTGTCCCTGGAAAAACCCCATAGGGAAAACCATTACTACATATGATAAATATATTAAACTTGACAAATCAAGAGATACAAAATCGCTTGCCTCTTCTTGGCGAGCTCAAACAATCTCCTAATCCTCCTGGCGATATTCCTCCACTTTGTTATCTCCACGCTATCTTTGCGCCCTGCTTATAACACTGCAAGACTACTTGCTAACACTACAAGTTTCTCTAAAAACTTCCTTATTACAAATGACCCCAATGACCCCTTATATCTGCTCTTGTTGAAAATCAACGGCCGAGATTAATACAAATGAATGGTGAGATTAAGACAACTCGATAACCATAATGACCTTGGTTATGAGGTGTCACCTAAAAGGAGTCAATATTAGATAACAATTGTTCTTATCCTAACAATATTTGTTTGACAAAAACAACTATTTCTCTAAATTCTAGGTTGTCCAAACTACCCATAACAAATGGATGAGGACAAACAATTGTCCAAGCTACTAACTACTAAGATTAACACTCCCTCTTAGCGAGGAAGCTGTTCTGCATGACACCCAACATCTCTCTGAAGAAGATAAATTTTGCCTTCCCCAATGCCTTTGTCAGAATGTCTGCTACCTGCTGATCTGTAGGTACAAACTGTAGCTTAACAACCCCACGCTGTACACAATCTCTGATGAAGTGATACTTGATGTCTATATGTTTTGACCTATCATGAAACACCGGATTCTCAGTCAACTTGATGCAACTCTGATTGTCGCAATGTATCACCGTAGTCTTAACCTTCTGACCAAATAAAGCTACTAGCAACTTCCGAAGCCATATAGCTTCACATGTTGCCATGCTAGCTGCTATGTACTCTGACTCTGCTGAACTCAAAGCCACAGATTCGCTTCTGCTTGAACCAAGATACAACTCCTGATCCCAGACTGAAACAACACCCTGAAGTGCTCCTCTTGTCCATTGTACTACCTGCCCAATCTGCGTCAGTATAGCCCATCAACCTGATTCCTTCACCTCGAGCATATCTAATTCCATACTCAATTGTACCTCGCAAATAACGCAACACATGCTTTGCCACAGTCTAATGCACTCTCTTTGGCTCAACCATGAACTGACTAAGAGAGTTAACTGCAAAAGCTATATCTGGCCTAGTATTGACCAAATACATGAGAGAACCAATCAACTGCCTGTATAAGGTGGGGTCTACATCCTTCTCCCTGGATGTGTCTACCTTCCTCCAATTCATGATCATGGGTGTAGACATGGCTTTGCAATCTTCCATCTTGAACCTTTTCAAGATTTCCATGCAATATTTCCCTTGCCCAAGGAAAATCTCTCCATCTTTTTGCCATACCTCCATGCCTAGAAAGTAGTGCATAAGTCCCAAATCCTTCATCTCGAACTCCGCTGCAAGATCCCTCTTGCATTCTTCTATGAGCCCAGTGAACCTGTAAGAAACAAGTCATCTACATATAGAACAAGAATGAGAATCTCACCTCCAACTACCAAGTAGTAGAGATTAGCATCTGCCTCACTCTTCACAAAGCCCATTTCTGCTGTAAAGTAGCTATCGATGCGCTCATACCACGCTCAGGAGCTGCTTGAGTCCGTGCAATGCTCTCTTGATCTACACACGTGGGTCTCTTTGATGTGTGTCTGAAAGCCTTACGGTTGTTCTATCTATACCTCCTCTTTTAACTCACCATTAAGAAACGCATTTGTCTTGACATCCATTTGATGGATCTGCCATCCCATCTGTGTCTTTGAAATTGAGATTACTGCTCGTATAGAAGTATACACAGCAATTTGGAGCAAATGTCTCCTCGTAGTCTATTCCCTCTTTCTAAGAGAACCCCTTTGCCACGAACCTTGCCTTATATTTCTCGATCTTACCATCTCGCACTAGTGCTTGTTCTTATAGATCCAGCGTGATGATCCCACCGCGCCTATTTGTTGGTTAAGCACTACCTCCCACACATCATTCTCGCATAATTGAAGTATACTCCTCAACCATTGCTTCTTGCCACACTTGATGTTTGCGAGCCTCACGATAGCTAGAAGGTTCACTATCTACCAACATACTAACTAATGCAACATAGTCATCATACATTTGGTGTTATCCGTTGTCTATTACTCCTCCTAGAGTACCCACTAACTCGAGTATTCTTACGTATCTCATTGAACCTCACGGTTCTTCACGCCAACTATAGAGGATGAAATATTAACCTCCATGTCTTCTTGATGCATCTCTTCTTGCACTTTGTTGCTCCATACTTTGAAAACTCTCTCCTCCCGAGTCTATGCTTGCATTTAGTAATGCGTACTCGAGATTTCTTTGCCCTTGACTCGATTGAGTGATCCTTGGAGCTTACATTGCTGCTCACTCGATCATCTCTTGGCAAATCACTAGACCTTCTAAATGCCTTGTCCTCGAACTTGACATCACGTCGAACAATAATCCTTACGGTCCCCAGAATGAATATCCGATATGCCTTAGAGGTTTCACTGTACCCCACAAAGTACCCTCTCTCTGCAGATCGATCTAACTTGTACGTGTATCCTTAGGAATGTGAGAATATGCCAAACTCCCAAAGATCCTAAAGTGACTGACATCTGGCTTCTTCCCAGTGAATGCTTCCTCTGGTGTCATCTTCCCTAGTACCTTATGTGGAACTCTATTCTGTATGTATATTGTTGTATTGCATGCCCTCCGCCACTGAGATAACAGGGGTAAATCCTGGTCATGCAACATAGCCCTTGATGCCTCTCGTTATAGCCGATTCTTCCTCTCGGCTGACTCCATTTTGTTGCGGATTGTAAGGAATAGTCCACTCTCTCTTGATTCCTTCTCTAGTACAGAACTCCTGGAACTCATTGCTTTCGTACTCGCCTCCATTGTCTGACCAAAGAAATTTTATCTTCCTTCCTGTCGAATTCTCCACAAGAGCTTTGAACTCTTGGAAGCGACTGAAAACATCATCCTTGGTCTTCAAGAAGTATATCCATGTCTTCCTGGAGAAATCATCAATAAAAGCAACAAAGTACTCATACCCTCTAAGAGACTTCGTCGACATTGGTCCACATACATCTGAATGTACTAGATCAAGAACGCCCTTGGATCTGGTGTCACTCCTTGGAAAAGATGCTTTAGCAAACTTCCCCAACACACATCCCTTACATACATCATCATGCTCTGTGCTCACCTCAGGAACACCTGTCACTGTCTCATGAAGTAATTTAAGGGCTCCATGATGGATATGGCCCATCCTTCTATGCCATAGCTCTCCCTGATCTCTAAGATTATTGTTGCTCATGAGTGCCTTAGGAATATCAAACTATAGCCTATAAAGCCGACCGCTCCTAACTCCAATAGCTATGGGTGATTTCCAATCCTTGTGCTTGATCAACACATGTGCCCCTCTAAAGAGTACATTGTACCCTTTGTCCTGAAGGACAGATACAAAAATCAAATTCATCCCTAAGCCTGGAACATGCAACACATCATGAAGGGGAATCATCTTACCACTCTCCCTCTGAAACTGAACAGTCCCTTTCCCAACTGAGTTGAGTTTGGACATGTTCCCCATAGAGATCTGGATTTTGGTGCTCTCTTCCTTATAACTGGAGAAGTATTCTCTAACTCCTGTCATATGATATGACGCCCCACTATCTATCTACCAAACACTCTGTGAGGTTGAGCTAACCATACATGCTATGAGTGCAAACTCATCTTCCATTCTACTAGAGAGAATATCTACACTTCTTTGAAGCCGCAATGACTTGCTTCTTGCCTTTCTTTTCATTCTTTTTCCTTTCGGGCAATCGGCCGACATAGTGGCCAAACTCGTGACAGCCATAACACTTGATCTTCGAAGAATCTTTCTTCTTCTTTTCACCTTGTGAATTTGATCCTTTACTAGACCCCTTCTTTGCTTTCCCTTTACCCGCTAGGGCAACATTTTCCTGTTCCACCTCACTTTTCTGACTCTTATTGTTGGCTCCATTGACAAGACTTAGTCTAAGCTCCTCCTGAGTGAAATCACTCCATAGTCGATCCCAACTCGGTAAGGTGTCTCGTCCATTGATGACTTGAACAAAGACATCCCACTGCTTAGTAAACCCATTTAGGGCTATTCTCACTAGCTCGTCATCACTTGGTTTGTCTCCAACAGCTGCCAATTCATCCTTGACAAGTCTAAGTTTGGTGAGGTAACTTGTGACGTCTTCTCCCTTATTCATCTGGGTATTCCTCAACTTTTCTCTGAGAATCAGCTTCCGGTTAGTGGTAGCATTCTAGTACAGATTCATAATGGCATCCCACATCATCTTCGTTGTATCTAACTCTGCAATATGCGGAACAATATGATCCTTGACACCATCAAGAATCAGCCTCCTCGCCTTGGCATCTTCCTTCTTATATGCTAAGAGTTGTGTTGCATCTGTAGGTACAGTGCAACAGTGGTCACATATTCCTTCGTACCATTCTCTTCCAAAGAATAGAGAAATTCGGCTTTCAGGACACCAAAATTCGAGGCTCCATCAATCATCACGATCTCTTAAACCTGTTGAGGCCATCTTAAAAGAAAATAATAATAATAATTTTGAAGAGGTTAAACCTGGGTTTTATAAACCCTCACTTTCTTTCACCTAGGGTAAATCTCTTCTACCCGAATTTAGCTCGATACCATGTGAAAATTCTATTACGATTCTCGATTATTAACCTCTATCTTGTAAGATTATTTGATCAACAAATATTGGAAAATAACACAAGCTGTAACTTCACAAATACAAACACATAAGAAATACCCAACAAGGTGAACACAATATTTTCGGACAATTGTCCTGGAAAACCCAGTAGGGAAAACCGATTACTACGGATGAGAAATATATTAAACTTGACCAAATCAAGAGATCAAATACGCTTGCCTCTTCTTGGCGAGCTCGACGATCTCCTAATCCTCGCTGTGATATTCCTCCACTGCTATCTCCAACGCTATCCCTGCGCCCTTCTTGCTAACACCTGCAGAGACTACTTGCTAACACTACAAGTTTCTCTAAAAACTTCCTTATTACAAATGACCCCAATGACCCCCTTATATACTACTCTCGTTGAAAATCAGCGGTTGAGATTAATACAAATGAGCATCGAGATTAAGACAACTCAATAACCATAACAACCTTGGTTATGAGGTGTCACCTAAAAGGAGTCAATATTAGATAACAATTGTTCTTATCCTAACAATATTTGTTTGACAAAAACAACTATTTCTCTAAATTCTAAGTCATCCAAACTACCCATAACAAATGGATGAGGACAAAAGCAGTACCGTCAAGCTACTAACTACTAAGATTAACACCAACCTCATTCCTTAAAATACATTTTAAAAAATATCATTAATATTCATAATTATATTTTTAAATACTCAAACAAATTGAAAAAATAAAAATAAATATTTTTTAATATGTTGGTGGCCAAATTTTATTACGGTTAGTTATATACTTCGGTGGAAGCCAAAATAATATTCCCTCGTAACCTTTTTCTCACATTGAGAAGAAGGAATTCAAACAGTTATTATTAAATTTTAAATTGGAAGGCCTTTTCATTGAAAGCAAAACATAAGGAACATGTTAAAGAATCCCCATCAGCACATTTTTTTAAATTTATTTCCCAATAAAATGGCTACACAAAAGCGAAAAGAGTTAAATGTATATTGCCGTGCCTAGTACACTACTTAATGGCTTTAAAACTTCCCCACACCAAAATGGATTAGACATCTAAACCAACATGCCTATTCTAAATCCAAATAAAAATAGATTTTGAACTTAAAAATAGATCATTGGCCTAGTGTGTCTATTTATAAATAGAAGGAAGTGTAATAATAATTATATTAATAAAGTCGCTTTTAGATGTAGATGAGTTGGTTAAGCCTAATTTATTCAGCATCAAAATTCGTATTTAAAGTAGTTTAGTTATCGTTATGTTTATTTTTTCAAATTAATAAAATGGAGATTAGAATCTCAAACAACTCCAAAGACACCCAGAACCTATGTTTATCTGGGTAAAAAGTAAATAGATTCAATTCTATACGGACATTATTGAAAATTCCCTTGATCTAATCACCAAAATAAACTCAAAATAATTATTAGAAAATTAACATGGAAATAAATATCAACCAAATAAATATTAGTGAAAATTGAGTTCAAAACTAATTCACACTAATTTAGATATGTGATATTGAGTTCAAAACCAACTTAATAAAATTTAGATGTGGGAGGCATAACTAATTCATATTAATTTAGATGTGTGTAACTTCGGTGTACTTCAAATCATATATATGGGAGGGCATGCGGTTGGTTACGATGACCATCGTATACTCAATATAAATCGCAAATCGGATGGTGCAAGTGGTTGATACATGCAAAAAATATGGGCGGTGATGATTTTAGTGAAAATTGAGTTCAAAACTAACTCACGCTAATTTAGATATGTGGCATTGAGTTCAAAACCAACTCATTAAAATTTAGATGCGGGAGGCATAACTAATTCATATTAATTTAGATGTGTGTGTTACTAACTCATATTAATTTAAAGACATGACATGTAACTAACTCATTCATTTTAGTGCGAGTTAGATAGAAATGCGAGAGATAAAGCGTACACATAACTCGCATTAATATACATGTCGATGCGTAGATGGGAAGGAGAAGATAGAATATGCACATTTCTTAATCTACGTCGATATTATAATTAAAGGCATTGACAATTTGAGATTTGACTCACTAATTATGTTGAGAGGCATTCTACTGATGGCATATAAGGTTGTAATGGAGTGTGTTGTTCGTTTTATTCTCAACATGAAATTTGATGTTCATTTGATTGTCATGTGACAATTCATTCATAAATTTGAATTATATTGGATTGTCACTTAAATCATTTCTCTCTTTTTCTTAGAGAAGTTGATAAAAAATTAGTAATAGTTATTTTTGAGGACAAATTGCGTAACTAAATGATTCCATTTGCCACAAATCAATATAAAATTGATAAAAAGTTTAATGAAGTTGTTAATTAATAATATATGTAAAAACTCAAATGTAAGAATCTTGTAATTTATATCTATTGATGTATTTCATACATAATAAATTATTATATAATAGTTATTGATTATTATTATTTTTTTATATACTTGTATTACACTTGCATAATTAAATAAGTACCATGTGATTAATATCTCTTAGTGTATTTTAGATAGATATATTTAAGATATCTATACTAGTTATCTTCCTTAAAAAATAAAAATGATAAAAATAATGTAATTTAACTTTAGAGATATTATAATTACGCCGAAGGCGTTCTTGTAGTGAGCTTCGACCTGTTGGTTCTGACAATAGTCAGAGATCGAACCGCTCACATTACTCCTCCCGGATGCGTTGAAATCCATCGGACCACAGTATTTCAGGCATGTTAATAGAATGTTTAGGATATTTTATTTTTTCTCGCTGCATGGTGGAGACAGGTGGCTGGATGCATGCTATTTGTTCTCCAGTCTTCCACAGCTGTGAAAACAGTTTTTCTTGCCCAAATTGCATTCCAACGACACGATTGAACTGCGGGCGTGAAACCGGCGGTATGGCCTGTGGATGTTAGGCAAGTTCAGTCGTGTCAGATTGTCCACCTTTTCTGTTCGGTCAGTGCATGAAATAATAAAAAATTGCTAAATAATTCTGGTGCCTTGTGTAATAACCATTAACGATTCGGGAAAATTCTATACATTCGAGGCTCATGTTCAAATTCATTTTGAAGTCAGGCAGGTCACAGAAGGTTCCTTTTTCCACTTCAGCCACTGTGAAGGCTGTTTACAGAAACCCTAAACACCTTTAACGCAAACCAACGAATTCAAACGAATTTTTTTTACTATATCTACCCTAACGAACCATGTTTATATGCAGTCTATGGCAAGGACGAGGCGACAGTCTATGGCGAGGAGGACAATTACTAGCCTCAGGTGACGAGTGTATATTTACTTCTGGAGAATTTCTGCGCAGTAGATTGCCAACATAATAAGTATGAGGCAGCATTTGAGCTCCAAGCCTCACAAGCACAAAGTCAAAACCTAGAAATTTTATCTAGCAGGTCTTTTTCTTAGCTGCACAATTGAGAGTCGTGGCCAAGTTTATTGTATCTTCCTTGAAATTTGACTATTTTTTGGGTCTGTTAAAAAAAAGCATTTTCTAATTTGTAAAATTCCTCCAAACACATTAGCCAGTCTTTCGTATATAACATGTATCTAATTTCTTATCAACCAAATTCACAAGTATTCGAGTAATTTGTTCGCCCTTTTTCAAATATTACCCTAAAATATTATGCTTTCCATATTCTATGTCCTGGAAATATTTGCCAACTTTGGTTATTCTTATAAAAGCTTCCCAATTCTTAAGAATTTCTCTATTAACCATCTTTACTAGGAAAAATAGTTTATAGGAGACAGACTGGCCTCTCATTTTTTCTGGTGGTTTAAAGTGTACTTCAACTCTTCGCTATTAACTATTAAGTAGTTCATTAATTTAATTATGATCAAGTCACAAAATTTCCACACACAACATTGTATTTATTATTGGTAAATGCATGCATTTTTCAACTCAGTTCCAACTCACCTACAACAACTTGTTATTTACGCATGCTAGGTATTGTACGATAAGAAAACAAATTTTGTGTTTTTTGCAAGTATTGGTTATTGAAATTATTAATGAATTTGCAAAGGTGTTGTTGTTTCTGTCAAATCTATAATCTGAATTCTTATTCTACTTTTCACATTTTTATTCTCACATAAAAGAATCAGCGTGGCACTTATCTTAATAATAATTTGTGCCTATTAATGTTTAATGCATTTAAATGATTTTTTTTTCTCTTGGGTGAGAAAAGAGAAATAAATTAAGTACTGGTGCCAAATGACTTTCACTTGAGAAAACTACATTTGATCACAGTGGTCAAGTAACCTATCAGGGATTTTCATTTGCAAAGAAAACGAAGGATGAAAGTGACAAAGATACTAGATCTTCCACAGATATAATTGACATTGGACTTGATGAGGATGAATAGTCTGATGTGCATAAACCTAGTGGCTAGCCGTGAGCCAACTAATTAAATTTAAGATCCTCTCCATCACTGTAAACTAAATAACACGTTTATTGAAAGAGAAATATCTACTTATGTGAAACATTTAATTGGCCAACCCCCATCTGCAAAAAATGCAGAAACAAAATAATCTCTGTTTTAGCTCATTACAAGGAATTTGAAGCAGTATATTCAGTAAATTTAAAGGAGAGAACTTTGTTTCATGGTCCCTAACTATTTTTCATGATTGAACATAACACCAAGGACACTGTCAATGTCTTTGTTGCCAGAGCTGGCTGGAGTTATTCTTGTTCTAGAAAGGTTTCAGGTAACAATATATGTTGATGTGCCTTAGAAGGTTTCCATTTTGATTATCTTGAAATTTTCTAAGCACACTACCAGTTTGGACGATATCTCCTCCGCCACAAATAGTCCTTGAATTGAACTTTTATTGTTGGCTGTTAACAACCTTCAAAGGCCAGAGCTTCATGTTGCTCTGCACGGAAGGAACAGAAATGATGAGTCGATTGGCATCGGACAACGTGTTGGTAGAATTCATGGCCACTGGCTTATTGTGATGCATCAAATCTACCTTTTCACCGATATGTTTGATGGCTTGATGGCCTCAATTATGAAGGTTTTTTAAAACCGCTGATTATCGTACAATTCCTTAAGTTCACAACTAGAAAGAAAGGATAAAAAAATTTGTATACAAGATAATTTTTGGGGAGGATTATTCTGAGCCATCGAATAGGTGTAGGGCTTGCACGTAGTTAATTTTCCTCCTCCATGCTAATTTCTTACTTTCCTTCTCTCCTCCATGCTACATTCCTCGACCCCTACCCTTTCAATTTTCATAAAGGAGATGGGCACCATTTATTCTCGTGCTACAAATAATGAGCAACATATGTTGTATTCGGTTTCATGGGAATGTTTTTGCTTTACTTGGTGTATCATTGGCGGTAATGGTTGTCGACAGATGAAACCATCACGACTGTTGCTAAGGAATAACCTTTTTGTTGTCCTCATAGCAAGAGAGAAACCCTAATCCAAGTATACATGTGTGTATTTTGTGTTTCGATGTTAGGTCAACTCCATATCTTCCTGTCTCTATTGTGTCTCATGAAACATGTGCTAGAATTCCCCTTGCATTTACATCTATGTTAACTACCCAATAAATGTAAGAGATGAAATTGTAAACAATTTTTACTTCACCATTATTGTTCGACCACTCCTTACATTATGAAATATCTCCACACAGAGTTGCATCAACATCTTACACAACCCGCCTTTTTAACTTTGAATGATTCCAAGCAATTTCATGTGGATGTTTGAGGGTGGAGTTTTGAATTACCTCCCCATTCCAACTTCCATGCCCTTGTAATTCTCTACCCTCATACCCCTTCTTGTTCGCCCCTCTTCCTCTCCCATTAATTATCTCACTCCATTTTGAATTCTTCAATATATCCCCTTCGGCGTTTCCATCGTACATTTCACATATGATTCGCTAGTGTACACTTCTTTCACAATATCATTTTGCACTCATATAGACTTTGTCCTAAGGACATCAATAAAATCTTTTAATTTATTTAATTCCGTTGATTATATACTTGAATTGGCCTTTTGAAAAATTTCAAATATACTTTGTTCAATATAGAATAGGGTGAACTTTAAAAAGAGTAGAGTTTGTTATATAATACACATTAACTCTATATAAGGTGATCTTTATTCTTGGATAAACGAAAAGAGAGAAGATAACTTCTAAGCGAAGTCCAATCGATTTATAGAGTGATAAAGGTGTAAACTTTAAAAGAATCTCCTTAATTACACTTTGGGTTAGTGTCTACGTATACTTACAATTATGGCGGAGCTTGCAAATTGCAATCATATTTACAATTTTGGTGAAGTGTCTACGCATATTTACAATTATGGTGGAGCTTCCAATCATAGAGAGGTTTGGTTCAAAACTCGTGTATAGAGATGAGAGACTAAAGTCCACATGTGATTTTGGAAAGTTTTTTTAATTGAAAAATGAATAGAATACAATATTAGAGTACATGACGGTTCAAAAGGGTGATAGATACTATAAAGTCAATAGCAATGGCTGTTGTATTTGAAAGGAGTATAAGTGAACTCAACGCTAAGACGATTCATAATTTGAGCCCCCACAAAAGGTTGTCATAAATAAGCCAATCCTTTATTTTTCTTACTCAAGTATTTATCGTTGTCCGAAGGGACTTCAACCGAGCTTTGATGTCCTTCATCTGCTTTGATAGATTTTCATTATGAAGAAAAGTTGAATGCATACCCTGTTTCATGGAGGAGAATTGAAGCAAAAAATCAGAGTAAAGTCTGTGAATAACAATTGTCTGAGGAGTAATGTTGTTAAAGAAGCGAGAATGACATCTATTTTTCTAAATATGCTTAATTGTTATTTGTCTAAAAGATTCAAAAATCACATTATTTGATATTCCCAATCCAAGAAGGTCCTTTTTCCATGACGACTTGCTTGAGAATAGTGTTGGTGCTTCAAACTAAATTTGATTCTAGATTGATTTGGGTAAACAACACTTCTAAAAGGCATGCATAATAGTTTATTTTTATAATGAAAGTGGCGGGACAATTTAATCTCTTGCAAAAATCTAAGTTTATTTCTGCAACTAGCAATTCTGATGAATAACTCTCCAAGCTAAAAGTTGGGCACTAGACTAAGCCTTCGATCTCCATACATTAGAACATATTTGAATCCAATTGTTTTTAGACATCTTACAATTCCATTTTAGGTTCAATATTTTTGAAAATAAATTTCAGAGCAAGAGCTTGAGATAGGATTTAAAGTTAATTTTGATTATGTCTAGTGTCATTCGCCGACCATCAATATTTGATGAAATTACAAGGAGTTAAATTGTAGATCATTGTAACAGAAGTTCATCTTTAACTAGTGAAATAATAAAATCAATGGTGGGCTTACCCTTTTCAACAAGATGAAAAACATTTTTAATTGTTATCCAAGGTAGCCATTCCATCATGAAAGAATTCCAGAGGTCCTTGAAAGTACAAATTCCTTTATCAAGAAGTTTTGAGTCTTGTAAAGTACTCACAAGCCAATGGACAACCATTAAGCATTATTGAAAGCGATTCCACCTTTGAATTGAGGAGTTGGGAAAACTTAGCCCGTGCCTCATAGAAGAGTCTTTCCACTTAATTAGCCGAGAAGTTTCTTACCATGTGTTTCCACAAGTTGATAACCGATGGGGAACCTTAAATTCTATTTTTTTAGCATTTATTATTTTACCATGAAGATTGATATGCTTCCATCCGGCTTTGTTGTTGCTTTAGTTGAATTTTGTATCCAAGAAGAGTTTTCCAAGTTTCATTGCTAACTAGAGTCCCAACAATTCCATTTAAAAATAAGACATTTGCCTTGAGTCCAAAGATCTATGATACCTAGCCCACCCTTATGTTTGACTTGAGTACTAGAGTCCAAGAGACCACAATTGTGCCTTTTGACCATCCCAATTAGTTCAAAGGAAGCATTTAACCTTTTGAATCAATTTAAGATAACAAGTTTTGGAAGGCCTCAACAACGATAACAATACACATGAATAACCAAAAACATGCTATTAACAATTTGAATACAACCATCCAAATACAAAAATTTAACCTTACAACAATCAATCTTTTTATTGAATTTGTGAAGAAACCAATCCCACATCTAAGAAAGAGTTACTCCAATGCCAAAGGGGATGCCTAAGTACCTCATGACTTCCCCATGTTTCAGTTGTTTCCATTCACGAGGAACCCAATCAAACGATTTTTCCTCTCTAGCTAAGATGAATTCAATTTTATGCATTGTTAATTTAGACCTCGAAGCCATGCAATATATATCGAACACTTCAAAGCACTTTGTTAATTTCTTATTTTTCATTTTATAGAAGAAGTATGTTGTCACTAGTGAAGTGAGAGTTGATCACAACATAATGAGGAATCTGTTAACAAAAATTATGGCTGAAGCGTCAACAAAGAGAAGTTAGATATGATTGATTATTATTGTTCAAAACCCAACCAATGGAGCATTTTAAGAACAAATGACCACTTAATCCTGTCATAAGCTTTATCAAAATCTAGTTTGAGAAGTATGGAGTCTTGTCGAGTGAGATGCCCAATCAACATATTCCCAAGCCAAGACAAGATTGTTAAGGATGAATCTCCCTCCTAGAAAAATGGTTTGTTTAAAGTGGAAATATCTTTAGTCATTGATTTTATCGTTGATGTTATAGCCTTAGCTATGATTCTATAGCAATGATAAACAAAGTAATATGACACAACCAACCATAATGTCTTTTATTACTTCCTTTAGGACTCAATTTAATGAAACCATTGTTAATGATTATCCCTAAGCAAACTAGTATGTTCAAACATCCAAATACAAGCTGATAGAAATCATTATGGTTGGACATGGTGCTTGGAAAAATTCCACGGGAAGTCCATCAAAACCTAGGATTTTTGTATTTGATCATTGAAAAAACGCCCTTTCAAGCTCTCTTGAGTGATGAGGCGATCTAACCCTTGACTAACTTCATCGAGTCACTTAGGGATGCGATCCTAAATAAATTCATCAAGCTCAATTTGGACAACATATTTAGTTTGTGAATCAAGAAATAAATCTTGATAATGAGAGTAAAAATCGTGTTTGATATCATTAGTAGAGTATGCTATTCTACCCTCCGAGTCCTTCAAAGTAATAGTTTGTTCTCTTTTATGTTTGTGCTTGAGAAATTGAAAGAAGAATTTAGAATTCTTATCCCCTTTTAAAATATAGATTAGGCGTGACCTTATGTTAGCTCATTTACCTTTATACAATTCAAATTCCCCAAGATTTGTCTCAATTGAAGAAATAGTTTTCTGTTGGTTGATATTATTAGTATTAAGCGACAAGGCAACCCTCTTATCAGAGAGTTGTTTTCTCAAATCTTGTTATTTCATTTTCTAATTTTAACTACTAGTTCACCTAATTGATTAAGAAATGTGGTGCATTTGGAAAGCATAAAAGCTCCACCACCTAATCTAGTTTTATCCATGGTTGGGTTTAGGCTCGGAACCCCAAATGAAATAAAGAGCGTTAAGGCAATATGGATTCTTAAGATGTGCGACATTGAGCTTAAAAGAATGGTCGAAAGGGTGGTAGAAAGGTCTTGAGCGACCGAATTAGCTTGAGGAGAAGTTTCGGGGATAAGATACAACTTAAATAAAATCTATCTAATGTACTAAGTCTTACCCGGGCTTGTTCTATTGTTGGACAAAGTATACCAACCAAAGTATGATGAGTGGAAAATTGACCCACTAAGGGGTCATAAATGCCAAGAGTATTCCAACAAAGGATCCATGCATCTAATTCAACTTTGAGACAAACATTGATTATTTCCTAGTGGTCTATCAATCGATTGTTCGTTCAACCATGTTAAAATCTCCTCCAATGATCCAATCAAGCGTGTGGCGGATGGTTCCCCATCCAATTCCATAGACTTACTCTAAAAGGTATGTCATTAGTCGCGTAAAGAGAGAAAATGCCAAAGAGTTTTGCAAAGATCAAAGTAGCCCGGATATATCGGTGTGAAGGGTCTTCTTCTTTATTAACTATAAAGTTATGTGGCAAGGCGCAAGGCCCAAAACTACTCTTTCCCCTCCTTGATAATGTGAAGTTTTGGAAAAATAAAATCTTTTGAAATGCATTTAAATGTAAAGGAAAGTCTCGCTTCACCGCTTTTAACCTCTGTAAAAGCATGATATCAAGATGGTGATCGATGAAAGTCTCTCGATGTTATATCTTATTTACGGAAAGGACAAACCCCTAACATTCCATGACAAAATTTTGCGGTGCATCGGGGCAAGTCAACATTGTCTTTGCCATTTGTGAGGGCAAGAAAACCGTTGTTCGGGGCAAGTGGCTAAATCATTCCTTTATCCAGGACTTCCGATTTTGTTAGTGGGAGCCTTTGAAGAGGTTTAAATTCAAGCTTATTTTTATAACATGAAGATTGCCAATCAATTAAGTTATTCATTACGAGAGAGGATTAAAATTGAATCTCACAAACAAAATAATCAAAACCCACCAACAAAATGCAACACACAATTACAACTTAAATGAGATTAAAGGCATGAATGCCCTTAAGATCCTTTTAAATTTAAGTCTTATTGTTTGGAAAATTTATTCTCGAGTCCATGATTCATATACCACTAGAGGTAATACCATAATCGAAAGCAACCATCCTATTAACATAATGATTGTTTGGTTGTTGATGAGCGAGTTAGTTTTCTCGGACCCCATACCCTTTAAAGTGGCTTTAATGGATGAATACAAGATTTTAATAACGTCCACGAGACCAAATAGTTACTCCACATTGACACTACCATAAGTATAAGGGTTGTCCTTCCAATTTTACAAAATTTCCAATCCCATTTTGATGCTCGATCTTCTACTATAAATCTTGGTAAGAAGACTTGCTAAATCTGGGCGAGAGGACTTACTGTTTTATCTAATGTTACCTCCTCTACTTAATCGATTAGATCATCTACCCTTATGGTGTAGGATAAATGCACACAATCTCCACATCTTAAATTTGTACACAATATAATTTATTAATTATCAAAATTATATTTTCTCTCCACAATATAATTTATTAATTATCAAAATTATATTTTCTCTCCACCTCATTACTACAAGTCTAAAATTTATATTGAACACAATATATTTCACCATTAAAATTATATTTTGTGTACGATTAATTGAAAATGCTTCTCAATTACTAAAAAATTCGAAATTGAAACGACAATCCCATCTCAACAACACGCGTCACCCATTAATTGGTCCAACCTCCCGCTTCCTCATAAACAAAACCCCAGCCAGACATAAACGCCGACAGAAAATAGAAAACCAAATAAAAAACACGCGCAACAAATCTCGCGTCAACTGACAGAACCAGAATTCCCCACCGTAAATATAGATCAACAACACCAGAAGAACAGAAATTTTTCTTTCGATCAAAACAACGGAAACATAGGACGCACACAAAAATAAAAACCGAAAAAACAGCCTCCTCTGCATTACCTTCTATCGCGTTTAAAGGTTTTTTCCTCTTTTTTGGCAAATTTAACCCCCATTTAGCAGATCCATGTGACCGCCTGGCAATAATGGCGGGCTCCTCTTCTTCTTCCTTTCCTTACAGACAACCGCCTCAGCAAAACGCCCTGGCGTCGAAAATTCTGCTACTTTTGACGGTACTTCCGCTGAGTTTGGCGCTGTTTGCCTTCGTATTGCAGTGGAGAGGAGGGTTAACTGATCCCGTCAACAGATGGTCGCCAGATAACGGCAAGTTTCCCGGCATGAGCAGTACGAATTCGCCGAGTAACGGACATTCTGTTACGGGGTCAGATTGTACGGATCATTTGGCGCGCAGCAAAGGGCCTGGTTTTCCGTACTACAAAGGCTGGACGTTCGAATTCGCCCAAGACTCGCACCCTAAGGTACATTGATTTTTCTTTCGGCGTGATATTGTTTTTTATTTATTTCTAATCGGTAAAATCTGCTTCACGGTTTCATTGTTGATATTCTCTGCAAAGGTTAGCTTCATTTGGTAAATTTTCCATGCGGGGCGGTCTTTGGCTTAGATGACATGATCGTGAGATATGTAGGCTAAATTTTCTTAATATTTAGTAAATTTCCCTTCCGAGGGATGACCTTTGGCTTAGATGCCACGCTCAAATGATTTGTGCTGTAAATTTTCCGTGCTCGTTTACCTTTGACTTAGATGCTACTGGAAGGATGTGTTTGGTAGATTTCCCTTGCCAAGTGATCTTTGGCATAGATGGTGCTGGTAGGATGTGTTAGGTGAATTTTCCTTGGGATTGATCTTTGGTTTAGATGCCACACTGGAGGGATATGCTTTGTAAATGTTACTTACACAATGACCTTTGGTTAAGATGCTGTGGGCGAGGGATATGTTTGGTAAATTTCCCTTTGTGGGTGACTTTGTTTGGTAAATTTTCCTTGCCAAGTGATCTTTGGCGTAGATGCTGCTGGAAGGATGTGTTAGTTGTATTTTCCTTGCGATTGATCTTTGATTTAGATGCCACACTGGAGGGATATGTTTGATAAATTTTACTTGCACAGTGACCTTTGGTTTAGATGCTGTGGTCAAGGGATGTTTTGGTAATTTTTGCTTTCTGGGTGACCTTTGGCTTGTATGCCATGACGGAGAGGCATATTTAGTAAATTTCCCTTTCTGGGTGAGCTTTGTCTTGTATGCCACAATGGAGAGACGTGTTTGGTACATTTTCCTTGTGGGATGGACTTTGGATCGGATTCCACGATCCAGTGATGTGTTTGGTAAATTTTCTGAAAGTGATGACCTTTGGCTTCGATTCCATGAGGGATATGTTTTACAAATTTTTCTTATGGGGAGACCTCGGCGTAGATGCCACGATCAAGTTATTTGTTTGGAGAATTTTTCTTGCAGGGTAGTTTTTGCTTAGATGTCACGATTGAGGTATATGTTCGGTGAATTTTTCTTGCCGGGTGACTTTTGGCATAGATGCCACAGTTGAGGGATGTGTTTGATAAATTAACCTTTAGCTTAGATGCCACGGTCAAGTTATATGTTTGGCGTATTTTCTTTGTGTGGTGAATGTTTGATTAGATGTTATGATCAAGGAATGTGTTTTGTAAATTTTCCTTGTGTGGTGACCTTTGGATTAGATGCAATGATTGAGAGATATATCTGGTAAATTCTTGTGCGAGGTAAACTTTGGCTTAGATGCCATGACCATTAGATACATTTGGTAAGTATTCCTTGTGGATTGACTTTCGTCTTATATGTCATGATTGAGGGATATGTTTGGTAAATTTTATTTCTAGGGCCATAACACTAAAAATAAAAACTTGAATTAACAGTATAACAGTGATGATAATGAGCCATCTTGAAAGATCCCCAAATGGATCTCTTTATACCCCAAAGAGTTTTAAATCAAACAAAACAGCAAATACAGATTTTCGTATGATATGGTGATTTCCCTAATGCAGATCTGAAAAATGCGACTAGGGTCTAATAGAGAAATTAATAAAAATAACACCCAATGGTAATATTTCTGATTTCTAATGATCGCCCAGGTATTTAGAGACTGAATTATACAGGAAACTGACTTTATTACAGCTGATACAACCCAGAAAATCAGATCTGAAGTCTGATAAAAATCTGATGTTTATGAATATAAAACAGGCTGGAATTTAATACAGAAATCTGCAGATGTTAAATGACTGAAACAGCAGTATAAACCTTCCCAAAAATTACAGAAAACACTTCATTTGATCCATAAAAATTAATGCAACATACAGCAATAAGTTTCAGACCTGAAATGTCTTCAAAACACCTCCAAATGGCCAAAAGATGGGTCGCTTCATTGGATCAAAATGGCACAGCCCAATTACAATCTTTATTCTTCACACCCCGGAACAAGATCTATCAACTACTGACTGAAAATACTGAAAATACTCATGCTAGCACAATAGAATTTCCTGTGTGGAAATCCCTCACATTCTCTAAGAGGGTTTTCGTCCTCTAGAGGCAATATACTAAGGGTTTTCGTCCTTAGAATACTTTAATACAAAAGCACTTGGCTTAAGATCAGATTCAGAAATGATAAGTGATTACAATGGTTCCCTACCCAAGCCGCCCCTCTCCTTTTTATAGGAAAAATATTACAAAATGACCTTTTCATCATCCAATGAGAAAAGAGTGCCAAAATACCCTAAAAGTATACCCAAACCTAGGCGCACTTTTCTAGGGATGACTCCTAATGTTTATCTTGGCCTCTCATGCCAAGTCGCACTTTCCTAGGGAAGAGTAATAACTTTTATCCTTTCTAAACTTACTTTCCTTCCTTTGTCCAAGTCGCATTTTCTTGCCTAGGGATGACAAACATAGCATGGGTCTCTTTCTACTCTCCCTAGAAAGGATACAACATAATATTAGACCCAATGCTCCTATTTAGAGATTACAAATTTATTATTAAGTCAAATAAATTAATACAAGTGCTTTATTAATATTTTTTTTGCACTTTGTAATAACTTATTGTAACTTAAGTCACCCTTATATTTTTCCTTTGGCCGTCGGGTTGACGAAATGGGCCAAAGGTCTTCGATTGGGAAAAGGGGACATTACACATCTTCACCGTGCCCTTATGACCATTGATTTGTTTCTGTCACGAGTACTCTGGGAGTGCTGCTGTTTTGTGGATTCGGGTTGGGACTCAAATGCTTGCCAACAAGTAAACTCCCAGGATTTACTGCTGGGCCACAGCCCTCAGGCTACTGCCACCGGCTACCCTTTTGGCTATCAAAATTTTAAAATACTAAAAGTAAACTTCTGAACTAATAAACAAAGACGACTATATTTATGCCCAATAAAAAAACGAACAAAATCATGTCCCAATGAAGACACAGCTGCTCCAGCAGGTTGATATCAGGCATCTCAAACTTCCACTTAAACCGCATCCAACATCCTTTCTACCCCAATATCTGATACCAAGGTTACTAGTATTAGGGCTCTCTGCATTGTAAATCATCATTAATTTGGTCAATCTATATTTACATTCTCCACTCCACCATTCACAAATTGTTCAAATTGTATTACAAATATCAGGGATAGATTAACGATCCCAGAATCTCAGCAAGCATCTTTGCCTGGGCAGTTTCAGTTTTCATCAGGTCACAGGTCAGCCCTTTGAGGGAGCTAATTATCCTCTTCTATGAAACATGCTTCTTAATGGTCACTCAAACTGACAATTCACTCCTATCCAAATTTTTCTCAGACATGCTATTGTCATAATTGCCTGGAGACATGGGCGGACGGATGGGGACATTATTCCAAATCAGGGTACACGAGTAAGCGAACAAGGGTACTATATTAAAAATAAATAAAGTTGCCAGAAGATGCTGGCATGTATGCTGCTTTATTGTCCCTATATTGGAGTTTCCACATGACTAAGTATTATCAAACGAAATGGGCTACCAATTTTAGCAAAATCTTTAAAGCCACTCATAGAACCAAGTGAAATTGAGGGGCTGGACTGGGAGTGAGGGCAAATTCTCACCTTGGGTATTAGGCTTAGCTTGCAGATTATTGGGGTTAGGCCCAGGGAAAATAATGAATAGCAGGTTAAGTGCATAAATTAAAATTCAAAGTCTACCCTATTAAAATGATGAATATTAGGCTGTTGGGCTATGTTTTTTACCCTACCTTAGTCTCATTAATTAAGCCAGCTATTTATGAGGGTCTATTCTCATATCATTGGAATTGTGTTATGGAATAGATTGTGTTGTAGTTGTCTATCGAGGGACACAATGGAGTTTATCCTTACTTACAGATAGTTGGATGGTGAAGTAACCTTCAGGTTATTGTTACTACTTCGTCTTTTCTGTTCACGTGGGATCTTTGTACAATAATATTAGTTTTCTATCGTTCATTGTGCTGATTATTTCTGCCACTGGTTAGGATATTGTCATATTGATATTGCAGCTCAATTTATTTTCAGCATTCTGGTTCTTAACAAATTCCATATTTTCCCTCTCTCTGTCTGAGGCTACATTGCTTCTTATGTTCACTGAAATAATAATGGAATTCCGCTTGATACTTCTTGGGAACACCATATTTAAAGTCGTCTACTGTATTGAACTTTTGGTTTTCACGTAGTTCATTCATGTATAATCATTTTGAAAGAGTGTTGGTTACCAATATTATCATATGATTATTTTGGTCTCCCTATCACATTATGTTTTCAGGCATTCATTACTCTAGTATGGTGATTTGAATTTTTTATCAATGTGTCAAGCCTATTGTTTTATCTTTCAAATCTATTTGTTTTTAATGATAATTTTGTTATTGAGATCTGCAGATATGTGTAACCACAAGTACTTCAGCAGGGCTTGAGCAGATTCTTCCCTGGATATATTATCATAAAATTATAGGAGTAACCAATTTCTTTTTATTCGTGGAGGGAAAGGCGGCCACTTCTAATACCTCGGCTGTTTTGGATAGTATACCGGTCAGTTATGACTTATTTTTTCAAATGAACGCCACATGTGTTCCATTAATGCACCAAGACATAATATATCGAAATTTTTATTGACATTTGATGCTCACAATTATAGTTATTTCCTACCCACTATTTTTTTGTACATTTGAAATGATTTCTTATTAGAATTTGAATGAACTGATTTTTTCTGAATATTTCTTCAGGGAGTAAAAGTCGTGCATCGAACCAAAGAATTAGAGGAAAAGCAGGCTAAAAGGTTCTTTCCTAACGCTGCGGTCTACTAATGTTTTATTGATGGAACTCAAATTCAAAATATTCTTTCCCTTCAAAAAATTTCCATTTGTTTTTGACTTGAATATGGGAAGAAATAGATACATATGCTTTATGGAACTGGAAATACAACTTTTCACTTAATTATTATGCATCAACTTTATTGTTCGCTAGATTGCATTCAAAAATGGAAGCAAGTAAAACTTAATATAGGCCCAAAAACTGTCTAATGAGATATATCATTGCTTTTGATGTCTTATAGTTTCCAAGGTTGAAACTTCATCATCTTTATTATGTATACATGATCGTCGTTAACACTTCTTGCTTTTTTTGTACATGGTTGTGTGGTTTTCCTTTAAGTTATTATTTAACCTCTTGATCATTTTGCCAAATTTAGATATATGATTATATGTCATATACACCATATGCCTCCATACACACACTGTCTGATGAAAGTTATTGCAACATAGCTTTTGTCAAGCAGATAATAGCATATTAACAAATAGATAGGTGATGCATCAGGGGATCTACACTTATGCGGTTACACATGTGATAGTGACAACGTAAAATATATTGAAACACAAACAGAAAATACAAAATAGTAATAAACCCAAAAGTTTATTCCGATTGTACAAATATGAGCCAGGATGTGGTGCATTTGTATGTGAGGAGTAGTGGTAGATACAACAACTGCTATAAATGACGGGACTTATAATTTATGTGCGAGTTATGAGGATTGTTATCAAGATTGGATATTTGGATTAGTAAGGGAGGAAAAAATCCAAAATTTCAGAAAAAAATCTGAAAGTCAGGTTCTTTAAAAAAGAATATATACTAACATAGAAGTATATAAAATTTAAATTTCCGTGCCAAGCAGAGCAAGTATGCTGGGACGCAGGTTTGCAGAGATGAAATTTTATATTTAAAGAAAAAATACAAAAAATTTCTGGATCAGACTGGACTGAATTGATTCAGCATGTCCGAAAATTCCGAATCTGACAGGATCTGGATCAGACCCAGCAGGATTTGGTAACTATGGACCATGGTTATGACTGTAGTGAAGAATTAGGATTGTTAATTTGACTGAGAATTATAATGGAATAACACCATGCGACTTAGGATTGTGTTACAATACAAAATTAGATATGACTTACAAAATTAGGAGTGTGTCATCATCAATTGCATCTACTTGTTGAATTGAACTCCAAGACTTCCAAATCTTTCCTTGTAAGTTTGTTTAGAATGTTTCCTCCTGCCTTGGTAAAATAAGTGATGCTTCTGAAGTTGTTGATACGTGAAAATCTGTTATTCCTCATATAAAGTAGAAGCAGGATTTGCAATATGTCGCTGCATGAAATATGCAAACTTATATTTAATGCAACGAGAGACCTCTGTAAAGAGTTGCGACATCCCCATGGTACTGGAATGTTCTTTTCAAAAACAAGAATAATATTCATGTTTTGAGACTTGTTTAAAATAAATGATAAAAGAAGGCCAAAGAAATCATTGTCAAGTTCAAAATGTTCATCTTGAAGTTGATTGTGTCTGATAAGGATCCCAAAAGGATGAAATTTATAGGCGTTCCTTGAAGGATCTGAATTCTCGAGGATGGATGTCCGAGTCAAAGTCATCAAAATACTGCTTAGAATGATTCTGGGATTTGGATCTTCAAATGTTCATGTGTATGTGTATTTTATAAGTTTCTTTAAGTTGGTGTTGTAGGGCCTTTCTTCTTGATACACTAAGGTTATCAAGAATGGCTGGGGCTTGTGATATTGATTTTCACCACCTTATAATTTTCTAGATCAGGAGGCCAAATATGTGTTATGGAATTAGCTCTTGCACTTTTAGAACATGTCATTAGTCTATTCACTATTGATATTGCTGACCTAGTAGACAATTGATTGCAAATACCCAACAGAAGGGAGTCCATTTGGAATGGGATATGTTTGTCACATTGGGTCCTACAGTCATATATTTATACGTACAACATTTGTGACATCTGTTGATAACTTCACCCTTCCCTTGAATTTAAATTTGCCTACAGGCAATTATTTTTAATTTGAATACTCAGTTTTTCAAATAAAAAAGAACAAAATAAAGGAACAAGTTTTTGGACTTGGATTTTCACTCCATAAACATTCTTCATATTTATGCCATAGACTCATCTGTGATTGAAGGAGGCAACAATGGTATGCGTAGCAGATTTCTGTTTCAGAAAGAATATATACACATATACATACATTATAAGTGGTACTGGTTCCTTGCCATCCCCTTCCATGCAACCTGTGCTTTGCCATCCTGTCAGACATATTTTTGTAATTAAAACAGAATCATAACAGGACTTTGGGTGTTGTTTTGAAAATGATTTGAACACATACTCAGTGGCCGAGACTCAGAGGCAATGGAGGGCTACAGCAGAATGAAATATAACGATGAAGGCAAACTGGTCCTTGAAATTCAGGGCTACCTTGGGAATGCAGCCTGCTGTTGTGCACAGTTTTTTCTTCACAACTTTGTGTCGTAAAAGCAATGAATTTATGAGGGTGACACAGAAAGGAGCAGCCAGGATACAGTGACAGCAGGATGGTGAGATGACAGCCATTCCAAAGGACCTACTGGAAGGAGATTGCTGACCAGCTAGACTGCACGGATATGGTGCGGGTACGCTGATACGACACATTTTTAAAAATCTTGGGTACGGTACGCTTTTGGGTACGTTTTTATATATATGTATATAAATTATAAATTTAAAGAAGCATTTGCATACTTATTGAAATTTAATTCTCATACATTGCATACTTACTGAAATTTAATACTCATAGAGTCATACAACTTAAAATCATTCATAGAACACGAAAACAAAATTGAAATTTCCAATACTTTGAGAATTGAGACTTGAGTTTGTATTGATTCATAATGACATAATGTTCAAAACATGATAGTAAATAACATAATACATTCAAGTTCTCAACTTCTAGAGCATATCATCTAGATGATCGTCAAAATCATCTTCATGGATGCCACTTGCAGCTCCACTCCCACTAGCTCCACTTTCGAACCCTTGTGAAGGGCTCCCTGGAAGTTCCTCATTGACGCCAAGAAGTGAAACATTGGCCAAACAAGCAGCAGAAGCTTCAAAGTCCATGTTTTCAGGTTGGAGGTCCCAAAGCTTGTTAGGACCACTAGTATACTCTTGCGTCCTGTGGGTTAAGAGGCGCAAGTTGGAATGAACGTATACTAGATCTTCAGCCTTCTTCGATGCCAACATGGTGCGTTTGGCTGAGTGGATGAAGCCATAAGTACTCCAGTTGCGCTCTGCAGAAGAATTACTAGCCACCTGTCACAAAAACAAAGTATTAATATTATTAATTAAAAAAAGAATGATATCATTTTGAATTTTAATTCGTAATTGGTAATTAAAATATCAAATAACAAGTTACAAACTTTATACCTGTGAGATCAATTTGATTGCAACTGGTCGTAAGAACTTGGCATCATGGCCATGACAAGTCCACCACGTGATTGGATCCATGGTGGGTTTGTCACAAATAGCCTCTATCTCTCCCATGCTACCTTGTCCATTTACAAACATCGACATCTCTGGCGGACTGCAAGTGATGTAGTTGGATCAGGAAACAATCTCTTGAATGCTAACCTCGTCCCATTTGTAACCTCATGGTCATCATATGTCGTGTTTCACCTGCTCTCCCAACTATTTCATTGCTTTGTAATATTTGGGATTTAAAGCATAAGCAGGAGAGATGCAATGGGGTGGTCATTTTGTTCCACCTTATCACGATCACATTTTTAACTTCACTGTAAAATTTTTCTTCAGGGTCTTGCTCTTTGACCTGTATGATATCATAGATTTTTTCAAGCATGGAGTCAATGCCATCATATATTTCTCTAATGCAAGCATTATCTTTGTCAACAAATCGTATCATACTCAAAATAGGCTCTGTGAAACTCAACAAATATTCAACTTTTCCCCACCAATGCTCATCAAGGATCCATGATTTTATTTTTGGGCTCTTTCTGTGTTAGATTGCCTCTAGATGGTCCAAACATTATCAATCACCATCATGCTCAAAGCACGTCTCACCTTCACAAGTCATCTCAAGATGAGTGTGTGAGAGGCAAACCTAGTCTCAACCCACAACCTTATACAACAGAGCCCATCAGGCCAGATTTAGCAATAAAAGTAGCAAAGCAAAAATACCCAAGAAGATTCCAAAAAAGGAGGACGAAAAAACAAACAAAGAAAGAAGAGATACATCATAAGAGCTTTTTCAGCTCAGAAACTGCATTTTTTGCTCTAGGAGAGCCTGAGTCATTAGCAAGATGTTCGGCCAGTTTGATAAGCTCCGAGCAGTCATTAGCAATGGCAGTCCTGGTAGATTCCGTGAAAGCCTCCCATGCTTTCAAAGCCTTGAATGCGCTGAAGCTTGTTTAAAATAGAAGAAACCATGTCGACTCTGTAATTATCCCTATTAGTGTCAGCAGACTCAGGGATCAAGCAGGTTTCGAGTCCAGAATCGCGAGGAATGAGAAGTGTCAGCAGTAAGAACTTTGTCATCGAAGAGAGTATTGTTTCCCTCAGACTGAGTGATGGGATCAACCACCGGTTGGCTGTTATCTAACTGCTCCGAGTCCGGGGAGTCTGGGTAGAGCTGAGCCAGGCCCAAGAGGTCAGCAGCCCGAGAGGAATCAGGGCTGGAAACAGGGAAGCAACGTGATCGCCGGCTGGCGGCATCAGGCCTTTCCAAGAACAAGCAAGAGAGGGGCGTGGGGAAAGAAGGGGTGGCAGGGGGAATAGAGGCAAGGGGGGGACTCACAATAGCCACATCAGAGTCGGAATCAGAAGAGAGAAGCAGAGACGACGACGGTGCCGAGAGGAGCGGAGGGAGGAGGAGGAGGGGCGAGGGGAAGGCGAGGGGGAGCGGCGGCGGCGACCCGATTTGGGGGGGAAGCGAAGAAGGTCGGAATGAGAAGCAGCAACAGAGAAGAGCAGATATAACAAACCCTGGTGAAGAATGACACCTTCGCCCTCACGAGCTAACTGACCGAGTGTTCTAAAGACTGAAACAGAAAAGGCCGCCAGATTGATTTTCTTCCCCCATCGAAGATGAGAGAGGATGAAAAGGTGGGGACCAAAAACAAGCCGATATCTACCGTCAATGGTAAAATACCGCATATGACCTCCGCGACTCTGTCCCAAGGAGAAGGCAGGGAGTCCCGAGTGTAACCAGAGAGGTATTTCACCGGTCTGTCCCCAGGGGCGTTAAAGTCCTGAATTTCCGCATGCAGCGAACGCTTGTAGTAGATGTCTCCGGCAGCAGGAAGGCCAGTGGCGTCAGCTATTGCATTCGTGGAGATGGTAAAGCGAGTGTTGCCGATCTGAACCCGACCCTTCGACCAGGAAGCCGTGACCGCATACGAAACAAGCGCTGAATAACCCGCCATTTTCTCCAGGAAGGTGGCAATTCCATTCTCCAGCATTATATTCCACACCTCCCCATCATTTTTAACCGAATCACAGTTATCAGGCTCAAGACGCTTCAACTGACCCCCCATGGTATGAATGTTTGAATAATTGCAGAAGTGAGAGCAAAAGGGGTCATTTAACAGCTTAGACAGATGGGAAGCCGTCGGCCAAGTTATCATTGCCCTCCCGCCACATCCTCAAATGATTAATGTGAAGATAATTCCCATTCGTGCGGAGATCCCCCGCATCATTACATAAAGCACCGTAATCAAAATGTCCATCGTTAAGAGTCAAATCAATTAACTTCGACATAAATGCCGCCGCCCTTTGAGAAGGCCATAGCGAGTTTGCCGAAACCCGAATCAGCCCTCCATTCCACCAGTCAGCAATGGGGTATATCATTTTGAGTGATTTGGCAGAGATCATCCGGGAAGTTGTCTGTCCAACTTTGCTGATTCTCAATGAGAACACCAATATTAGCAAGGAGGTCCGCCGCTTTATTTCCCTCCCGGAGGACATGCTGGAACTGGATTTGTTGGAAAGATCTTTGAATAATTCTGATATCAGCAATGATGTTCTGATCGACCAATGACCAGAATCATTAGACTGCAGGAGCTTGATGATGTTGAGGGAGTCACTTTCAACTTGAAGGGGATCATCACCAAATTTGATAGCTAGCTCAAGGCCTTTGAGGACGGCCAAGGCTTCCGCACGATGGTTGGTACCAAAATTGAAGTTATGAGCAGAGGCAACAACAATATATCCCGAAGAGCAACGAAGAATGGCTCCTCCGCCAGAATTACCAGGATTGCCTTTCGAGGCCCCATCCGTGTTCAGTTTTTTCCAGCCCCTTGGAGGGGGAAGCCAACGGACTAAATCCCGAGCAGTGGAAGTGCCTTTACTTTGAATGGCCAACAACTTCTGCCACTCCTGGGAGTTACAGATTTGGATTTTTTGCTGATATTTGGCCCACATGATCGAGTTGAGATTTTCTTGGAAAGCCAGAGCAATCTGAGTAGCCACCTGAGCAGGTTCAAGACTTTTTTCTTTGAAGATTCTTCTGTTTCTTTCTTTCCAGATGCCCCATAATCCGTGAGGGAGGAGGAGTTTCCAAGCCAAATTCAGAATCGGATGAGTGAAAGGAGAGCTCCATTGAGAGAGGGTGTCCTGAATGGACTCCGGGAAGGTCCAAAACACTCCCAACCTCGATAAAAGCCACTGCCAGATAACTTGCGAAAAAGAACAATGGATCAAAAGATGGGCAGAGGACTCCGCCTCTTTATCACATAACACACATTTAGTGGGGAGAGAGAAACCCCTTCTTTTCAGATTCTCCCCAGAAAGGAAAGCATTCTTAGAAGAGAGCCAAGAGAAAAAACCAATTTTGGGAATGATCTCATTTGGCCAGACTTTGGAAAGGGGGGGGCCAGAGTCAGCACTATGCATCGAAAGATAAGCAGCCTTAACCGAGAAAGAACCCGACGGGGAGAGGGGCCAAATAATCTCGTCCTCATTTTGGGAGAAAGGGATGTAGATGGAAGAGAGCACCGCTCTGAGTGATGACAGGAGCCTACTCTGCAGATCGCTGATATCATCCCAGGCCTTTATATCCCATGAGGGAATGGAGTTCACAATCTTCCAATAGCCCGAAGCTAATCTTCCTTGCTTATTAATGATGCTTCTCTTCACAGGGTCCCACGCAGGATTAAGATCAAGAGGTTCGTCCCCGATCCAAAAATCCCTCCAGAAATCAATAAGACGACCATTCCCAAATCTCCATTTAGTGCCAGCGCGTATAATGGGGAGGGAGCTAATAACAGAATTCCAGATGGCAGAGCCTCTAATTGGATTGGAAGTGAGCAGATCCTCGTTATTTGCCAGATATTTAGCTTTGAGCAAATGGGCCCAATTAGAGTCACCTTTAGCCACTTCCCAAGCAAGTTTGGCCAGGAGGGCCCCATTCATGTCAGCCATTTTTCGAAGACCAAGCCCACCATGAGAAGTTGGCTTACACACTTCCTTCCATGCCACAAGATGGATCCTCTTCTTAACCTCAGTCCCTGACCACAGAAAGTTCCTTTGAATTTTTTCCACAACCTCCCTCACTGAACTGGGAATCTTGAGCAGGGACATGAAGTAAGTAGGGAGGCTTTGAAGGGTGGCTTTCACCAGCTGGAGCTTGCCAGCCTGACTGAGCAGAGCCCCTTTCCATGCAGCCAACTTTTTTTGATACCTTTCAATGACAGGATTCCATAGAGTTTTAGATTGCTTTCCATGGAAGAGGGGGATGCCAAGATAAGAGGCGGGGAGATCCACAATATTGCAACCAAAGATATCAGCAATCTTTCTCTGAGTCCTAGGGGCCGTGTTGATGAAGGAGATGCTGCTCTTGTTGAAATTGACAGTTTGCTGAGAAGCTGATTGGTAAAGAGAAAGGATATCCATTATAGCCCGGGCCTCAATTACAGAGGCTAAACTGAGCAGCAAAGTGTCATCAGCGAACTGGCTATGTGTGGCAGAAGGGCAATTTGAGGTGATTTTCATACCAGAAATGATAGATTGACTTTTAGCCGCTTCCAGAGCTCTGCTAAGGGAGTCCGCCATTAGGACAAAAAGAAAAGGTGACAGGGGGTCCCCTTGCCTGATACCTCTGCTGCTTTTGAAGAAACCCGCTGGAATGCCATTGATAAGAATAGAGAAGCAAGGGGTCGCGATACAAGAGAAGACCCAGCTACACCACTTTTTGTCGAAACCAAATTTTTCCAGGACCTTAATTAAGAAAGGCCAGCTGACTCTGTCAAAAGCTTTTTGCATATCCAATTTTAAGATCATTCCTGGGGACTTCGAAAGAAAGGCCGAGTGAATGGCTTCATGAACTGTAATTATACCACCTTGGATGAGCCGACCTTTTATGAAGCCGTTCTGATTGTGCGAGATGAGATCCTGCATTAGAGGTTTAAGTCTGGAGGCCAACATCTTAGTGATAATCTTATAAGACGTGTTACATAAACTGATTGGCCTAAAATTGGATACATCTTTAGAACTATGCACTTTTGGGGCAAGTGCAACGAAAGTGGTATTCCATTCCTTTAGCAGATTGTTGTTCACCTGAAACTCATTCACTGCTTGGAAGAGGTCCTGCTTGATGATTTCCCAAAAGACTTGGAAGAAGGCAGCAGGAAAGCCATCCGGACCCGGAGCTTTGTCCCTCTTCATTGCAAAGACTGCTTTGTGAATTTCCTCCATAGCAAAAGGCTTGATCAGATTGTTGTTCATCTCAGGAGACACCAGATGTGGAATATGTTGGAGCATGTCATTCATTGATTGCTCCGGAGGGGGCAGTCAGCCTGGAGAAGATTTGAATAGAAGGAGACAAGCTCGTTGGATATATCAGCCTCAGCAGTTAGCAAGGTACCCGAGGACGACACCAACTCACGGATCTTATCTCTAGCTTTATGCTTGCAAGCAGTGATGTGAAAAAATTTAGTATTACGATCTCCTTGTTCGAGCCAAAGGGCTCGAGAACGTTGCCTCCAATAGGTCTCTTCTTCTTTAAGTGTGTTGTGATAATCACTGAGGAGGGAGATTTCATGTTGGTGAAGATGATCCAATCTTCCAACAATCTCTATTTGTTCTGAGACTTTTGCCAAACTCTGAGTTAGCTCCTGTTTGCGAAGCTTGATGTTGCCAAAGACCGTCGACTTCCATATCTTGAGTTGTTTTTTAATTTCTTTGAGCTTGCTGGAAAATCTAAACATACTAGAGCCCTCAATATTGATATTCCACCAGTTTGCAACAAGGGGGATCAGGTGGTTGTTTTCAAGCCAAGCAAGCTCAAACCTGAAGGGAGGATTCTTGGCATTCAGTTTGTGATTTGCACTCAACAGAAGAGGGTTGTGGTCAGAGGCAGCCCGAGGGAGGGAGTTGAGGTAGAAGTCAGGAAAGAGAGAGATCCAGTCCAGAGAGCCTAGAGATCTATCCAATCTGCTTTGAATGTGGTTCCTGCCCAATCTGCGGTTTGACCATGTATAAGATGAGCCGTGGAGGTCCATATCCAGAAGTGAATTCTCCCTGATGAAGTCAGCCAGAGCCTCCATGCTGACTGCCATGGCAGGCATACCTCCCTGTTTTTCCGAAGGATAAAGTGGGCAATTAAAATCTCCCATTATTAGAATGGGAATTTTACCACAAGTGATGATGAAGTTAGTGATATCTTTCCATAATTTACCACGATGAGTCTCCAAGTTGGGGGCATACACATTGATAGCAATCCAAGAGGAGTCCGCTCCAATCTCTTGGAAGAGCATGCATAAAAAGTTGGGGTGCTTGAACAGGCAATCCCCTTTGAGACTTTTGGGATCCCAAAAGGTACAAAGTCCCCCTGAGTTCCCTGTTGATGGTTGAGATTCAAAAGATGCCGCAGGCCAGATTTTTAGGAGGCGATCCTCATTTTTTAGTTTGGTTTCCTGCAGCATTATGATATCAGGAGAGTTCTGGAATTTGATGTCTTTGATAACTCTTTGCTTTTGTAGAGAGTTAAGTCCTCTTATATTCCAAGAAATTATCTTCATTTCTTTGGTTTGGGTTTGCTCCCCACCACCATGGGGATTGTGCTTTGAGTTCCTTGCGCGACATTTATAGCTGCTTCTTGCTGAAGTTTGATATTGCTCGGAATTCTCCCCCGAGCTTTTTCCATGCCTATATCGGGTTTCTTGTTGCTACTTCTAGTAAAACGATGATTGAAACTATCATCAGAGGAATGTCCCGAGGGGGAGGGGACAGAGTCTAAAACAGGTGGACAGAGGGGAGGCAGGGGGAAAGATTCAAAGGAAGAGGGGATCGAGGGAGGGGAGGGAAGGGAAGAGGAGAGGACAGAGGAGAAGGGGGAGGGGAGGAGGCAGCCAAGGATAGGTCAACTCCTTTGAGAGGAAGAGGTGGGGAGAGCCGAGGGAGGCAGAGGGGTGATGAGAGGTTGAAAGGCCATGGAGGGGGACGATCTCGGAAACAGGATCAGAAGAGGTGTTGATTTCTCCATCTTCAAGGAGAGCGAAGGGATTAGAAGTGGGGATGATCGGGATCTCAATAGAAGACGGTTTAGGGATAAAGTTTTTTTTTGATTTTTGGGGAGAGGATTTGGGACTTGGGTTTTGGTTGAGGTTTAGATGGGCAACTAGAGGCCCGATGACCAAGTTTTTTGCAGAAGGAGCAAGCATGAGGAATATATTCATAGTCAATGGGTTGTTTCCAGTTCCCCAAGTCCGAAAGAAGCTCTATTTCTTTTGGTAAGGGACAACTGACATCAACATTAACACAGAAACGAGCATGAATGAATCTAGTTTTAGCTTTTGTTGCTTGATCTATAGCAATTAAAGATCCTATTGAGAGAGCAATACCTTCAATAACCGCCGGATGCCAGAACTCCAGAGGGAGCCCCGGGAGGCGAACCCAAATGGGGCTTGGGTCATGGATTTCCGTGTGGGTCAAACCAGAGACCATTTCCCGAGATAGAAGCCCCGCCCGCACGAGAAAAAACCACTGAGAGGGGACCACCTAACAAAGGCTTTTCTCTAAAGAAAGTCTTCTTTCATGTCAAGGAAAATAATATGAAACCATTAGGCATACCGCTATATTTCTAGCGCTCCACATGGTTGCCATTTTAAACGAGCCCATTTTTTTATATCTTCCAATGGGGTCTAGGGCCCATCAAAATTGTACCCACCAAGGACAGATCACGAGAAAGCAGCATCTTTGCCTCCGTGATGTGAGAGGGGATGCGCACATTGAATGGTAGTCCACATGCAAATATACACATAGACACCAATTCATCCGTAATATCTCTCTTCTCGATGTTAAATGCTTTTTCTAATGGGCCTTTTGTTCTTTTGCTTGACGGCGTTGAGGTATACGCATCAAAAGGGTCATCATGCTGGAATAGTTTCAACACAAGGCTCAATGAAAAGATGAAATGATGGTGTTGATGTTGGTGGTTTTCCCATGGTCCTCTGTTGTAAAGAAGCGGTTTTAGAGCGAGTTCTTGCTTTACTTCAATGTTTGCATCCTCTTACTCTTTTAGGTACATGGCTATGGTTTTCTTTTCCACCTTCCTACACGGTTTAATATCCGTCCCGATGCCCCGATCGGATGAGCTCTCAAATGGGTATATGAGGATTTAAATGTGGCGGCACAATGAGGACACGTCCAAACACGGACACCACCACCGTAACAAGCTCTACCACTTCCACATGTCTCGATAAAGGATAATTTGGATCCATTTTCTTTGCCATACCTCCCGAAACATTTTCCCCTCGTGCCCCACCTTGAAAGTGGACTAGATGCCATGATTGTAGGATTAATTCAATAACCTCTGATAAGAGATTTTTTTAAAACATTGCTAAATATTAAAATAATTTAATTAAAAACAACAATACAAATTAGAAAATTAATTTGTTAACCCATACACGTCATTCTCTCGATTCTGATCACCTAGTTCTCCATAAATGGTGCGAGGTGAGAGCATACACGGAGGGTAGACGTTTAAATTTTTAACAAATTCAATTTAAAATGAAAAACGAACACATAACTAACTAAAAAAATTAAATAGTTAGTCCTACACGTCAATATCTGATTTTGATCACCAAGTTCGCCATAAATGGTGTGAGGTGAGAGCATACATAGAGGGTAGACGTTTAATTAAATAAAACTTCACTATTAAACTTAAAATACGAAAAATTTAATTAATATATTATATTTTAATAACCGTAAAATAAATAAATATTAAAAATAAATTTAGATCATGATCAATAATCATGAATGATGTGTTTGAAACACATCATTCATGATATTGATCATTGATCATATTCATATACAAAACATTGCTCAAAAGATTAAAAAAATAAAAATGCCGAATGCATGTAAAATACCTGGAAAAATCCTCCTTGATGTTTGTAGACTTGCTTCTCCTTCTCTCTTTCTCCTTCAAGCTCAATCACTCTCTCCTCCAAGCTCTCTTTCTCTCCTCCAAGCTCTTTCTTTCTCCTTCAACCTCTCTTTCTTTCTCTCCTTCAAGCTCAATCACTCTCTCCTCCAAGCTCTTTTCTCTCCTCCAAGCTCTTTCTTTCTCCTTCAACCTCTCTTTCTCTCTCTCCTTCAAGCTCAAGCAAAATAACAAATATTGAGTGTGAGGAAAAAGTAGAGGGATTGGGTGTTTATATAAGTGTTTGGGGGGGTAGTTTAGGGTTAGGTTAGATATAGGAACTTTTAAAATTAAAAAAATGCATTTTTAAAAGTTTTTATGAGTTTCGGTTTAATAAAGATGTTTTTAAAGCGGGTACGTCCGGAAACGTACCCACAGGCACAGGGTACGGTTCGGGTATGGTAAAACCGTACCGAACCGTACCTGTGCTTGTGGGTACATTTTTGGATGTACCCACAGCGTATCCAGCCTCGTACCAATACCTGGTACATTTCCAGGCTGGTACGGGGCCTTCGGGATGTTTCGTGTGCAGTCTAGCTGACCATGATGCAAAGAATTGACAAACATAAATACTGAGCTTGAAGAGTTGTTGCTTGCTAGGACAATATGCAAAAGAAGAGTCATAGAAAATCAAATGCCACAGTTAAATGACCACCTTAAGATTTGTTTTCAGAGCACTGAAATAGTGAGAATAAAATTGTTAGCGAGTCGAGAGAGATAGAATAAGAAAATGGAAGGTATACAACATTTTGACATACTTGTTGTGTCCGTCTAACTAATATTTGACGTTCATTTGACCATTACTAATTTTATTCCCTTTATTTCTTGGAGAAAACAATTGAAAAATAAGTAATATCTTGGCCATACGATAGAGTTTCGCGCCATTTTTGTTTCCTCCCAAAATATTTTTTATGCCTTACACATTAGTGTAGCTAGATTGACACCATTTGTTACCATTCAATGGGAAATTTGTGAAGAAGGTAATGAAGTTATTAATAATTGTGGTATGCAAAAATCCAAGATAAGGGCCTTGAGATTGATATCTCTCGGTGTTTTTCAGATATATGTATTCAAGATATCTGTACTAGTTAATGTTTAATATCTTTAATGCACCAATCCCCCATGCCCTGCCACCCTTAATGACTAAACTAGAAGCTACTCCAAGTATGTCCCTTACAAAGAAAATAGGACCAAGAGGTTTAGTTGAAATTTGCTCTCTTGGATGTAAATTTGAAGTTTGCAGTCTGATGCTTTGTTGATGTCTAGTGTATGCGCTTCGGTTGAGATAAAAGACGAGAAAGATCGCTGACAGCAAAACACAAATCTAGTCCTGTTGACATAAAATATATCAAGGTACTGTTAGGAATAATCTAGTGTTCACATTATTAATTAAACATTAGTCGTATATATTTGTTATAACGCTATATAATTTGTTACACCCGTATTGTTAGAAACGGGTAATTTGTTCCCTAATTTGTAGGAGGTTGTTTTGCCTACCTCCGTGGCTATATAATAGCCATTCTATTGTGCTGTAGTATGATTATGATGTGAATAATATATTATGTGTTTCTGTGCAAACTAGTGTGTTTTCATGATTTGGTATCAGAGCTAGGTTTGCTCCAATGAGAGTCTTGAAGTCCTCTGTATGAATTTTATTTGTATATCTGCACAATCAGATCATACTTCTCTTTATGCCCGAAACATTGTGTATTTTTTAGATCTGGATCTACTCTGGAGAGTTCTGCAGTCTCCAATCACGTCTGAGTTCAACCTCAATGTCAGAATGCCACGCTCCCAGATCAATTAAGACCAGTGTATCCATAAGCAACATTTCAAACTTTTGATTGGTCAGCGAATTTCTTCTTTCAAACATACGTTTTCAGGGTGCTCTATCTTGGCAAGGCAAAAAAAGTAATGAAATATTATTTTTTTCTATCATCAATATCTTTTATATCTCTTATTTTATAGCGGCTTCAGGAGAGAGGAATCAGTCAGAGTTTCGTGGTTATTGTTTGATGAGCATCATATATAGTGCCTGATGATGCACTATCAATATCATTACATGCATATATCAAGATATGTTGTCAATTTACTATTGTATGCGCATGGGTACTGACAGTCATATTGACGCTATATTCAATATTGACATGGTTTATTTCAACCATGTGATCTGTGCATCCAACTATTTAAAATTTCTCCATCCATGTTTTGATTCTCCTACAGTCTTTCCGCCAATTGATTTAAGTGTCCAGCTGTTATCTTCATCTGGTTGGTGTTGAGGACGCGAATCTAATCGGGTTTATCACCTGGCTTACTCTGATCTGCGAAAGGTGAACTTGTGCTCAGTTTGGACTCCTCCTGCCTGACTTGGACTCATCGACATTGTCATCTCTGCTGCGTATATCTTCCAACACAGCTCGCCACAACTTCCTACTCACGACATTTCATTTTGATTTCTACCCACAATTTCACCCTGCTCGTCCAAGGATTTTTGACCAGATTGTGCTCCGTCCATGGTAGTTTATTCTCATTATTTCGTCTTATTTTGTTGTTTTGGAGATTATAATCGTTATTTGTAATCAGTTTTAGTGTTTTAGAGTTTATTATTTGTTTTAGGTTCAAACTCGTGTCAAAGTCAAAATATAATTTCAATGTGTTGTACATTAACTATCAAATCTCACAGGCTTTGTATGTTCAGTGTTAGTATAATATGTTTGTGTGTCAATTGCCATTTGTGTCAAGTTATAAAGTCGTATAACGATTTGTTGTCATCATCATAGTGTTATGTTGTGTAAAAATTGAGTCATTGTAAAAGTTGAGTCTAAGTTTTGAGTCATATAGGTGATTTTAGGTTTTATATTTAATAGTTATTTTGTAAGTTGTCATCATGAGTTAGAGTCAAAATATTGTCAAAATAATATTTTTTTGCCGCATAGACGCATTTTCACTGGAACGCGACGTCCAATATGTAAACTTGAGATTCATGATCATATTCTGTTGAGCTAGCAACGTCATACCGGAGGATGGAGGACAATGGAGGTTGGATGCCAATATGTGATCAACGACCTCTCATGAGTCGCTAATGACAGGGCCGCACAATGATTTGGTGACATTTTTTTAGTAGTGTGTGATATATGTTTATTTAAGAGTTCCTGTTTGCATGTGTTGGTTTGTTGAATAAACCCCTTTCTAGAATTTTGGGGAAGATTCATGTTTTTTAGAAGACTCGCTTTTGGGGAGCAGGAGAAGATTTCGAGGTAGACTCAAGGGATGGTTATCCAATTAGTGCCAAACTTGTGGATCTTGGAGATTTAGAATTCGGGTGCCTGGGAGGAAGGGAAAGTCCCACAGAACCCAAAGAGGAAGGGAGCATTCTTGCATAATTCGGCTCGACACTACGCCTTTATGAGGGTAAAGAGATAATCTATGGAGTTTGTACCTGGTCTAAGCAGTGCTTTCAGGAGGTGGTTCAACTTCTTCAAAATATGGTTCTTCTCTGTGTTCACATTAGGGGGTGAATAGTGAGAATTAATAACATTCACTCCTAGTGTGTTTTCATGAGGTACCCACCAATTATCTGTAGAGCAATTCATCGATTGGTGACGAATCATCATTGGCTAATAACTTCAGCCTAACATCTGTACTTTATTAATTTCAATTGACTTTACGGCTTGTTAGAATAGGTTGCAAGCTCCTCTTCAATCGAGTGGAACTGGGGTACATAAACCTTTATTTACTTAGTTAAGCGCAGCAATCTAGCAACGAAAAAGGCGGAGGATTTGGTCTACGTGCATTTCCGCTTGTGCCTTCTAACACACAAGAAGACAAAATACACAAGCAAGGGGCAACAATGTGTTGGGACATCGACCCGGAGACTCGACTTGGATGCTTCCATTGCCCACCTTACATTGCTTGACATGGATCTAGCAAGTTCTTCACATGACCAACATAGCAAAGCTAGTGGGAGTGGCACTTCTCGCTTGTGGTTCTAATGAACCACATGATGATGCCGATGAAGACATTGAAGTGGATTATGAATATAATGAATATGCTGATTTGTCTTGATTTTTGTGTATTCATTGTAACATTTGAATTTTGCACTATGTACTTGTTCTAAGACTAATCTAAGTTTGACCATTGAATATCATGACATTTGGCATTGAATTATTAGTATGTTTTGTGGTTATTTAACTTATTTTCAAATATTTCAGTATTACTTAATACAAAATAAGTGGTTAATTTTGTTTATTTGGCAATATATTTAATATATTATATATTTTTGTAGGCTGTATCCAAAATGTATCTAAGGCAATTTTTTTGTTGTAGCGGCATATCCAATTCTTTGTACCGTTACCCATACCCAAAATGAATCTGCAAGTTCGTTAATATACTAGTTGTGTGGAGCCTGCTTTAGCCTGTGTACTGACTTAATCAATTTGCAACCTAGATGATCATGGCCATCTAAAAACCTTCAGACTGCACTATGTAGACTTTGTTTGAATCTTTGAAGGCGTGTTTTACATCCATCTGTATTTGAAACACCTTCCACCTAAATTGATATGCTATGGACCAAGTAATTGAAATATGACCATCTTTGCAATAGGAGCAAAAGTCTCCTCATAGTCATATCCCTACTGTTGTGAAAAGTCTTTCACAAGAAGACGAGCCTTGTATTTGTCCAAAATATCCAATGGGTAATTCCACCAAGTCACTTGATAGTTATTTCACAACTCCTAGAGGTGTTTCTTCAAGAAGGCTCATATTCAGCTTAGATGGCAGGCTTCCACTTAGTTTCCTTTTGCTTCAGAATATCGCTGCAATTAAGGTACCATAAAAAGGTTAAAAGTGTGCAAAATAAGCAGGCCTTGTTGAATTAAAAACCTTGTTTTCTGTCCTTCGAGTCAGTCGTTGTGATTGAGGCATTTCATCCTCCTGCATAACTAACCATGCATTTGATTGAGCCATTTCAACTTTCCGCACATCCTAGATGGTGGATTATCCTTCCACAACTAACCGTGCATTTGATTGAGACATTTTGGCTTCCCTATACAGGGTCAACAAGCCTATACAAGCCATCTTGCCTAATGCTACTACCTTGCTACCTTGTCCTATTTTACATAAGACACGATACACATCTCCCTGGAGAAATTATAGCAATGTTGGAGTTTTCTATTAACTAACTAATAGATAAGATTTTTATTCATGATAGGAACACACCTAACATTTTGTATTGTGATTTTTTTAGCATTATTCAACACTATGGATATCTCCTAGCCCCTCTATTGCAAGTGACTTGCCATTAGCTAATAAGACAAAATAAAAATTATTTTTATTTGTAGTAAATTTTATATACCAGTCCCTATTACATGTACAATGTCTTGATGGATCCATCAATTGGTAGCACTTTCATTTGAGTATGATGTCACAAGGGTATATATATTTTTTCAAAATCCTGTTCGTCTTCAACTGCTGACACATTTGCTTGACGCTGTGGCCTTATCTTGTGGGAAAGATCAACTGTCACTTCTAACAATTTTTCTTGACATGCCCGATCTATGATAGTAGTAGCATGTCACTTGATATATTGAAGTAGATCCTTTAGTAGTTTACATTTCCTTCGGCTGAGCAACAATTGCATTCCTTATTTGTCTAGAATTAGACTCACTTGTCTGACTTTTCCTATGCTACTTCTATATTAATTGATCAAAATTTTTAGGGTCTGGCTTTTGCTATCAAGTGTAAAGCCTCAACAAATGTTTCATATGAGTGCAATAAACTATTGAGAACAAGAGCACCAAAATCATCATCATCCGCCTTTTGTTGATGGCAACGAGCCGCTCCTGGAGATCTTTCATTTGAAGAACATGTTCTAACAGGGACACACCTTCATTCATCTTTGTTGAAAACACCAAATTCTTTAGGTTTAGGACCTATTTTTTCTCTGAAGCTTGATTTTTGTTTAGAAGAATGGTCCAAAGATCACTTCCCACAGTGGCATTCCGGATCTTAAGCATTCAATTGTCTGAAATGGATAATTTTAGCAGCAGATTAGCCTCTTTATGATACTTTTTACAGTCAACAGGATTTCTATCATGTCCCAACTCTTTTTTGAGAGTGATTTGATCTCATTTCAATGCATCACAATCGTTAAAGTCTTGTGACTCCAAACATTATAATTTTGACCATTGAACTTCTGTGCTTCTGGCAGAATTAAATTCTAAATGTTGGTTATTTTTAGGTCTGTCTGCTCACAAAATCGTCTGTAAATTGCACAGAATGTTTGCAATTTATTTAGTGCAAATTGTAAATTTATTTCTGTGTCACGTTCTCCTCATCCACAGTTTTGTGTTCTCTACCTTCAGCTGTGCCCTTAATGTGACCATTCTGTTCTGCAGAATTGTGAATTTTAGTCCCCAATGTTTCTCCTTCTGGTCTTGGTTGCAAACCAAGAACCTTCTTGTCTTGACTGCTATTTCTCCCATCTTATACTGTAATTCCTATCCTTCTCCGGTCTTCAAAAAATTCTGCAGTTTTGTATGAATCTCAAACTTACTAACTTCAATTTATGTTTGAAAATCCTGTGGTTCTATGTTTCAGCTTTTTCCTGGTTTGCTTTTTTGAGACTTTCTAGGTCTTCACATTTCTCCTAGTTTTCTCATGATTTGATTGCTTTGTTAGTCCATGATATATCCTCACAATTTGCCTCTTCAAATTGCAATGTTGCAAGGACGTTCTCCTAGAAATGTCGTTTGTGAAACACAAATTGTGCCCTAGTGTGAAGTTTTAGCCTCTGCACAATCATGACTGCATGCGATCTCCTCTTCCTTCTATTTAATAAAACAACTCCTGTCAGCAATTTGTACCCCATTTTCCAGGGCTTCACTGAACTCTACTACATTTGTACTCAATGAGGGCTTCATCGAATGCCGACAACTTACTGTTTGTACCCTTCTCCTAGGGCTTCCTTGAACAGTTGGCCCTGATACCAATGGTAGTATGTGAGAGAATAAAGAGAATAGAAGGCCATACAACACAATGACATACTTGTGTGTGTTTGTCTTCTATCGAACACAAAGGAGTTAGATATTTTGGTGAGGTAGATTTGGCAAGATTTTATGTCGCTTTAGATTTTCAGATATGGCCCAATGGAGGCAGTATAAAATCTGCAACAGTTAGGGAAGATCACCTATCAATAAGGTGATGTTCCTCTGCGTTTGAGAGGGGCAGTTCCCTCGTATGATGGGGTTTTTTGTATTTTTGGTGCTTTTAACCTGAAAGCACAAAGGAGACAAAAATGGGAAGGAGAAAGAGAGGAGAAAGGAGAGAACAAAAGAGGAAAGGAGAAACCCCGTAGGAGACTAGACACAGAGATCTGCTCGGATAGCTCTAGGTAAACAAAAGGCTAGAACCCTCCCACTCTCACACATGAAGGGCATATTAGAATAGCATATGTGAATAATAAGAACCATAAGCACAAAGTCTTCACAACTCTAAATTACACAAATATGGCACAAAGTCCACGTACCTAGACATTTAACAAAAAGTTTGAATATCAAGGCATCACATACAATAAGGAGAAAATAAGTGTTAGTGACATCATTCAATAATAAACAACAAGGCACGATTTTATGATTGAAGGGCATTGACACCATAGAAAAAGATAAACACACTAATATCACATTCAGGTGCTCATCGAAACTGAAAATAGCATTTACATCAAAGTCCAGCAAACTCTCTTCAGAGTTTAGAGAGAAAAGAGAGAACCGAGCCTCTACAATGGAAATGCCACCCCTATTCATACTTTTAGCCCATAACCACCTTGTAACCACCTTCCGAGTAAGAATACAACTTTCACCATTTTCACCTTTTGAGAACTTGACTTTTGTTTAGGCAGCCTTCTAAGGCACTTTTGGAACAATGAAATTGCATAGGCAGCCTTGGGAGGCACTTTTGAAACAACTTAAGTGCATAGGCGGCCTTGGGAGGCAATTTTGGAACCACTTAAGTGCATAGGTGGCCTCACAATGAGTTTTGGGAACTACAAAGTGCCTTAGATGATGTTTTGGAACAAAAGTAACTCAATTGCTCTTGTAAAGTGTAGGAAGAGCTCAATAAGTGCGCGAGGCGGGCTTATATTACATTGCGAGAACTAAAATAGTGCAGGATGTACTTGTCTATGCAAACTGGAACCCCGCACAAGTAAAAGGCAAGAGACAATTTACAAATCAAGATGAGAAAATTGACAGAGGCATACATTGAAGATCTTCATAGAGCGAGGCTATGAATGTGGAATTTTAGCAATGTGGGAAACATGATAGAAAATTGCATGCTGAGATTTTTGTTTGAAAAATGTGTATAACAATTTGGCATGATAATAGGAAAATATATGTGAATAACTAACATATATTAACGAATATTTAAGTGTCTTAGATGAAGTTTTGGAACACAAGTAACTTAGGTGCTCTTGTAAAGTGCAAGAAGAACTCAAAAAGTGTGAGGCAGGCTTCTATTTCATTGTGGGAACTGACATAGTGCAGGATGTACTTGTGTATGCAAAATGGAACTCTGCACAAGTAAAAGGCAAGACAGAAGGCACAGATCAAGATGCAAATTTTGACAAAGGCATACATTGAAGATCATCATAGAGCAAGTCTACGAATGTGGGATTTTAGCAATGCGGGAAACATGAGAGAGAATTGCATGCTGAGATTTTTTTGAAAAAGGAGCATAAAAATTTGGCATGATAACAAGTAGTTATTTGTGAATAATTAACATACATCAACAAATATTTAATTAGCTAATGTTTAATATCTTTAATAAAATCTGGCCAAGAAATGGACAGAGAGAATATGGACTAGCCAAGGGAAAAATAAAAGTGAAAAGCAGAAATGTCAGTAAAAATACTGACAGATCATTGCTTCCAGGAGCACCTTCAATTTGTTCTTTCCTTTTCTTTACCAGGGGACAAATAGTATTTAATGGAAATAAGCAACTCAGGAGAAATACCCATTATTAATTTGGCCTTTCAGAAAACTTGGATGTATACCATGCAAAAGTGATGGAATTTGCTGCTTGGGAGCAAATAACTTCAAGTCCACTTTGAGCTACTTTAAAATTGTCTCGTCGCCTATATATAACATATTGAGCTTTAATTTACTTCATCTCTCCAGACTGTAATGCTAGTTTTTTTTGTATGCTTCCTGTTGCCCTTTCATACATATAATATTTTAAAGGTGATTCTATATGATTAGAGTATTGTAAATATATTCATGGGCATGGAGTGTACCATAGACCAGGGCTAGAATTGGTTTTGAAGCTTTAGACTGGATTTAATAGGATAGCAATGTGCATAGTCCATATGGACCATATATGTGAATGTTGGATTTGCTTTGAAAAAAATATAGCCTGCTTCACTCATCAAATGGAGTAGGTATCATATTGGCCATTACATTTAAGATGGAAGCAAAGTGACTACAAGTGAATAAGTGGGAGGTCAAACATAATTGAAGAGCACATGTTGTTAGAGTTATGTTCACATTAGGTAGTAGATTATTTCTTTCCCACCTAGTTTCCGTTGCATTCACACTAGTTAAGCTCATTATAGGGAGTTCTGTTATTAGTTAACAAAGCTGTTTTTCTATCTAACTTTGTTTTATGTATTCACATTTATTGTTATTTAGCTACAACAAACTTGTTATTCAAGGGTTAATTCCTAGTTGTGATTAACAAATTGTAAAGCCTATTTAATAGGCACTATTGTAGAATAATAAATTGAACAGGTGAGAATAATACAATATTTCTATTCTTGTGTGCTTACAGTTCTTGTCTTGGGAGATATCTGAAGTTTGTCAGATTGAAGGCTTAAACCTTCACAGGTGCCTGCTTAGATCTTCTTGGCTGCTCGTCCTCATACATTTCTCTGCATTATCAAACAGAAAGGAAAATGTTGGGGGAATAAGGATAAAAAAGAACATGTATTTGTGTTTGCTAATTTGAGATGTTGTACATAGGATGGGGACTTCATTTGTGCCTTCTTGTGATAGTGTAAAATTGAGAATACAGGTGCTTGTTGATGTAAGCCAATTTTTTTGAAAGTGGATTTGAATATGTCATCAGTGACATCAAAGACCAATTTTTGGAACCACAAGTTCAGGATTTGGTCATTGCAATCTCATTTAAGCAGTATTCATGTTAAATTTGAGATACATATCTTGAGGGTGGTTGATATATGCACAATGTAGGTTGTTCACCATAGCCAATGGGGTATATTGTTGATGGAAAATTTAGACAATGAAGAAGTTACTTGAAATGTAGACATCTGCAGAGATGTAGAAACAATATACCCCATAACCAATGGGGTATATTGTTCATGGAAAATTTAGACAATGAGAGAAGAAGTTTGAAATGTAGACATCTGCAGAGTTGTAGAAACATTTGTTTTCATAATTTTAGGAATCATCAATGTGCGAGGCATCTTATGGTTTGTAGCTGTGCAATTATTTTCTATCGTGTTCAAATCAAATTAAAACACATTTAGTCCCATGTCACAAGGTTCTCCGAATTTTATCAAAAAGTTCAAATTTTTCCGAACTTTATTCTTGTCAAACATGAACTCGAACTTCATCCATTATTTTTGCATGGGAAGTTTTTGACACGATTTTGCATTATTTTACAAATTTGTGTATACATACATATACCAACTGAAAGTAGCAGACAAAAAGTTCTCTCCACTCTATCCCTCTGACATATTTATGCATTTTTTCAAAAAATATAAATGATATTTTTTCTTGAACTTTATTCCTTGCCAAACTTGAACCAAACTTTAGCCTTGTCGAACATAAAGGAGAACTCGAGCCTTGTGACTTAGATTTAGTCTATGCATTGTTCAAATGAAAATGAGAAGATTCAAGTCATATAAAACCATGTTTTTATATATTCAGCAATACAATATAGATCACAAGGGATTACATGGTAACTTCGAATATAATATAGAATGATAAGGAATCAATGCAAAATGTACATTGTAGAATAAAAAGTAGGCTTATGGAAGACTAACTTAACTTTTAAAGATTAAGAAAGTGAATGGCAGGTCTTCATGTGTTGTATAATTATTGCATTGAAATGTAGAGTTTGTTTTCGTTTTTACTTATTTTGAAACTGTTTTACTCTCTTGCTTTCTTCCCTTTTCAAAGGGTATGATGGGGCCTCTCCTTCAATTTTTTTTCCAATTTTGAATTCTTAAGCATGCCTTGAAAATGTTCAAATAACGCCCTTGCAGGTTTTTTTGGAAGTAAATATCTTTGAAAATGCCCTTGGAAATGTTTCTTGGCACTTTTGGGGCGCTTCTGGATGTTTGTGTTTCCAAATGTATGGAACATTTTGGGGATCCTTGTATCTGACACGGCATGAATATGTTGATCTTAATCTTTTTCTTATGCTGAGAAACTTGTGGCATTTGTTTCCTGCGGTCTATAGTATTTGCCACAACGATGGTTATTTAGTTAATTGTATACTAAAGAGAGGAGAATTGACGGGGTGTCTTGTTTTGTTCTGCAGTCGAATCTGGAATGAGACTTGGCTTTCAAGCTTTTTTATCGGCCATGCAACTATGAACTCTTTGTGAAACAGTCACTTAATATGGAGATGGCAATTGTAATGGCAAGGGTATGCAATTGTTTCCTGGTTTTGTTGGCTGGCTGAATTTGTTATTATTCTTTAAATTGATATTGGCTTTATTTGATTTTCTTCATTGATTATTCTCCTTTACAAACGTAGATGTTATTGTCAAAAGATTTAAAAATATTACTGATTTGCTAGGTGATGAAAAAGCAGTCAGCGTGACTATTAGGTTTATGCAAAGGTAGTGTTCAATACACCTCCAAGCTTCTGGGTGATAGTAAGTGAAAGTACTGTATCAAGTTATCCGCCCTTATCAATTAGGACATGGCGTGGAGTACCCCATAATCTGTCTACAAATATCATCAGGAGAGGATAAGCTTCCATGGAAACAACATGTGGCATTCCTTAACTCCCTACAAGTAATTGTGACCTTTCTTACTGACCAATTACCGCGAAGGAAGGGAGTTCTAGAATTGTAGTGTTCACAATCTACTATATGCAGATAATACCGGTCCCCCTCTCTATTTGCCTGGGCAGTATTCTCTGCATCTAGCATCAACCTGCCCCATATCGAAACATACATGACTCCGCATCTATTCAATCCCATCCATCCCAATCTGCTAGCCAACACATGTAGATGAATTTTAAAATTTTGAAGGAGATTTAACAAATCTGGTATAGAAGTTCAAACTTGCCAGGTGTCTAAAAGACTTCCTATTGGAGTTGATTTTGCAAACAGGAAGTTCTAACAGGAGTTGATTTTCCAAAACATATATCCCAGAAAGAGTACTTTTTCACATTGAATCTTTCTAATAAACTTTGCAAGCACATGGGCATTTTTGTTCAAGTTGAATTAGTCAATGACTAGTCATTTAAAACCAATTTTCTCTGGAAAGTGTAGTAATTGACTACATGAAATCATGAGGCAGCCAGTGGTATTTAATGCAAGTTGTTACATTTATTGTTGTTTGTACTTATCCATTTTCTATCATATGTTTTTGGTACAGAATAATATGGAGGAAAGATGCATCCAACAGCTATGTATCCAAGATTTACTGACGGATTTTTTTAAACTATCTTTTAGCTTCATAACTATTTTGTATTTTTGGTGTAAATTACCATAGTTACCTAAGACTCTAGGATGGCGGGACGTAGGGACAGGGTTTCCGGGATGGCAAATGTTTTTGAAAATTTGGGGACAGCTGATAAAAATATATATAATTAATAATTTTACAAATATAACATGAATAATTTAATAAACTAAGACTTAAAATTGAAAGTTTGAAGATTGAAACCATTAATGATTAATTTAGTTATTCATCACATAAGCCAAGGCCCAAAATGCTATATATATTATATTCAATGTTCAAAACTTCAACATGACAATGAAATACTAAAGCTGAAAATTAAAAACAACAAGTCTTACTCTTCAATAATCAACATGAGAAGAGTACACCTACATATGCTATGAAATATTATGTCATAAACTCGTAGTCATATAACTCAAAAGTACATATATCATTATATGACATTACATAACCAAAATGACAAGTGACAACTCAAAAATCACTATCAGAGCCCTGTGAAGGAACACTTGTGAACCGCTCCTCCTCACTAAATGTATCTCAGATCAACATCATCTCAGCATCCGCAAAGGAGATATCAACCAATCCTCGCTGCTCTTGATCTTCATCAATCTCGCCTTAAATCCTCAGGATCCACATCCCACCACAATGCTAGTGTCTCCTCAGACGTAGGTGTCTTGCGATCCATGAGACGTAAGGCACCATACAATGTACAAGAACAAGTTTTCTCGCTCTCTTAGAGGTAAGTCTATTCCTCTTAAGAGAGTGGATCCACCCATATGTTGACCAATTCCTCTTAGAAGCAGAGGAACTAGAAATCTGAGAAAGAAGATGAATAGCAAGTGTATGTAGCAATCCTGCAGGTCCATACAATCGCCACCAACTAACTGGACTCTCTTGTGCCAATGTGGTCCTGTCTATCTTTTCCGATTTTTGTAGCCTTCCAGATAAACAAACTTGAGCCAATCAATTCTGACTCGTGAACCATCCTTTGCATTATAATTTTTTTAGGGCTTTCAAGAAACCCTTCCTCACCTCCTCATCATCTACTGGGACAACTCTGTCAGGCCTCTCAATATACCACTTCGGATTTAGTGCATATGCAACCATGTGTAAAGGAGTGTTCAACTTCTCCCATCTCCGCTCAATGATAGGTTGAATATGGTGATGGTAGAACTCCAAGGTGGGGTCCCTTGCCCGAATAACAACCTTCATCTGGCCAAGCATACTATCAATACATTCATATATCTCACCAAGGTTAGGGCTCTCAGAATCCCCATATTTTATCACATTGAAAATTGGAGATACTATGGATGTGATATATCTCACATCTATCCAAAATGTTTCTTTCATCACAATTGCTTTCACCTTCTTCCCCGCTTTGTCTTGGACCCATCCCACCTAGACCACTCTGATGTCATGACCATACACTGTAATGATTCTTGCAACTCAGCCATCCTATCTAGCAAAATAAAGTATGATGCAAAACGTGTGTCCACGGCTTGAGGAATTCCTTCCTCAAAAAGCTACGGAAGAGTGCTAATGATGTATGGTGGTTGCAGATGAACATCTCGCACATCTCCAAAGATCAACCACTACATTTTTGACCCAATCAATTTTTCCAATATCTTTTAGTTCATTGTTCATGGCATGCACACAACATGGGGTCCAAAATATATGTCGGTAATGATCCTCAACAAGTTTACGTGCTGCCCTGCACATAAGCTACATCTCGTGACAACCCGCACAACGTTGGCGGGGCCAACCTCCTCAATGACATCTTGCAAAATGGTGAATTGGAACTTTTCATCCTTCTTTTTCTTGACCAATCAACTACCCTAAAAATGTAAGGACCCTCTCTGCATGAAACAATGATATTTATAAGGGGGTGGTGTCTGATATTTGTCTACCCATCCATGATGATGCTGTAACCGTGAGAGACCCATGTGCACCTCATTTCCTCCATCAATAAATTAACCTTGGAATAGTTCCTATCCAAGATTGTGGTTCTCAACTTTGTGTCTCCTGGGGGCACATAACTCACACCTGCTTTGGCTACCTTAGCCATAGCTTGCTTGAAATAAGGAGAGCGAACACCATGAAATGGAATGTCAATAACAAAAAAGTATTTTTCAATGGCATCATTAGCCTCTTCTCTAGCCTTTGTATCATACATGTCAACAATTGGATTGGAGGCCGCAACCTTCCTCTTCCCCCTACTGCTACCAAAAGCATCCACTTGACACTCCTCATAAGATGCACTTGTAGTACTACCAGTATTAATTCTCATAGAACTAGAAGTGGTACCAGTGCCACTAACATGACAGCCACGAACTTCTGGAACTTTTTCCACCATATCTCCATTATACAACCTCACCATTTCTGACATGATAGCTGTCTAGACATGCCTACATGTCCCCGGGATGTGCAATAAATGTGCATTCAACCTAGTAAAGCTGCCTGACCAAGATAATGGGCATATGTTGCATTTCCATGTTTTAGTGCCCCTTGAAATGTTTGATCTAGGACCCTACATAATTTGACCAAATTGTTTGAAAGGTTTTTTCTTATCAAAAGGTCCCCTAGCATACTTTTTCAACATTGCGGAGGGGCAACTGAACTTGTCCACACTCCCATGTGAACTAGCAATATTAGGTGTTTTTGTTCCTTCTCCTTGCACACCCATCTCATCACCCATTTCAACCTCACATTCAACTTGATAATCACTATCTGAACTCATTTTGAAGCTGCAATAATTAAAAAATAAAACAATATAACTATACAATACAATAAAACAATGAATACACTTAAAAAAAACAACAATGAATACATTTTAAAAAAACCAATCAATAAAAATGCCCTCATGCTTTATCTCATTCCCTCACTAGCTAACCAAAAGGAAAAAAATACAAGCAATGCCTTCACTTTCAACTTTGCATTTGGAAATTTAAAAAAGAAGCAAAGAATGGTTGTAATGTATGTACATACCTCTTGCTCTTGCTCTTGCTCTTACTCCTTGCTCTTGTTCTTGCTCTTGCTCCTTGCTCTTTCCTTTTTTTTTTACTCTTGCTCTTGAGTCTTTGCTTTGTGTGATTACAATGAGTGTGAAATGTTCTTTTTATAAGTTTTTTGTTGCTTTTAGGGTTAGGGCATGTTCTTTTTTATTAGAATGTATTAAAAGTAAGAAAAATATAAAAAAGTATTAAAAACATATTTTGCTTGTGTTTTAAGTTTAAAAGTGGCTGGGTCGTAGGAGACGTTGCGGCGTCCCTCGTATGTCTTGGGGACGTCACGGCGCCCCCAAAGTTTCCTTGCCCTGGGACGCCCTGGGTGCGTTTCGTGTTTTTGGGGATGTTCCCCTTTTTCTGGAAAACGAGATGTCAAGGAGACGTCACGTCCCCATCCCCAAGTCCCTAGGGCATCTTGGACGTCCATGACGTCAAGAAAGGGGGTGTGCGCGTCCCCATGTAACATTGCAAATTACATTCAAGACTTAGTTATACATTGAACTTGTTTGACAATCAGAAATCAGCTTTGATACGTTTGTACGCAAAGAAACGAAACTCAGACTTGTGAAAAACTTTGCAAGCCTATTTTTGACTCGGGCTCGGACTTGGCAACAAGACTTAGCCAAGACTCATGAAAATTTTAAAAAATCATTAAAAATAATGAATTTAAGGGGAAAATAAAACAATTCATATACAAATCATTAAAAATAATGAGTTATAGGGGAACATAAAACAATTAATATACATTCCACTTAAAGTACACTCAAAAGTAGTCAATTGCATTTAACATATACATTTATACACAAAGAAGGGAGTAAATTTTCTGATATTGAATGTTTTAAGTCGAACAGTTGAACTTGAAACTTGAGAGCTGATATTAAATAAGAGTTGTTTTTATGTTCATTAAATTGTTTACTTGTACACAAAATAAGGATTTAAAAATCTTTGGCGATAGTATCAACAAAAACATAGTATAAAAGATATGACTAAGGTTGAAAACAGCTTACTTCGCTCATCCCAACACGAGATTCACCATGTTGGAGCCTATGATGTTTCGTGTATGTCAAGGAAGTAGCTGCAGCCATTCTACCTGCCCTTGATGCTTGAAGCCTTGAAAAATGTTTAAAAACATCCAATCTCTTGATTCAGCTCCACGAATGCACAAACTTGTTGCTGATAACCTCTTATCCGAGCTGAATCAAGCCTTTAAACACAAACAAGCAGCACATTTGAAGCAAAAACAAAAAATCAGACTGAATCAGTTGCAATGGTGTGTGACAGTGAGGAAAGTAAAATATCAAATGAGTGAATTCATGTGTTTCCAGAGTAGCTTTTAGGTTTAGGTTTATGCCCTCGATTAGAGCAGACCCTGATGGAACTTATCCGGGCTGCCTAAAAATCCAGATTTGGCCGGATTTGTGCAGATTCGGCTGGATTTGGTAACTATGCATATTCTTGAGATGCCAGTGTTATCATTTCTTTTGAATAACTGGTTAACTATGCATTAGTAATATCATCTTATTGCAATGTAAGAGAATACTTCTGTAACCCATTCCTACTGCACAATTGAGATTTTATCATTTAAAGGCTATTCCTGCTTTATATATTATCATACATTTGATGTCACCATTTGTAGGCATCAATGGTAATTCCACCAGGTGTATTTGTTGTCATTGAAGTTTGACATGGACAAGGTTTGGTCTTGAAACCACAAAAACACTTATTATGTTCAGCGTAATTGCTTTCTTTATATGGCTATTGGTGGCTTCATCCTCTGCTTGAAGGATAGTAGCCACACACACATGCAATGTCAAATGAGTTGGGCCTACACAATATTAAATATGGTTGCTAAAGCCCATTATTATTCAGGATCCTTTTGACTAATCATGAACATTATAGCATTTAACTTTTATAAGACAAATTTCATAATTACATTTTGAAGTCATCGATTTTCCTCGATTTTAAGTTTTAGGAACCCGTGTATGTTAATCACCTTTCACAATTTTTATGGCGAGAGGCGTTTCTACAATGGCAGCTAGGGGGATAGGTAGGGTATGGATAGGTGTATCCGTGGATGATCATGCCGGATCTGTGGGGGCCTCATTTACTTAGATGATCTCCATGAGGTTCGAATCGTCATTCATCTTGGTTTCTACTCACCATAGACATCTATCTATAGGGGCAGGGGGGAGGAGGGAGAGGGGCTCGACCTTTCCTTTAGGTCTAGGTCGAGGAATGTAATGGAGTGAGTCTTTCACCTTTATTCTGGGCACTAAATTTGACACCCATTTGACCATCACAAGGTAATACATCCTTGTATTTGACGTCCGTTTTTTTTTTTTTGATTGGTGAAGTGAATCAAAAATAGTAATATCTAGGCCATATGGTAGAGTTTGGGGCCCTTTTTCTCCGGATAGATTATTTCAAGACCAACACAATGGTGTAGTTAGATTGATGCCATTTGTCACCACTCAGTGGGAAATTGGCAGACAATGTAATGTACCTATTAGTCAATGTGCTATGTGGAAAATACAACATAAGAACCTTCAAATTGATATCTCTCAGCGAGTTTCAAATAGATGTAACTAAGATATCTGAAATAGTGGTAATATTCTTGAATCCACAAACTATCCTTATCCTTCTAATTATTTGATTGTTGTATCTGCATATTTCTTGTTTTCCTTGCTCTTGGACATTTTTTATTTTAATATCTAAAGTGCCCAGATTTTATTATTGAAAAGCATGAGTGCAAGAGCTCTTTCTTTATATGTAAATTCATATATAAAAAAGAACTCACATTTGCTTTTGAGATCATTGATTTCTCCCAATTTTCAGTATTGGGGACCCTTATCAATTAATTGCCATTCATGATTTTGGTAATAATCATGAAAGCATGTAAACTATCCTTATATATATTTTTTGATTGGTAAACAAGGGTTGAAGGGTCCCTTTCCCTATGTTTCACTTTTTAATCACCGGAGCAACATCCGGTCTAGGACATAATCAGGAGCCCCAAACCCCAAGACCACACAACCTCGACGAAATGCTGTAGACCGCAGATTGCAAACCATGCCAACCTTCGAGCATTACCACAATCGAAATCGCCTCCTCCATCATGGGACCCACCCACATGTTCCATAGGATCCATCGCTGAATACTCATGGCCACAACCGGCCTCAAATGCCTCAATGGGAATCGAACCTTGGTGGGCTTGGAAACATCCAAATGACCCAACCAACTCACCCCCAGTTTACTGGCTAATCCTTATCCTTCTAATTAGTTGTATGTCGTACATGCATATTTCTTGTTTTCCTTGCTCTTCTTTTTACTCTGATTTTATTTTACTGTCTAAGGTGCCCAGATTTTATGACAGAAGCACGAGTGCAAGAGCACTTTCTTAATATATTAATTCATATGCTTTTTCTTAATATTAGATGTTTATATGTTAGGTAGATTATTCTTTGGAGAATGTGATACAGTATTTGATTAGCTTGTTTGCTTTGGCAGGAAGCTAATATGGATTGGATTATTCATCTTGACACTGATGAACTTCTTCATCCAGCTGGTGCGAGGGAATACTCATTGAGGCAACTGCTGTTGGATGTTGCAAGTGATGTTGATATGGTGGTCTTCCCAAATTATGTAAGTAATCAACAGAAAAAATCCTGCTCCCATGCCTTTCTTTTTTTTGATTTTGATTTTTCCAAGCCCTTATGGCATGTATATCTGATTTCTGGTTTTCCATTTCAGGAGAGTGCCATTGAGCGAGATGACATAAAGGAGCCATTTAGTGAGGTGGATTTTTTTGTCGAATCATTTTGTTGTTTTCCTTCCATTAACATGTCGTACTCCTATGTATATACTATTTTATGGTTGAAGCTTACCGTGTCAACTTTAAGTGGTCCATTGGTTGCAAGGTCTTATACAATATACCTTTCAATTGTAGAGAATGCTATGATCAGGCACTGTGTGATATCAAGTGAATTCATGTATGATTTCTCTCATACAGGCACTGGTTCTTCTCCTCTAGAATGTGTTTTAAGTTGATGTTGATTTGTAAACAAATTTCCATCCTTTCCAGCTTCTTTATCTAATTGTCTGAAGTTGGCAACAACATCCGGCACTCTCTCTGCTCTTCCGATAGGCTTTTAAAAGTATAACCATTCATCTCAAGAGCTTTTCATTGTGGCTGACCTTAAATTTGATATTCATTTGATCATCATTGGGTAGTTTTTCTTCCTTTTTGGAGAAGTTGAACTAAAAATTGTGATATCTTGAGGATATGGCGGAGTTTGTTGCCCTTTTCTAGGAAAGATATATTGAGCCCGACACAGTGGGATCGAGGTCATCTGTCACAAGTTAGGAGGAAATTTGAGGATTTGAGGAAAAGGTGATGGAGTCATTAATCAATGTGGAACTTCAAAATAGGTGAAACTACGTGACAAATCGAAGGTAGGTGCCTTGAGAGTGATATATCTTGATATTTTTCATATAGATATATTTAAGATATCTAAGCTAGTTAGTTTTGGGAACTGCAGTCTTTGGCGGCTCATTATGTGGAACTGCAGTGCTTGTCTATACATAATCTTGAGAACCAAGATAAATAGTTGCTTAAAGTAACTGATAATCACGGAAATTTTGGAATTAATATCACATTCTTGAAGTCCAATCTTAGTCAATACACATTGTTGATTTTGGTTCCCTTGGGGTTTAAGCTGATTTTAAGCCACTCTTTCTCTTGTAGAGAGATTTAACTTTCGCTTTCAGTTGACTAAGGTCATCTTTAGTGAAGACAGCAATGTAGAAATTGTCGATTCCTTTTCGATGTTTGTTTGTTCTTCCAACTGCAGTTAGTGGTTGGATAACAAAATTTGGGGTTTGCAAAAGTAGAGGCTGCAGATAATTGATCGAATAATGTGTCTGAAGGCAGACACTATAGCTGAATTTTAACCTATTAGAAAATGTATTGAAGCAAGTCTACCCAACTTGGTGCAAATGGTGGATTGAACATGATAATCAGTGGAGGATTACAAACACATAGTGGAGGAAACTACGTGACAAATCCAAGACAGGCACCCTGAGAGTGATATATCTTGACATTTTTGAGATAGATATATTTAGTTAGTTTCAGGAACTGCAGTCTATGGGGGATCATCTCGTGGACCTTGCTTGTCTATACAAAATCTCCAAAGCCAAGATAAATAGTTGCTCGAAGTTAACTAAAAATCAAGGATATTTTTGAATTTTATATGACATTTTAAAGTTGATTTTAGCCAATACACATTGTTGATTTGGTTCAGTTGTGGCTTAAGTAAATTTTAAGCCAGTCTTTAACTTGTAGAGAAAGTTACGACTGTCCGTTTCAGTTGACTAAGATCATCTTTAGTAAAGGTAATTTTAGTGAGAAGCAGCAATTTAGGAATTCTTGATTCCTTTTTGATGTTCGTCTACTCTTCCAACTGCAGTTAGTGATTAGGTATAGGAATTTGGGATTTGCAAAAGTAGAGGCTGCAGATGATTGGTTGAACAATGTGCCTGGAGGCAGAAAGTGTAGGCGAATTTTAACTTTTGAGAAAATGATTGAAGCAAGTCTACCAAAGTTAGTATAAAGGGCGGATTAAACACATAGTTACATTAGTCTCGGGGACAGGGTACATAAGGGGACGGGGTTTCGGAACGACGAAAACTTTCCCAAATTTTGGGGATGACATGGGGACATCTATTAAAATAACATATAAAAATTATTATCTAAATATTTTAATTGTATTCAATGACATTTAGGGATTTAAACTGTGTTTAATGTATTTTAGTTACTTTCAAGATCATAATTTAATTTCTTGGTAAAAATTAACAACATTTTAAAAGTAAAAACACCAGAAAACTTTTGAAAGATTTTAAAAAAATAGGAGATTTCCCCTCTAAGTCCTCAAGTCCCTAAAATGTTCGGGATGTCCGGACATCACCAAAATCAAGGGGTTGCATCCTCGCGTAATACCGATTAAACATGATAATCGGTGGAGGATTACAATCACTAAGATAGATAAGATAAGATAAATACCTTAAATGTCCAACAAATGACCACAAAAGTAGGTCAATGGAACTGCACCAATACAAATGAGTGAAAAAGAGTCCAACCAGAGGACCAACAAGGTCTCTGGAAACAACCAAAGAAGAGAAGAAGAAGGAACGGGCGAGGAGGTCTCGTGAGAAAGCCTGTTGAGAACATAGAAACAGTAGAGGAAGGAAGGAAAGGAAGAGGGGAGAGGAGGCCCCCTCAATCGACGTCCGAAATAGACTAAAAGAAGTTAGCGATGTGCTGGAAATCAAGGCGAGGTTGCGTAAGATCCGAGGTTTTGATGTCGAGGAGGAGGAGAGCTCTTTCGCGTACGCCCGGTGGATCTCCGAGGCCCTCTGTGAGAGGAAGGTCTCGAACTCGTGTGTATTTGGCCGTCCTCGTCTATGAAATAATATCTCGAATCCGAACAGATCGCATCTGGTAGTCATGAGAGGTGTCACTCTGTTGCTTAGTGCCCCTCTCGTGAAAAAGGATGATCCGCTGCGTAGTTACTTGCCCAAAGGGGGGCTGAAGGGTCTCCTCCCGAAGCCCAGAGCCTCATGAAGATAAAGAGTAGGCATCTCGATCACGATATATGAAGAAGTCGAGTGAAAGACAAACGCTCTCTAAACAGACAATGATATTTCCCTCTGATCTCGTAGTAGATGGGGCAACGAAAGATGAAGTGCTCTTTTGTTTTTATCTCCTGGAGGGAACAAAGCTGGCAAATCCACTCGGAATGATCAACTTGATGATCACTCTCAACCCTGAGTCTATGAGAACCAACTTTGAACTAATTAAGGGAGATAGAAAGGGCGTGTGTCCAATGCTAGTAGATATATTGGGGCCGAGAGATAAGACCATTGTTGATCTCAAGAAAATGTGTGGCGTAAAAGGCCATCTTCGGACGTAACCCCCTAGGAGGGTTGGTCCCGGTACATAGGATGAATTGCCTGTATATGTCATCTTTGATGATTCTATTCAGATCTTGCTTGCTCGGAAGGAGATGGGTGGGAGTGTCAGGAGAAGTTGTACGGTAGGAGCTGATCTATTTGAATACCAATGGACTCAAGAAGTCGTGAAACACAAGCATACCAACAACGAGAATGACCTGAACGATCAAGCTGAAGCAATGGCCGCAAGGAGGAGCGAGAAGTGAGGTAAGGATAACTATCCCTACCCACGAGAATCAACAAGCTTCGAATACGATGTAGGAGAGAAACTAGGCCAAAAATAGTTTTCAGTGAAAGGGATGAACTCCAAACTATGCCAGGATGATACCGTGAGGAATTGTTTCCTGCATTTGATGAAACGTTTGAGAAGAAGGATCCACGAAAGGAGGGTCCCCAAAGCTCGAGCCATAAAGAATAAAGTGGGTCCGACAAAAGAGTCAAAGAGGGAGGACTTGGACAAGGTGTTTTAGAAATGATGGCAAAAGCATTGTCTCTCCAAGATCGCTAAGGAGCCATAACCCTTATTAACCCAGGGCTGAAGTGTCGGTTGTAAATCAAGCGAGGCCCAAAGAAGAGTATCCCCAAGTAGGTGTAAGAGTTGGTGATCTCAAGTTCTTGCCCCATGTAGAAAAAAATGAAACTCGATGTCTTGAGGGCATCAAGATCATCACTTTGGTCTTAGAGGTTGACTGTTAGTTGCATGTGGTCGCAAAAGAGGGCCTAAGGCATCAAACTGTCTCTGTAGGCCTCTGCCGAGGAGGCTAGAAGGACCACATTGTCTGCAAAAGGAAGAATATAGACCAAAACTGGTGAGAAGACATCCGTCACCATCCTGGATGTGATCCCTGAGAAATTCTTCCAACTCATCAATATAGATATTAAACAATGTAGGCAACAAAGGGCAGCCTCGCTTAACCCCAACAAAGTACTCCCGACGAAGTCGAGAGATTCCAATAGCCACGTGAAGACGACCAAGAACCTCCTCATATAGACCATGATGGCTGCTAGGAGAGTCTCAGAGATACCAATCTCTTCGAGCCTCAAAAAGAGAGCTTGCGGAACAAAGACGAAGGCTTTCCAAAGGTCGACAAAGCAATAGAAAACCTTGGAAGAACAATGCCATGCTTCCTCGATGATGGCCCGAAGAGTGAGGATGTGGTCAATAGTTTGGTAGGTTGGACGACACCCCGCCTGCCCCCTAGCCCCGGTGGTTCGGTCCAGAACTCGATAGTCGCATGTGGAAGACGGTAGCATAAAGATGGGCGAAAGTGTGACCCGCCATGATCGTTTTGTAGTTGTTGGGATCCGAGGTAGGGCCCGATTTGTGGATGGCGTGCATGATGTGGTGGGACCATGCACTTGGAAAGCTTGTACAAACCACTTGGTCAAGAGATCCACTAAAAGCTATTTAGAATGCCAACCCTTTCTTTGAAGAGTTCACTGAAAACCCTCCTAGTCTCGATGTTTTGCAACTATCCATGGTGGGATGGCATTTTTAACATACATGTGAAGGTGAAGAGGGTGGGGAAACCACACATATATGTGGCTGGCTGGGGGGACGTCATAAAGGGTGGAGGTGTGAGCATACATGGAGTTGGGATCCAAGTCTTGCAGGGATCCAAGTCTTGCAGAGGGAGAGTGCCGGGGAGAATGGTATGCCAAAATTGTTTGGGAGAGTGTAAAAGGGACTCACGGAGCTCCCGTCTCTGTCCGGAAATGAACATGCGTTTCTTATGGCGAAGGAGGTGGCGATAAGCGGACTTGAGAGAGGGAAAGGAAGGGAGAGCATGAAGATAAGAAAGACGGAGTTTGCATCGGTGGAGGGTTTACATTCCTCATCATACCATTGGTTCATAGAACAAGTTTTTGTTAGAAGGGGTGATGGTGACATGGGGGTAAGACTTAGAGGCAACCTCGTGGATAATGGAAGAGAGGAGGTTGTACTTCGTGCTTGTGGGGAGTGAGGTGAATTGAGGCTCAAGGGGAAGAAGTTGACAGAGGTGGGAAGAGAAGGTTACAGGGTCACCTTCACCGAACTTCAGAATAGTACGTGGAGGGCGGTGGAAATGAGGTAGGACATGTGGGAGGTTAACATGCGGGGAAAAGGAAAGGGTAAGATGATCGACAAGAGGGATGAGGGAAATGGATAAGTGATGGATGTGAGGAATCAAAGTTAGAAGAAGTTAAAATGTAGTCCACAACGCTAGCCCCTCTACAATGAGGTGTATAGGTTAAGAATCTAGAGTTGGGAAAGCACAAAATACCATTAAAAATCAACAGCCCCTGAGACTTACCCAACTCGTAAGAAATGCGACCATATGATGTCAAGGGTCCTTGAGAATCCTCGACTCTTATTCAAGACCATTGGAGTCGGGATCAACCCGGAGGTACAAACACACATCATTGGTTCTGTCATGAAGAGTGACCTAGAGGTTTTTGTCCTCGCATTGAAATCCCCAAAAGAATGACCTCCCAATAGCTGAAAACCGAAAGATACATGCAGTAGAGGTCGAAGAAGGGGTCCCCTCGTTGGGACCATTATGAATGGCACAGGAGAGGAAGTTTGGGGAGAAATAGCAAACGCTATATAAAAAAGTCTTTGAGGTAGTGTGAGGTCCGACCAATCCCGATCTAGAGAAAACGGGCAAACTCGTCTCGCATTGACCATCGAAATGTTGTTTTGGAAAGTATCTCCACCAGCACAAGCAACCTCGCACCGAGCGCTTGATACCACCGAACTCCTAGTCTCTAGCCTACAAACCGAAAGCTAGTGGTACCCCTAATTTTTGGGAGAGGCGAACATGGCTCTCATGAGTCTCGATGTGAAAAAGATGTTTGAAAAATCTAGAGTGTCATATAATGCCCCTGGAGAAGACCAAAATAACTCGTTACCATTCCAACATTCGATGGAAATGTTCCTGTCTCGCTGCCTCTCCTAGTGAGATTTTCATTTGGGACTGGACATGGGAGACCAACCGGGGGAAGGTGTCTCGGATAACTAGTTTGAGATTACGAATAACGACCCACTTTCCTCACTTTTTCTGCCATCATCACCGCTTCCCGAGATTGTTTGAGTTCGACAACTTGTGCTCGGTGAGGTCCTCGTTAAGGAAGATTTTATTGGGAAGGGAGAAAATATTACACTTGGATCTTAGTGCTCTAAGTCTATCTTCCATTGATTTAAAAAGAAGAAAAAATGTTGAGTATAATCCAAGCCATGGTATGTCAAGTCGCACATCAAGAAGCTGCATTTTTCGGTGAAAATTTGGAGCCTATGGTCATCATGTCTCGATGAAGTGGGAGGTGTGGGCAGTCCTCTCACTTTGAGATTGAGTTACCTAGCACACCGGTTCGTTCTTCTATTAGCTTTTTGCACCACTTCTTTTACGTTCTTAGAGGAGGTGGAACTGTGCTTTTCCCCTTTACCACTTGGGCCTAAGAGTCTGTTTGTTGTTTCAGGTTTTCATGATGTGTTTTGAACACTTCTTGCTCGTGTTTAAAGTCCGTAGAATCTCTCGCCGCAGAATCGGTTATTAACGATGCTTTGGAAGAGTGGGATGAAGGATCTATCGGTGATATTCGAAGGGAGATATTGTCTGCTTCCACCTTCTGCATCCATGAAGTGAGCTCGAAGACCTCTCGTTTGAAGTGCCCAACGATTTCCAACCTATGTAGTAATTCCTCAATAATGCTGGGTAGCCCTCCCTCATGTTGTTGTTCCGTTCTCCTTGTGATTGACCTTGCCTGCACCGTTGGGGTGGAAGGAGACATTGTAGGGGGATGAATTGCCTAGAGTGGGGTTAAAGAAAGGGGAGGTCGGAGGAGCCACTCGATGATCAAATTGTTGGAGTATGGGTGAGGGCATAAATACAATAGATAACGGTGACACGATGGAATTAAAAACTAGGAGGTTCGAGAGCAAGATATCGATCACGGACAAGCCATGATAGAAGGTCACAAAGTACAAGTTAGATTAGGCAAGGAACACATTTTGCGGGGAAGCCACGAACTCGCAGGAGTAGCCCCCAGAAGCCATGGAAAGGTCACGAAAACCTAAAACCACAAACATAGAGGATAAGAAGACTAACATGGTCAAACAAAGGTTTGTGGGTGGGGTCAGGAAAGGTTGCGAAGCATTTTGAAGTCTTGCATGAGGGCACAACCAGATCCTGTGTCGAAACCACGAAGAGAGAGATCACAAAAGAGCAATGGTGGTCGAGGAGGCAAAAAAACATTGTGGAAATCATCGCGGGGAGGTTGCAGAGGGAGCATTAGTGTCTCGAGGAGCCATCACTCGCATAAAGGGGCCTTAAGTGTTGTGGGAAGCATGATTCAAAGACTCCAAGAACATTTTAGGGCGCTTTTCACCATGAAACTTGTCCAAATCCTCAATTTCACTAAAAAGGAGACAACAATGGTGTATGAAGGAAGCAAAAGTAGCCAAGCTTACTCCATAAGCTATTAAGTGTTTACTTTATCGGGATTCAGCAAGAGAAGATCTAAACATTCTTACAATGTGATATTTATATTTCGATAACAATAGATATGAAGATTCGAAGTAGTGACAAATAACATGTAACTCACTAGCATTTGATCCCATTGTTTGGCGAGTTGTCAAAATATTTTGTATCGACTAACGCAAAAATAATTCAACATATTATTCATGTGTAGAGTTGCAAATATATAGGATTTCAAGATCCTATTACACGTAGGAGGTTGGTGACAAACTCAACCATCCTAAAATGACTCAAACCAAGATTAGGTAGATTGTTACAACTATTACAACAATATTATATGTATGCTCATGACCCCGATATAAACAAAAGGAGCAATGCTCAACCTTCTATGGTTTTAAACATGTTTACCACAAACCTTTACGTGAACAAATCCCATCAATTATCCACCTTGTGGTTGTTTTTTGGATCTACCATAAACCTTTTCAAGATCCATGAACACTCTTACACTTGTTTTCTACTATATGTTTACACGAGGAGGTTACATAGGAATCTGCTCACACAAAAGCAAGAAAAGTATTCACATTACTTCCATAAGAACAAAATGTTCTTAATTGTAGTCACTAGAATCGACCACCGCCACTCGGAAGTTGTCTTTGACATTAGTCGTTTTGGTGCGAGAATGTTAATGGAACATTGGTGTTACGCCCCCCCCACAATGTGAAATCTCCATTTATTCATCAATTCAATAGGAGCATTGCAAAATGAAAAAGAAGCACAGTGAATCGAAAGCAAATTCACAACCGACAAACAATCTACTACCACAGCCTCGCGCGGCCTTTTCTTAAGTGATTGACGAGAGATCGCTGATTGACCTCTAGCCTCCCATGCCTCCTTTCTCTAGTTATGTTGTTGCTCTCTCAGCTGAATATGGCTTTGAGGCTCAATTTATATTCATGGACGACAATTACCATTGAAAATATGTTCGCAAGGCAATTTTTAATTTATTTTTAAGACTTATACAACGGCACAATTTTTTGATTACGGCATAGACTATTGGCACAAAAAGGATTCCAATTTGGATTTATGACAACCTTAATGAACCTATATAGGGAATAATATAAAGAGCTTTGATTAAAATGACAACCACAAAAATCAATAACTTAAAAACAAAGTAAAATATAAACTATTTGGCCTATATTAAAAGACTAAACTAGAGTTTTAATTTTAAAAATTATCAAACTAAAAATGACTCAAAAACAACACTAATAAACTAAATAAAATGTCAAGACTTATAGTTTTATTTTCCAACCATTCACATGTAATTTAAACTTACACTCACTAAGACAAAAACTAAAAATTAGTGTTATACTACATTATGACATACTCGAAAAGATTATAATCTCAATGAACCAATGCCTATGATAGTGACCAAAAAGAAAGGAAACAATTTAAACAATAAACCAAACTCGCAGATCACTGGCCACAATTAAATACCATATACCACTATATATTAAAAAAACATTAAACTATTAACCAATAATTCATTAACTAAAATGAAACCTAAGACAACATTGAAAGAGAATCTTGAACATGACAAACTCAGATACAACAATTTTTGCACGAAACTCGGCATACATCTGTGTTACGGTTGAATAGAACTTGGCCATCTCAAAGCACTGGTATTTGAGAAACCATGTGTTGCTGCAGTGGCTCCAAGATGGGCCGAGAGATGCACAATAGATGGTGATAACAGGGAAATGGATGCAGCGTTGGTAAAGATAGTGAAAATAATGATTTCCATGGCAAAACCAAGAAACGGCTACTCCCACGCTGCTCATGAATGAATTGACAGTTTGATTAACCGAGAGAAGACCGACTAGATTCAAGTTTTCAATACCAGAAAAATCAAATGCACGTCGTGAAAAAGCAGATCAAATCTGAATTTTGATAGAAGCGTCAACCATCCATGACTGGATACCACTCTTCAGAGATAATAGAACTGATGAACACAACATTGCTGGATGTGAAAGAAGAGAACTAAGGCAGCAAGAGGTTGCACAAAACACCGATAGTGTGTAATGTCCCTTTTTGGGGGACCTCAGGAAACGGAGCAAGAGCTGAGATGTAAAACTTGAAAATCAGATTAGTGAGCTGCTGTAGATGACTGATATAAGCTCCGCAACTTGCAAATTATGCCCTTCCTAGGGCAGCGACCTACTTGGGAAAGTCAAACCCCTCAAAGGTGGGTCAAACCTTGCTAAAACACTTTGATTCTTATGCCAAAAATTATTAAATACTCTCAACAAACACAATCAGCTGTTAGAAATCAGAATTGAGCGTGGAATTAATTAATTTTGGAAACCCTTAACAACGAACTTCAACAAGCTTGGAAAAATAGTAAATCACCTCCAAAATTCACGAAACTTGAGATCTTGGCTCTTAAAAATATGGAGAATAAGTGAACAAACTCAAATTAACCAAATTAGCACCAACACATACCAATTTTCCCTCCAAGGTAGGCCACCCAACTCAAAAAGGCAAGATAACCAATAAACTCAAAGAAATACCAACAAAGAATGATAAATATATTACTCTTTGAATGCGTCTTTGCAAAATACAACTGTAGGGGAGGGTTTTCATCCTCACCACCCTTGTGAGAAGGTTTTCATCCTCCATAGAAGCCCTCAATCAAGGGGTTTCGTGCTTGAGAGATAGTAAAAGGGGCTACACTAGCCAACCTTCACCAAGATATAAAATTCATAAAATCAGCATATCCCAAACTAATGCCAACAACCTCTATTTATAATAAGAGGGTGGCGCCAAGTCTTGGGGCTCTCAAATGAGGCCGACCACAATTAGACTTGCTTTATTATTATAATATTATTTTCTTTTTACTTTTTGGAGCCTACATGCTCACTAATATCTTTTTATTTTTAATTTATTGTTGGGTGCTAGGCTCACCAACAAATACAATGCCAATAAGAGAAACAAAGACAAAATTAAGCACATGACGACATTGTGCCCTTGGACCCACGAGGAAGAAAAATGGGTTCAGGTCTTCAAACGGAATTATCTTGAAAAAGGGACATGACATAGGGATCAGTCACGGTGAACATCAAAAATAGGACAGCCAAAATGCGTTTCTGATTCACACGGAATGCTGAGAATTCCTTCTTTAAATGGAAATCCAGCCTGAAGATCTCCAAACCGTAAATAGCACCAAAGATGAACACGGAAGAATCAAGAGCAATGGAGAACTTGAAGGGAAGTCAGTGCGCATGAGACAGAGAAAATACCACGTGCCTTTCTTTGTATGTGACAGATCTCTGATTTGAGGAGGCTTTGGGGTTTTAGACAGGTTGTGAGCGACCTTGTGATGTTGAAGTCGTGGAGCTCACCATAGGTGCCGAAGAAGCTTGGGATGGGCAGGTCCATAATCGGCGTAGTGTGGGAACACCCTTGAAGCAGTCGTAGGCTGGCTTGGACTGTTGAAGCACAAACTAAATACAACTATACTATAAAATCCATAAGACATTATTCTTTTCTCATTAACTAGGGCAATCGAGGTAATGGTTTTACCCGAAGATCCTTCTAATCCTTCATCAGAGAAATCGTGGCTCTAAGCCTGCTCCGATACCAAATGAAACATTTTGTACAGACTAACTCAATACTAATTCAATATATTAATCATATGTAGAGTTGCAAATATATGGGATGTCAAGATCCTATTACACGAAGGAGGTTGGTAACAAACTCAACCATCTTAAAATGACTCAAACCAAGATTAGGTAGATTGTTACAACTACTAGAACAATATTATATGTACACACTAAACAAACATAGAATAATTCCTAACAGTTGCTTTGAAATTCATGGCTTACATTATTTTGGATACTATCTTTTTAAAATAATTTTATTGTTAAAACAATTTTATCGGTCTCATGTTTTCTCTCTTCTGCTACTTTTTTGTTTTGTTAATCAGTTTGTTTTCCAGCCATGGATGATGTTCTAGCTAGTGGTTTACTTGTAAGATTATCTTTTCGTAATGAGTTCAGATGCTTCTTTGACTCGCATAGAGGTTTTTGTTTTCTTGCTATGATATTTTTGAACATAGTGATGTTTATGTATTATCTTGTTCTGTCCTGGTGTAGGTATCTATGTTTAAGAAGAATTATGATCATGTTACAAAGGAGACATATTTTGGCCTATATAAGGAGGCGACTCGTGGCAATCCAAATTACTTTTTAACATATGGTAATGGAAAGGCAGCTGCACGAGTTCAAGATCATCTTCGTCCTAATGGCGCACATCGTTGGCACAATTACATGAAAACACCAAAGTAAGCCACTTGTTTCTTTCTATCGATAGATAGGCAATATTAGTTGTGTTAATTGTGCCCTTTTTATCGCCGTTTTGTCTATGTATTGGCATTGCTACATATGTGTATTCCTTCAATATGGATTAGGACTTGCCCCTTATGCTGACCACTTTCAGAAATATCTGCAATTATGAGCCTTCAAGGTCCTCGAGACTTGCACTTTGTGTTGACCAGTAATCCAAAAGGAGTTAAGATTTGGGTATACAGAAGTCAGTTTTTTCATAAGTTCGCTCAAAATTGAACAACAGAGAAGCATTAGACTATTAGTTAATGATTTCAAGCAAGGCAAACTTTGTAAAGGTTAATTATTTGAAATGGGGATAATAGATTAGAAGATAAGAAGAATAGAAACACTGTGAGCTAGATGATCAGAGTATATAGCATGAAAGGTAGATGAACATTGATAAGAACATGGTGAAGCCAAAGGTAATGTAATATGTAGCAGTCTGCTTTGCTAAAACAGATTTGACATTATATGCATGCTTTCATCATTGGGAGGAGTTTTGATCTTGAAAATGAAGAGGTTCAACCATGCATACTGATGTATGAGTTCCATAAAAAGACATTTTCTTTGTTTGGTATGTCGATGATTAAGGATAGTAGTTCAACCATGATTCTTTGGGTATTGAAATCGACTATTATATCTATTAAAATATATTCTGAATATATTCATTAACTCTTAGCGAACTATTAGTTATTTATCAACTAATGCTCATTTGTAACCTCCTCAACCATTTTGTAAGTATCTCTTGCATAATAAAATGACGGACACACAAAATCCTATGTGGGCTTTCCAGTTTTTCTTCATTCTTTCTATGTTCACATCTTCTAATGTTGGTATCAGAGCCATTGGGTGCTTGCTAGGGTTCGAGGTTTGAGGAAGCTCTTGGTATAGAGTTTGAACATCACATGGAAGACTATGAAGGGTTGCGTAGACCTGCAAATCAATGAGAAAGCGAAGAAGGAAAAACTTGCATTTGAAGAGGCGAAAATCGAGTATTATAGATGATTGAACCATAAGAGTAGAGGTTTGAAATGCACGAGCACACAGGCTGCAAAAGCACAGTTGAATAAAGCAGATTCATGCAAAAACAACAGTTGCAATTTACGGAAAAATCATGCAAAAATAACAGTCGGGATTTAGGGCAAAAAACGTGCAAAAATAACATTTGAGATTTAGGGTAAAAATCGTGCAAAAATGACAGTTGCAATTTAGGGTAATATCGTGCAGAAAAACTTAATTGAAGAAACCAGCTGCAGGCAGAAGCATAGTCGACTAGGACTGTCCAGAAAATGTTTTCAGGCCAGCAAACAAGTCATCTAGGGCATGCCAAGAAGAAAATAAAAAGAAAATCGAAAGTTTTGTGGAAAGGATCACGATCTTGTGTGAGCCTCAACAAGTTTGAGGGTGTAAGCCCAATATGATTTAGTATTGAACTGTGTGCTGTGACAACAATTTAGAATAAAAATTGTGCAAAAATGACAGTTGCGATTTAGGGTAAAAATTGTGCAGAAAACTCAATTCGAAGAAATGGTTGACAAGGACGCTGTCAAGAAATTGTTTTCAGACCAGCAGACAAGTTGTCTAGGGCATCACAATATGAAAATAAAAAGAAAATTGAAATTTCTGTGGAAAGGATAACGATTTTGTGTGTAAACCTCAACAAGTTCGAGGTGTAAGCCCAATACGATTTTGTATTGGACTGTGTGTTGTGACAGACAATTTGCAGTTCGTTTTTGTTGCAATTTACTGTGGATTCATAATTTGGAGATAAGCATCCTCCTAGGGCATGTAAATCTAACCTAAGAAATTGTAAGTAACTGAGATTTCACTGTAACTATTTCAGAATTCCTGTACCAAATTCAGATTTGATTTTTCTTTAATTTCTGGGTTAAAATTGTACATTTTTTGTTGTATTTAATTCTGTGTTAGAAGACCGAAGAAACTGTTAGTTTCATTTTTCTGCATTAATTTGTGGGTTGAACATTAAAACTGGCATGAAAATTGGCAAACATCCAAAACCTTGTTTTGCCAGAGGCACAAAAATTGACGGGCTAAAACTATAATGTCTGGAGACATAAGATTCTAGCTATTGCGAAATTTTGAGATTGTAATAAAATCATACTTGGCGAGGAAGGAAGGTCAGTTGCAAATTTTGTGGATTATGATAAACATCATAAGATAGCGTTGTTGTTGTTAAAGTTGGTACTCAATGTGTTAGAACATAATATTAAGTGTTAGTATAAACCTTAGTTTATAATTAAATAATTCAGAATATTTATATTCTTAATTATTTAATATAAACTATGAGTTTATGGTTAATTGGTTTTTAATTAAATCAATTTATTTAAATCGGCGTGCTTTGTAAAAAGTCATGTCCCGTCACTTAATTTATGTATGACCTGCGGGGTCAAATGATTTACAGATCATTGTTTATGGAATTCATTTTTGAATTACCGGTGGAGAGGAGAATTTACTATGTGTAATTGTTTCTCGAATAATGGAAATCTTTTTTGCTGTGGTTTTTACCCCTCGGGGTTTTTCCACGTTATATTTGTGTACAATGTTATTTAATTTATTGCATTTATTTCATGTTTATAAAGTTGTTTTTAATGTATGTATAAACATTATTTATTATTATGTTAGTTGAATTCCTTGTCCCGACACAATGAGTATATACTAGAGGTTTGGAATGCCACTATGGCTAGTGTGCTATGGACTAGTTTGAAGGACAAATACATGACTTCAAAGAAGAGTTAGGTGTTATACCTGAAGAATTTGTTGTTTTCAACAAGGATGCAAGAGGATGGATCCTTGTCAAAACACCTACTTTGGATGAATGATCTTCAAGACCAGCTCGCCAACATTAACAAAAAGGTGGGTGACCACGATTTGGTGGATTTGGTGCTAAATAATTTGTTGTCCTTGTATGAGTCATTTGTGGAAGCCTTACATTTGATGGCTGAAAGTCAGACCTTGACTTTTGATGAAGTTAGTTCCTATCTGTTACAAAAGGAACGAAGACAAAACCGATCACTTGAGTTTAGTTTTGGAAAATCCTAGATTCATTGACCCCTCTATCAAAGGGGAAGCTGGAAACAACACTATGGGATCTTCCATATACTAGATGAAATGCCATTATTGTCATAAGGTTGGACATCTCAAAAAGGTTGTTAGAAGCGACAATATGGGCTTTCCAAATAGAACAAGCCACATGATAAGGCAAATGTTTGTGCAATTGGAGATGAATAAGATTTTGAGGAAGAACATGCTCTCTATTGGCTTACAATTTCATTCTCAAATGAAGGTGCTACTGATTGCTGGATCATTGACTCCAACACATCCAAACATTTTTCATGTCGAAGAGATTGGTATGTAACATTTATTACAATTTCAAATTGTTTTGATTTGGTTGTATTAGTTGATGAATAGTCGGGTAGAGGGGACATGAGGTGTACACATTTTGACGAATAATGCTCTAACACTATTAGTAAAGAATGGTAGATATTTTCCTAGCTTAGATAAAAACTCTTATCTGTTTGTCGGTTAACAGAGAATACCAATATTGTTGTAAATTTCTTTTGGAAGAAATGTCTTGTGTCATATGTAAAATAGGGATGGGTGATTGCCCTAGGCATTGGGTATGGTGGCAGTGTAGGCTACTTGACATTATTACAATCAACGTAGAAGCACGCGTGGAGGAGATTCCAAAAACGCCATTCGGGATGTGTTTGAGGTTGTCATTCCTCACAAGAATGTAAACTGTACTTTGGTCAAGCTGCATGCACTAATTGTGGAGGGAATATCCGCTAATGTGTAGGAGACCAAAATATTTCATGCGGGTAGATGAAATGCCCAAATTATAGGATGTGCAAGAAATGCGAGATGAGATGGTAGGAAAAGCCACTCAAAGAATTGTGGAGGGGGACTTTATGTAATGTCCCTTTTCAGGCCATGACCACAAAATCTGATCTGAAAATACCTTCAAGCACACACAACAAACTGAAAATAGCTGAGAATATCTTAGAATGATCAACCAATACAAAATCTGCAGTCTCCTAGGGCAACAAACTACCTATGAGATTCAAATTCACTTTTCACTATGTGAATCTATGTGAAATAATTCATCTTAGCCACGACAATATTTATGCATCACAAATACATCAATTATTGAAGAAATATTTGATAAACACAACTGAAATTAAATATTTATGACAAAAGCAAGTTGAGCCAAACCGAGGGCTAGAAAAAATAGCAAATCCTCACATAAATTCTCCAAAGTTCAGATTACGGCCTTATAAATTATGCTGAACAAGAATATCAAACCAAAATAGTGAAATCAACCCTAAAACATATCAAACCCTCCACCAATGCTATATGGGATTCTCACAAAACTTGAGGAGTTTTCGTTTCTTAATCTTCCAATAATGGAGGTTTTCGTCCCCAAAGTTGAGCCACATTAAAGGTTTCATCTTTAGTGGAGAGTAGGACACACTGTGCACAAACTCAAGATATCAATCTTTAGAATAAACATGCATGACCTTTTCAAACGAACCTTCATGTCTTTATATATATCCTCAAGTGGCGCCAAAATCCAATTAGAAGCCTAATACATAGGCCGACCTTCAAGTAATTCTTTTTTGATCTATAGGGATCCAAAATGACTCTACTCTATCAAATCAGCCAACATGAAGAAGAAAGAAATTATACATGGAGGTTCTATCTTTTTAAGTAACAGATCGCCGCCACGTGTGCGGGTGGCGTTGATTAAAATGCCGCCCAACCAACCGGGCGGCGGTCTTGGCTCTTTCGGATCGAAAACAAAATCCGAAAACGAATAGTCTCAGAATTTGAAAGGTTGTTCGTTTCCTTTCTCCTCCAGGACCTTTCCCATTCTCTAGTGCACGGGAGGACATGAGAAAGGCTATAAATGCATGTTATGGAAGAGAACAAAGATCATCGAAGCATGAAGCAAGTGAGTAAGAAGCTCTTAGTGTTGGAATTGTGATTTGTAGGAGTAATTGAGTCAGAGCAAGCAATTGGGAGGAAGTGTGAGATATTATCTACTTCTCTTTCATACTTATTGTAATTTCTGTACTTATTATTGAATTGGCCAATAAAAGTGGGAAGAAAGAGCAATTGCCCTTCCCGACTAGTTTTTCCTCCTCTGGAGGTTTTCCAAGATAAAATTGTTGGTGTATGAGTCTATATTCTTTCCCTTTCTGTAAATTGTTGATTCTAAGCACAAGTATAATTCATTCACTAGCTATCTCTGTTATTTTCTAATAGAAAGAAGAACAACAACGATTAATTTTGATTCTGTGGATAATTCCAAAGTTGAAGAGTTTACAGATCATTTTGGTATCAGAGCTAACAATTATCTAGGACTGTGGTATTCGTTCTTGGATTTGTATGATAGTGATGAGATCTAAAGGCGAAGAGGCTTTACCTTGCGATCCAGAAATTTCTACAAAGAAGTGGAAACAGAGAATTCGGGGACAAATGGAGGAAGAGAACTTGGTTTGTAGAATCGAGATGCTAGAGACCATGATGGATAGGATGTTTAGAAGGCAAGAAAAGCTTGCTGATTTAAAAGACAACTTCACAAACAAGACTCCATGGACTATAGTGGTTCGGGGCTTAGCTGAAAAGTTTGGCATAGGAAGGAGCCACCACGAGGAAAGTTATGGGGAAGAGCATGAAGAAGAGACTTTTAACACAAGAGAAAAGGTAAAATCCAATCATACTCCTTTTAAAGTTGAAACGAAAGTTGAGCTTAAAAGTTTTGAAGGATCACAAATTCAAATGGAATAAAATTATTCAAGTAGATGCAGAGTTGCTTGATAAATGGTTAAAACAGTTAGAAGTCTACTTTAGTGTCCATAATGTCACCGAGGCACTGAGAGGATCACCTTTGCACGTCTCAAGATGGAGGGACATGATCTGGTTTGGTGGGAAACCCATCGGCCACTTGTGAAAAGAAAAAGCGTCCTATTGTGAAATGGGCAAGAATTTAAAGAACTACTTAGAGCTAACTTCTATCCTATTGGCCATAAGATCGGCCAAATGGTTAAATGGCGTATTTTGGACAAGGCGGTGGTCAAAGAGTGTAGGACTATACTACGGAGTTTTGGAGGCAAGCCATGTTGCTTAACATGGACTTGGAGGATGAGGATATTTTGACCAAGTACTTTGGAGGATTTCATGGTCACCTTCGAAGAAAAGTCATCTCCACAAAACCCAAAGACCTCAACGAAGCATGCGTTCGGGCATACTACATAGATGATGAAAAGAAGCAAGGAGAAAATTAGAGCAAAGGGTAAAGTAGTCAACAAATCAAGTAGAAGAAAGTTTGGGCAAACAAGTAACAAGGGTAAGTGCAAAGGGAAAGGTAAACAAGCTGCCACTACTTTGAATACTTGTAAAGATCTCAAGAATTTTTGCAAGAACCTGTGATATCAATGGTCATATTTGTTGGTCGTCAAAAGGACTTCAAGAAGAGCAACAATGGGGACAAGAAGTCCCTCCTCTTTAATGGGAGAGGTTCCCTTATTCAAACGAACCTATTTACACATATACAAAGCATGATTTTCTTCGGAACTTGGATATTATGAAAGTGTTTTCTATAAGGATCATCAATCACAAAAGGACCGAGGAATGAAAATGCGAGAACGAGCGTAAAGGCACCATTCGAATTATAGATGACATGAGTAATTCCTTATGCATGCGAGTGTACACCGAATTGGAATAAGATCATTTGTATCACATTAATAAGATGAAATTTGAAAAGACACAAAGTTCAGTAAATAACATCTACAAGAATACAAATCTTCTCAAAGATAATCTGAATAAATGATCTAACAAGATTAAATGAATAGCTTAGGAATAAAGGAAACCGAGATAGACAAAGAATGAAAAATCCTTCTGTATTGATTTCTTTAAGATTTATTTACACTTTCAGAAATAAGCCAAGTTCTTCCTCTCTTTCAAAATGGCGAGGAGAGGCCATTATATAGTTTACAAAGTAGTTACTCGATAGAACTACTTTTAACTAATGATTAGTTAAAGGGCTGCAAATCGCAATACCCCAACTAAATACAATAAATTCATGATGAAGAAGAGAAGAAGGAGAAGAATCAGGAGAAGAAGACAAGCGTTCAAGATTGGGAGGGACCCACTGATTTAAGGATTTGTTGTCTGAATCTCTTCAACGCCTCGGCTATGTCTCGCCACGTGGGACTGATGTGTTGGCGGTAGACTGAGTCCAAAATCCGAGGCACTTCTCCATTTCCTTATCGAACTCGACATGAGTATGATAATCCTTATTCGCTTCTTCTATAGCCGATTGAAGAGAGCAGATCTCCTTCATCTTTTCCTTGGAAATGGAACTCTCCTTAAATAGATCACCTTTGACAAAAGCTCTGAATTGAGATTTGATTTCTTGTAAGGAGAGAGGCACACCGGAAGTCTCATCATGAAGATGGCAATGTATATCTTTGAAGGCAGATATAACTAGTGTTTTGAAGGCCTCACCCTTCTGCCAGCTATTTCTTAATTCTCCCAAAGCCTCCTCCAGGACCTTGATCTTCCATTCCACGATGTAGACCCAGAACTTTGACAAATTATCCTTTGTATCTTCAAAGACCTTGCTTGCCAATAAAATGTTTTCATCTATTTGTCCCATGAGGCGGAGGTCTACTATTCAAAAATGAGATCCAAAGTTTAAGTTCTTTATCAAGTGCTCCCATGTTGCAAGTTGTTCACCTTCTCATGGAGTTTGAAAGCTTCATCAATGAAGTTCAACCCGCAACAAGCATATCATCCACCATGGCCTCCGTAGCCACCGCCATAGACGGAATACTTGTGCATATCTTTGATACTCTATACTTCATCTTGGCTCAAAATTACAGGTGGTGGAAGAGTAGTCAATGGGGTAGGGTCCAAAACTTTGTCCTTGGACAAAAGGGATTTGATGAAACTTGTAAGAATCTGGGCTTGTTCTTCCAAGTGTTCTATGGTTTGCCGCCCTTTCTCTACCCTCCCAATGACCCGGTATGACTGCCTTTTCACGAAGATTGTGGATCTCACCTTCAGGGGTAGATTCTCCCATGGGAATTCTTGAGAGCTCAAGATCAGACGCTTGCAAATCTTGTTCTGGCTTGTCTACCTTAGGCTTGGCTATCTCCGGAATCAAGCCAAAATCCTAAAGCGTCGACACTATCCTGGAGGTAGTTCTGGCTTTTTTGGCGCGAGGAGTAGTGCCTAACAAGGCCGCCACAACATCAAAATTTGGTCCTGAGATCCGGGAGGAAGACTTTCTCTTCCTACTGTCGACAAGAGGCTGCACCCATGCGAAAAGAGGAGGAAGAAGCAAGTGGGGCAAGAGGACCAAGAGACAGAGAACTCATGGCGCCCAAGGTTTGTACTGCTATTGCCTCGAGTTGAGATATGAGTGGAGCGCTTGGGGCTCTGGTGCAGAGGAATCAACAGTGCTTGGAAGTTCAGTGCTCTAGACTTCTTTATCCTTATCCATTGGGGCTTCAGGGGCGCTTGCAGGAGTTGGCACTTCACTTTCTTCACTTTCACTGAGAACAATAATGTTCTCTGGTCCCAAAACTCGCATGCTTCCTCAGAGGGTCTTCTTCCACAGGATCCTTTTTAACTTCTTTGACTTTCTTCTGATACACCTGGGTGGATGAGGAAGGAGTATAGACTGCAGGTCCTTGAGTTGACGAGGCAGGAGGGGCTGCACAGTGCTTCGATCCGGGCGTCGATGCTTCCTTCTTGGTGTTGAAGCATCCTTGGAGGAGGATTCCCCTGAGTGCCTCCTAAGCTCACGGACTTTCCTATCAAACCAGATCTTGGTCCTGACTAAGACTGGAGCCAGGATTTCAGCCAAATCATCCTTCTCCTTCTTGAACCAATCCAAGTCCTCCAAGGGAGTGTGTTTGACCACATTGTCATACTCATATGATCACAGTCGAATTATCATCTTGAAGCCCTTCAGAACTTGAGTACAAATTGAGTTTCGAATCAATTAAAGAGAAAACCGCCGTAATGCCTCCTCGCTTCAAAATCATCAACACACATTGCCCAATAGTCCTCTCTGGTATGCCCCTATGATGATAGGTGATCTTGATGTTACCTAAACCGTTAATAAACTTCTTCAAGTCAAAACAAGTTCTTGGCTTGAAGAAGTGGACCGTAATGGGAGCTAGGGCTCTTTCTATATTTTGTGCGTCCAGGGCTGTTTTTACAGTGTAGTTTCCCAAAGAGATGGGGAAATGCAATCCAGTAATTTTCTTATCCCTGCGGGTTCTATGCAATTTGTCCAATTGCTCGCATACTTCTATCAAGGCCATTTTGTCATTGCAGTAACATAGGAAGCTTGAGGGAGTGCTTTCATAAATGACAAAGCTTTGATATAGGAAAATTTTCTGAATTGAATAAAGTAGGCACCGTAGTGCGATATAAATTCATAGCTTCATCGTAAAATCTCCTCATGTGTCGCTCTCAGTGAGCTCTGACCATGTACATAGTGAAAAGCGTCATTCACCCTTCGGAAATTACGATTCTGGTTTCTTGGGTGAATCTGGGCGTAGGCATACGGGGTCATCCTTGTGAGCATCGATGTATGAGAAACCAAACCATTGCCTCGATGTTATAAGAGTATACATCGGTATGAAGTCATATAAAATTTCTTAGTTTGTTGCACATTTGTGATTTGCTCTGCTAGGTTCATACTAATGATCTCTCTTGATTGATATTACGAGTTCCCTCGCACACCATATTGATAAGCGGGCACATCTAGAAATGGAACTCATTTGTAGAGGGTAAACCCATGACTCGAGCTAGTAGGATTATAAAATCCGACAATTCTTCATTGAAATCCGTAAGGAAAAGAGTCTTGGACAGACGAGATGCCCCCTTCTTAGGGTTTTTTAGCCAGGACTTCGCCACCCGCGCCTTATAGTTATCACTGTCTTGATAAAAAAGGGCTTCGTGCTTGATGGGGAGATAACTATAGCATTGTCCATCTCGGGAATCCTTAGGGCGATTGCTTAATGGCGGTGGCATCTAATTTAGCAATGAGTTCTCCATGCACATTCGTTAGTTCGCTTGAGTCGGGATGAAATGAGCTCCGTAAACGAGTACAAGGTGTCCGCACATTTTTGAAATTGGGAAGCCACCGTAACATGCCAAGCCATTGTCATGAATCATTTTGTGCCATAGTTGAAGGGTTTGCATCATCTGTCATTCTTGCCCAAAATCCCCAAAATCAAGGTGGCGAACTTCATGTCCCCCGATATCGGGAACGACATGACTCGAGTGGTGAAACTTGTTCACCCGAGAATTTAATGTTCATGTTGATAGTAACTTGGAGAACAGTAAAATGCGGGTTGGACTTGGGATGGAATCGCAAGGGAAATGGATACGTGATGTAGAAATTTTGGATAAAGGGTTGGGCAATAGATAACATGAAAGCGTCCATAATGTCAAAAACGCATAAAGGGCAGTTCATTATATAGCCGTTTAGGAGAGAGAAAGGCAATAAATGCGCATTAAATACATATCTACCAAATTGAAAAGCAAGATATTTGGGTAGAGCGGGAAAAATTAGCACGAATGGCACTTGGTTCATTTTGGGACACGAGGACGTGAAAGCGCGAAATGATTAAATGGTAGTTCGGCCGACAAGCGATGCGGGGAAAAGACGCACAAATGTTTTTGGGACATGCGGGGCGAAAGTACGCTGGAACACGCGATTCGGAGAATCGGAGGAAAAGGGAACAACGGGTCAGGCGAACTTGGGACATTTGGGACAAAAAGTTCCGATGGGCCAAAAGAGAACGAACTTCAAGGTGTAAACATGACCGATCGGGAACATAAGAGCCCGAATGAACTGGGACACGCAGGACAAAAATGTAAAGCAGGCCCGAAAAACACACAAAATGACCCAAAAACGCAGATTTTCCCAATTTTCGACTTTTCACATCAGAGGACAACGGAAAAGACACTTAACCTCAAAATTTTAATTTTCAACTTCTTAAAATCAGGGGAATTTTGAGTGGACAACAATATCGACGCTACATGTTGGAAGTTGCATCCGAAGAACCGAACCAAGGACTCAAAAAGTCCATGACAATTGTGAAAACAAAAGGGGAGGTGGAAATCGAAGATGACTCGATGTAGACGAGAGGCTTGGATGCATGGCCACCAACATGGACAACCAGAAGAGGAGATGAGTAGACTATTCTAGATCAAAATCTAGATCAAGAGAACTAAGGTAAACACTTTGGTTGATACCGGTTCTCAATCTAACTTGATTTTCTGAGGTAGTTGTAAAGAAGCTTGGTCTTAAGACTTACGAGCATCCACACCCTTATCCTTTGGGTTGGGTGAAGAAGGGTGTTGAAATTTAGGTAACAAGAAGATGTAAGGTCAAGTTTGGGATAAATTCCCAATATATTGATGTTTTGAAGCTAACGTTATTCCACTTGATGCTTTTGATGTTGTATTCGGGAGTCCTTGTATGTTAGGGATGCTATATTTATGAGGAGGGAAAACCAAGTACAAATGGGTCAAGGATGGGATCAGCTACAACATCCGGGCACACCAAAGATAAGACACGGGTTACTATGGTAAGTGCTAACCAAGCAAAACAACTTATTCAGGAAAATCATAATCAGTTTTGTTTACTTTTATTAAAGGATAAACAAGATGGGGTAGAAGTTGCAGAGATTTCTAACTAGGGAAAGCATGATTTGGATAGTATTATTCAGTCTTTTCAGGAAGTATTTCAGGCTCCTAGTGGGTTACCACCAAAATGGGAAGTAGAGCATGAGATTCAGCTATTGCCAGAATCCCCTCTACCGAACATCGAGTCGTATAGGCAATCCTTGCTCGAGAGTACCAAAATAAAGAAACAACTCCAGAACTACTAGACCAAGGGTGATACGTCGAGCACCTCACCATGTGGTTCGCCTATTGTGATGGTGCCAAAGAAGGATGGTTCTTGGAGAATGTGCATCGACTACCGTGCTTGAACAAGATCACCATCAAGAACAAATATCCACTTCCCCGCATAGATGATCTCTTGGACCATCTTGAGCATGCCAAGTTTTTCACAAAGTTGGATCTCAAGTCAGGGTATCACCAAGTCGAATGAAGGAGGAGGATATATGGAAGATTGCCTTCAAAACAAAACAGGGTTTGTATGAATGGTTAGTACTTCCTTTTGGATTATGCAATGCACCCGCTACATTTATGAGATTGATGAATGATGTATTGCGGGATTTCATAGATTCATGTGTCATTGTATATCTAGACAATATCTTGATTTTTAGTGCCACATGGGAAGAACATCTAACGCATTTGCAGCAAGTCTTGCAAGTTCTCAAGGAGAAACAACTGCTTTGTAATATGAAGAAATGTGAATTTGCCAAATAGTCACTTGTCTATCTTGGGCATGTGGTTGGAGGAGAGCTATGAGTGGATCCAAAGAAGGTGGAAGCCATCACTAATTGGCCAACACCAACAGGAGCCACAAAGACTAGGAGTTTTGTGGGAGCAGTATAGTACATGTGGAAGTTCATTTCGGGCTTCTCCGCGATTGCAACACCTTTACACACAGTGGCCGCAAAGAGTAAGAGTTTTGATTGGGGTAAGGAACAAGACAAATCCTTTGAGTTATTGAAATACTAGATTAGTCATGCTCCAGTACTTACTCTTCCTAATTTGCAGCAGCCTTTTGAAGTAGAGACAGATTCCTGTGATTACGCCATGGGTGCAGTGTTGCTTCAAGGAGGTAAACCTGTAGGTTATCATTCTAAAACTTTCACTTCAGTAGTTAAAGGATATTCAGTATATGATAAGGAAATGTATGCACTAGTTCAGGTAATTAAAAAATGGAAGCATTATTTCTTGGGTAAAGAAACTATTGTGCACACTGACCACAAACCTCTCCAATATTTGCAAACACAATCTAAATTACAGCAAGCAAGGCACTACAAATGGATGGGGTTCCTTCAATAGTTCCATTTGGTGATTAAATAGAAGAAGGGTAGTACAAACTTGGTGGCAAACATGTTTAGGCCACCCACATAGGAGAAGTTTTCCTATTTGGCCACTATCTCTCAGATTGCGCCCTTCACGAAGGAAGCTTACGAAGAGGCATATGCCCAGGACAAAGACTTTGGGGTGACATTTCAGCAGTTGCAGTCCTAAGGGGCTGAAAGGACATGGATTGAAGATTGTTATCTCAAAGATGGGTTGCTCTACCGATGGGGAAGCTTTGTGTGCCAAAAGAAGAGCGAATTCTATTGATGAGGAGCACATACCTCGAAAGAAGCGGGACATTTCGGTGTTGGTAAGACCCTAGCCCATTTGCAAAGGTATGTGTATTGGCCCAATATGCAAGAAGAAGTATTAAAATTTATACGGGGATGTAAACTTTGTTGTACTAGTAAGCCTAAGACTAGAAAGAAAGGTTTGTATATGCCTTGTTGCCGAGTACCTACTCTTCCGTGGGAGGACATTTCTATGGATTTTGTAGGAGGATTACCTATGTCTAAACATGGCCATGACTATCTCTATGTTGTTGATAGATTTAGTAAGATGTGTATTCTTATGGCATGTAAAAAGACAGTAAAAGCACATGAGGCGGTAAATCTTTTTTTTGCTAATGTATGGGTGCATTTTGGTTTGCCAAAGTCTATTGTTTCTGAAAAGGATTCCAGGTTCTTGGGGAAGTTTTGGACTACTTTGTGGGACAAGATGGATACTAGGTTATGAAGGAGCACAACTTTCCATCCACTAGACAGATGGACAAACAGAGGTGGTAAATAGGACTTTGGTACAATTTATTAGAGGGTATAACAGCAAATACCCAAGGACTTGGGATGAGTCCTTAGCCTACATTCAAAGACATTCCTATAACCTGGACAAAGTACACACATCTACTATGAAGTCACTGTTAGAAGCATGCTTGGGATATCTACCTACAAATCTATTGGACATAGTAGTTGGACAACAGGATGAGAAGGACACATGAGACACAGAGGTGATTAGAGCAAACAAATTCATTGAGAGGATCCGGCAAATCCATCTCAAAGTCAAGGAACAACTTTAGAAATCTCAGGCCAAGTACAAAGCTAGGCACGATCAACATAGAAGGGAACATAAGCTTCATGTTGGAGATAGAGTTTGGCTTTACTTAAGCAAGGAGAGACTACAAGGTCAAGAACAAAAGTTCAAGCCACTACGATATGGACCCTTCACCATATTGGAGCGAGGTTGGAGAAAATGCCGTTGACTTGATTTTCATGTCATTCATGAGGATGTACTCTGTAGTAAACTGCGAGAACTTGCACCGATATGAGCCATCCATGCTAGATGAAGATGAAGAACTACATTGCTACCTTTCATTGAGGATTGTGTCTTGGACTCATAAGGCGGGTGGAGGAGGCCATATTATCGCAAAGAAAAGGTCGAGAGACCAGGAGGGGTCCGCAGGAGTCTTGGCAGATTGGATTGAAAGGAAAGACACCAAGGCATGCCCAAGTGGTACCCAAAGGAGCAAGTGAGGGAATTATTTCCTCATCTACTCCCCCACTAAGCTTTTGTGGGACCAAAAGCCTCCTAAGCAGGGGAGGTGTGATCCATAGGGATCCAAAATGACTCTACTTTATCAAATCAACCAACACGAAGAAGAAAGAAATGATACACGAAGGTTTTGTCTTTTAAGTACAGGACCATTGCCCAACAGGTGGCGGTCCTGGCTATCTCGGACAAAAAACAAAATCTGAAAACGAACAGCCTCAGAATTTGAAAGGTTGTTCGTTTCCTTTCTCCTCCATGACCTTTGCCATTCTCTAGTGCACGGGAGGACATGAGAGAGGCTATAAATGCATGTTATGGAAGAGAACAAAGATCATCGAAGCATGAAACAAGTGAGTAAGACGCTCTTAGTGTTGGATTTGTGATTTGTAGAAGCAAGGAGTAATTGAGTCAGAGCAAGCAACTGGGAGGAAGTGTGAGATATTATCTGCTTCTCTTTCATACTTATTGTAATTTTTGTACTTAATATTGAATTGGCCAATAAAAGTGGGAAGAAAGAGCAATTGCCCTTTCGAACTGGTTTTCCTCCTCTGGAGGTTTTCTAGGATAAAATTGTTGGTGTATGAGTCTATATTCTTTCCCTTTCTGCAAATTTTTGATTCTAAGCACAAGTATAATTCATTCATTAGCTATCTCTATTATTTTCTAATAGAAAGTAGAACAGCAGCGATTAATTATGATTCTGTGGATAATTCTAAAGTTGAAGAGTTTACATATCATTTTCTTCATTAACCTCTATGTAGGCTCTCCAACCAAGGCCGATCCATAAAGATTAGAAGTCCTTCCACCACTTTCAATTCAAATAAGAGATCTTCATGCCCAACTTGCCATAAAAGTATTTAGAAATACATTTATGCTATTACAACAAGTAGAATTCATCATCTATTGAGCCAATATTAACCCAAACAAAGACATCACGGAAACTAGAAGAAATATGAATGCAGTTCTCATTATGTCCCATTTAGGGGACATTATAGTCTTCCCCACTCAAAATTGCTTGTCTTCATGCAATTGCAAGTGCTCGGATCCCAAATAAATCTTAGCTGCTCCTTTGTTGTACTTGCACATGAAACAAACTCATTAAAGAAAAAATGTGTTCCCTTCTTCATCCACTCATGCTTTGCAGATGTGCTCTCTTCTTCTTTGCCCTTACAATTACCATCCAAATAATGGTTTCCCAAAACTTTAGTAATGCGGTCTCATACACAGCGGTACCCTTGCAGTTTTTCTCAAAGATCAAAATGTTAGTGGCTGTAAACCTTATTACAGCTGATAGCAACATGAAGAAGGGGCTGGAAATGTTTATGACAGTCACATAGAAGCTTAGGACATCATGCTTGAATGCCCAATATTTAGTATTCTTACTACTTCCATTTATACCAACAACTTCCAGCTGAGATAGCTCACAGAATTTGTGAACTCAACATCTTGTCTTAGTGGAGTACTTACTTCAAGAGTATGCTTATCATTTTTCCCTTTTGATGCATCCTCAATTCCTTACAATTTTTATATATGTATAGCTGCAAATTCATCATAATTGCTTCCCTTTTTCCACATTTCTTCTGGTTCTTTCATGGATCCAAGGGTTAGCAATACATAGATCGAAAAATCAGAATTACAATTCTTACCTTGATGACCCAAACATAACAATTGCATGGCATAAAAATGATGCAAACAATCTCCTCTATGAAGACGATCATATTGCTTGTGTTCCCCATAAGGTTCATTTGATCTTTCCCTCATCCCGACACTCATAATGATAAAATTATCACCAGTATTGATCTTAAAATTAGAAGTTTTTCCTTTTGCAATACTCACAAAAACACCCATATCCCATATGTGGAAACAAACTTGAAATTGAATCAAAGATGTGCTTCTCACCTCATCATTCCTTGGAGTATGGGATAACATCCATACAACAGTGATATAGGAGTTGGAAATGATCTTATATTGATTGCCAACAATGCTATAAAGTGAAAACCAACACTTCCCATGACTGAATCCACCTGTATGCTTACAAATATGCCACTGTGCAAGCTGGAAGTGTGTATGACAGCAGTGTTATGATCAAAATTAATGAAGCCATTATGTAAAAACATATCATCCTTGGCTTCTCCTTTACATACCCGAAAATAGTAGATCTTTGTGCAATGCAATTCCAACAAAACCATGCTATGTTGAATCCAAACATTATGATCAACAACAAGATGATTTTTACTATGCTTACCATCTTTCCATGTCAAACACCTTGTTGCCTTTGCAATGATGAATGAGGTGAGAAGGGACCAATCCCTGATGGTTGAAAATGGTTTGGAAATTTGGAAACTATCTCCTCTCATGGATGTCCTTTTATTGATGACAACAAACATGTTGAGGGCAAACTGAAATTGTTGATATCAGCAAAGCTCAAAATCCCAAAAATCATTTTTTGCAGCCTTCACAATCATACCTTCTTGGCTATGGGTGGCAAGATTGAACCCTATTGGTTCAAGTCTCAACATAGAGCGCATAATTCGATTTTCATCTTTTGAATATTCCTCCAAGATCATGTGCAAGCCTTAAAATTTGAAGATACTCAAGAAGAGATGGCTGTTTAAAAATAGTGATTTGCTTGCCACGAGTTGTCCCTTCATCTTCAAAATCACTTCTCATCATGTTGGCTATAGCAATGGGTGGAATTCCTTTTGTCATGCTAGTATTTTCCTTTTGTTCTTCAAGGATCAATTCTGAGTTCTTTCCTTCCCACTGGTATGAGATGACGAAGGAACTGGCAAGACTGACTTCAATGTTAGAAACTCTATTCTTCAAAATATTACCAAGATCCCATACCTTTATGCACACACAAATCTGAATTTGCATCAAGTGGTCTACATGCCTTATGTTGCAAGTTACATACATCATTCTAGCATGCTTTCCATAGTAACCCCTATCTTGATATGACGTAAATGGAAGCAACAAATCTGAAGTATACGTATACCTTGGACACAAATATGAAAATGCTCGAGTATTGAGCATTGGATATGGAGAATGATCATTATACTTTTGGATGCCATGAAAATTCAACTTATAGGCAATGCTTGGAAGATCCTCTTCCTATTTATCTTCATCTTCTCGCCATTGTTAGAATATCCCTCATGATGACCAAAGCAATGTAGTAACCTAGTGTGATGCAATATACTCATGCTATGATCATAAAATAAATCAAGTGGCTTACCCTCAGCTGCTGTTTTGGAATTTACAGCAGGCTGAAAATCCACACAAGTGTCCGGTGAGGTCCCTTCCTCATAAACCTCCTGCAGATCTGATTTTTCCTCCTCCATTATGGGCTGATCTGTTTTGTCTTCATGCTCCAAAATGATAATTGGATTACCCTCTTCCAATGCATCCTCTTTACCCTTATGCAAATCTGATTTTTTTCAACATTTAACCACACCCATTAGAAACCAATGAAACATCATTAAACATTAAGGAACTTTTACCTTGGGACTCATGCTCCATGATTTCCCTTTCCTTTCTAGGCTCATGCTTCAAAATTTCATCAAACCCTTGTGTCTCTAAGGTGCTGTTTGGAAAATCAGCCAAGAGATCACCTTTGACAATGGCGGTGGGTGCTTTTAGGGCTCCCAAAGGCTGATCCATCACCATAAACAACTGCTGTGATGGTTCTTCCTCCTTAGCATGGTGGATATCTTCCTCCTTTGTCACCTCGGAAGGGTTGCTATAGAGGGAAGTTGTATCTTCGAACTTCACCATGACTTCCTCTTCATCAAGCTTCATAGCCTCTTCTTGCTTTGCCAACAAGATGGGGCTCTTCTCCTTTAGGGTTTCAATACTCGCTCTATCTTTCCTCCATCCTACAAACTCGGAAAATGGTAGGGCATCACAAATAACTTCCGGAAGAGCCCTATACTCCTCATACCATGTAGCAATGTTGTCTACTTTGGATGGTTGAGTATTTTGACTTCCTTTGAAGAGTTCCACCATTGGGATCCTGAATATTATGGATCAGCTGAGCCATTTTGGTGGTCAATCTTTCTTGCGCTAAGGCAAGTTTTTCGAATCTACCATCATCGAAAATTCTATCCGCCATTTTATCTTCTTCTATGAAATCCTCGGGCTGGGAAGACTGAAACTTTGATACCACTGTAATGTCCCTTTTTGGGTTGCAAATGGAGAAAAAGGGTTTACCGGCCATCACCAAAGATCTGACCTGAAAATACCTTTAAGCACACACAACAAACTGAAAATAGCTGAGAATATGTTAGAATGATCAACCAATACATAATCTGCAGTCTCCTAGGGCAGCGAACTGCCCATGCGATTCAAATCCACTTTTCTTTATATGGATCAATTTAGAATGCCAAAGTAATTTAATGCCACGAAATAATTTATCTTAGCCATGACAATAATTATGCATCACAAATACATCAATTATTGAAGAAATATTTGACAAACACAACTGAAATTGAATATTTATGATATAAGAAGTTGAATCCTAACTAAGGGCTAGAAAAAATAACAAATCCTCACATAACTTCTCCAAAGTTTAGATTATGGGCTTATAAATTATGCTGAATAAGAATATCAAACAAAAATAGCGAAATCAGCCCTAAAACATATCAAACCCTCCACCCATGCAAGTCGCCTAGGGTAAGAAGGGGAAAACCAACAATAAACCACTTTGAAGCACTTTGGAAACCCCTATATGGGATTCCCCTCAAGCTTGAGGAGTTTTTGTTCCTCAATCTTCCAACAATGGAGGTTTTGTCCCCAAAGTTGAGCCACACTAAAGGTTTCGTCTTTAGTGGAGAGTAGGGCACATTGTGCACAAACTCAAGATATCAATCTTTAGAATAAACATGCATAACCTTTTAAATGAACCTTCATGTCTTTATATATATCCTCAAGTGGCGCCAACATCCAATTAGTAGCCCAATGCATAGGTTGACCTTCAAGTAATTCTATTTCTTCATTAACCTCTATGTAGGCTCTCCAACCAAGGCCGACCCATAAAGATTAGAAGTCCTTCCACCATTTTCAAATCAATTAAGAGGCCTTCATGCCCAACTCGCCATAAAAGTATTTAAAAATATTTTTACGCTATTACATCAAGTAGAATTCATCATCCATTGAGCCAATATCGACCCAAACAAAGATATAATGGAAACTAGAAGAAATATGAAAGCAATTCTCATTATGTTCCATTTAGGGATATTACACTATATTATCTAGGATGCATTGAAGGCGCATGGTGAGATGGCAGGGCAAGCCACTCAACGAGCATCGGCTTGAAGGAGAATAGAGCATGGACACTTTGCTCATCTTGTTGCAAAAGACTTTTTGCAACAGGGGGATAGATGAACAACATGAGGACACAATTATTTTCCCTACAATTGTGGAGATGGTTATTTCTCCTACTGTGGAGTTGGTTGTTACTCCTACTGCAAAGATGGTCACTTAGTTGCTTCTCTCCATAGCAACTCAGTTTGGTTGGAGGGTATCTCAAAGTGCTTTCTTGAATGAAGAGTTGGATGAGTCACTCAACAAACACTTGGTGGACAACTTGCTATATCTTATGTCCACACAACCGAATCTTTGGTTTGCTGTCAACTATCTTTTTGGTCTCTGTATTCATCAGTTTTCAAATTTATATTACGGGAGCAACCTATAGAGTTAATGACTGAAATCTGTGGTTTATTTGTATTTATAAAATATAGGGGCAAACATGTCTCCGGTTTAGTTATTATGGGGGTATTAAAATATATTCTTAATATATTCATTAACTCTTAACGAACTATTAGTTATGTATTAACTAATGTTCGGTTGTAACCTCCTCAACCATTTTGTAACTATCTCTTGCATAATAAAATGACAGACACATAAACTCCTGAGTGTGTGTTCGGTTTTTCATCATTCTTTCTTCGTTCACATCTTCTAACAACATCAATTGAATTGCTTAGTGTGGCTGATTGCCTGAAGCTATTGCGAATCGGATAGATGGCTTGTGAGGCAGCCCCTACAGGATTGCTATATTCTATAATTTCCTTTGGTGTGGAGTCTGTGTATTATATTTAGCACCTTATTTCTTGAGCTTCATTGTAACTGATGAATACCTTTTGTGTAAGTAGGGAACTCAAGAATTGAGTGGTGCAAAGTTTAGGTTCAGAAAGTTGTTTGCATAGAGTGAGAGTCACGTTCTTCACACTTATGCAAGTACCTCATTCATGTATAGAAGTTTACTTATGTGCACTGGCTATTAGTAAATATGACCAAAAGAATGAAGAGAAATGGAAGGCATATGACACACACCACACATCTTGTGTGTGTCTGTCACTTATTAGTTAATGTTTGCACAATGACATATGACTTAGTAACTTTAATACCCCACTTTTATGATTAATTCAGAAACTACTCCAAGTTTCTCTTGATATTTTACAAACACAATGGGATCAAAGGATTTAGCCATTAAATTAGCAGCCTGTTCCTTAGATCTTAATTTGAAATCTGCAGTCCTTTGACCCTTTATTGCTCTCTGATGTATGACCTTTAGTTGAGACAAAAACCAAGAAAGATTTGTTAACAACATTTTAATGACTAATTGGGAAAAACTACTTCAAGTTTGTCCCGAAATTTTACAAACACAATGGGACCAAAGTATTTAGCCATTAAATTAGCAGCCTGCTCCGTATGTGTTAATTTGAAATGTGCTGTCCTTTGACACTTTATTGCTCTTCGATGTATGACCTTTGGTTGAGACAAAAGCCAAGAAAGATTGCTAACAACAAATAGATCCGATTGTGTAGGCATAAGATATATCTTGCTACCAATTGTCTGTAGGGTGTTTCATTGATAAGTAATGACTTATCATTGGCTGATAACTTCAGCCCAACCTCCCTATGCTTGAATCTAGAATCTTGGAGATGCTGATCAATGTGAGTCTACCACTTGTTCGTGGAGCTAGCTTAAGTCCTTATAAGGAATTAATCAATTTGCAAAACCTTCATACTGCCTCAAGTAAACTCCATTCTCCAAATTTTTTGAGAGAAGCAACTAAAATGTGACCATTTTTGTAGTATTCTCAGTAGGAGCAAAGAACTCAATTTATTTCCAGTTGTTGTGAGAAACCTTTGACAACATGATGAGCCTTATTGTCCAAAGTACCAAATAAATGGCTTTGCATTTGACTGTATCCACTCAATTACATCCATTGAGTAATTCCTCTAACCCACATGGCATTATTTCCATTGACTCATAACTAAGGTTCTTTAACTAGGTGTTATATTCTTTAACAAGAAATTGGTCAATCTTCAAACCAAATGATCATGACCAAGTACTTGAAAACCTTCATATTGCACCAAGTAAACCTCTTTGTCCAAATTTTTGAGAGAAGCAACTAAAATGTGACCATTTTTGCAGTATTCTCGGGGCAAAGAACTCCTCGAGTTAATTTCCTTTTGTTGTGAAAATCCTTTCACAACAAGATGAGCCTTGTACTTGTCCAAAGTACCATCAACTTTGTGTTTGATGGCTATACCCACTCAATTACATCCATTGCATAATTCCTTTAACTCACCCGGCGGTATTTCCTTCGACTCCTAGGTATGGTTCTTTAACAAGGCATCATATTTTGCTTGCATGAGAATCTCCCATTTAGGTGTGCCCTTTGCTTCAAAATATTGTTGTAGTATAAGTACCATAAAAGGTCGGATGTGTGAGAAACATGAACATGCTTAGATGGGTTAATCCTCTATTTTTGGTACTTCGAGCCAATGCCTTCCTTTGAGTGACTTTTCTGTCATGTCCCTATAAATGTTGTCTCCTAGCATCTCACCATGCGCCTTTTGTGCATCATAAATAGTGGAGTCGAGCTCCACAATTCTTTGAGTGGTTTGTCTTACCACTCACCATGTGCCTTTTGTGCATCTTGTACTCACAACATTTCAATTGCTTGCACATGTTGTATAGTGGATATTCTCTCAAGTAGTGGATATATGTTGGATGGAGTAGGGTTGACAAACCCATGAGGAATTTCATCGTTCAACATATCCTATATGGTGGAGTCTACCTTTGTGCATGCCTTTAAGTTGATCTGTAACATGATCAACAAGTCTATACATGTCACCTTGCCTTAATGCCTAGTGAAACTACCCTATCTTGTGTCTTATCAAACATAAAACATTTTTGCCGTATTGGTTTTTTTGTTAACTAATGAATAGATGGGATTTCTATGCATGTTAGGAACATACATACCATTCCTTACGAGAATTTTAGAAAATTATTCAACACAATGTGTAATTCTCCTACCCTCTCTATTCGCAAGTGATTTTTCATTAGCTAATGTAACAAAATCAAAACAATTTGTAGTAAATGTTACATATAAGTCCCTTTAGATAATGTCTTGATGCCTTGGGATCAAGGAACAAGTGGTACACACTGTCGTTTGAGCATGATGCTGTTAGAGCACACTTTTCCTCAAATTCCTTGTCTTTAACAACCGCCACATTTGCCTAACCTCTTACCTTCTTTTTGGGAAGAAAGATCATAGTGTTGCTTTTGGCAACCCTTTTTTAAATGCCCAATCTTATGACATTAATGACATCTAACATGGTATAGAGGATTCACCATAAATTCTTTTTCGTTTCCCTTTGATTGAGCAACAAATGCACTCTTTGTTTGAGGTAGACTCACTTGCTTGAGTTTGACCGTGTTCCTTTTGCAACAAATTGGAACCAACTTGATAAAAATTCAGTTCGGATTTCCGCCATCAAGTGTAAGGCCTCCACAAATATTTCATAGAAGTCAAACTATTGAGATTTTAGAGCAACCAAGTTGTCATCATCCACCTTTTTGTTGATGGCATTGAGTTGGTCTCAGAGATCTTTCATCGAAGAAAATGTTTTGACAAAGACCCCTCTTTCGTCATCTATAAGGTGCTTGCTCTTCGAGGATTGAATTTAAAGAACAATAATTTAATAATTTGTTTTTTCAAACTTTTAAAGGAAGCCCTAAACTTCCCATGGTAAAAGATATAATAGATTTGACCAAGTAATGATTAAAATATTTATTTTTAATAGAGCATTCTTTAAAAAGTAATCATAAAGCTATTTCTTGGCTTTAATTAAAAGTTTAAAGTACATATCTTGAGAAGTCCCTTGGAAAATATTGTAAATAGTTTAAAGAACAATGGAAGAAGAGGCACAATCAACACTTGGGCAAGGAGGAATCAAATGCAACAAAGTAAGATTAACAATGTACACAATGCATTAGAAGCCACGACTTGAACAACTTGAGGTGTGTACTCTATAGCCCCTCTTGAGTGCACCTCATCTCAATGTTTTTTGATTCCTTTCATTCATTTGATATCTTTTTCTTTGCCATCTTTCAAGAGTCATGTCTCTAATATATATTAGGCAAAAGTGATTATAATCAACACACCTTTTCCCATTTCTTTAATTTTACATTTACATAATTTATTAACATAAATCCACACATCATCGAGTTTACATAATTCTTTTGCTCTTTTGACTTTTCATTCCATCCTTTTTACATAAAGAATTAAAATAATTCTTTCTTTATTTTCAATCTCAAACGATAACAATTTATCGGGAATCGATCACATAACATTTCTCCCCTTGTAAATCAGTTGTCGCCTTCAAAAGTAGCATGAGGTTTAGGTTTATTTGAAACACATTCCACAAACAATAATGCTTAGCTAAACAAGTGTGGATATTGATAAAAAATATGCTCAACATTTTTTAGTGTTGCACTATTAATATCACAAAATTTTCGTTCTACATAATTCATTTGTGACGAAATTGTGTCTTTGTTCATCTATACATAATTTCCTCTAGTTTCATTTTAGACACATCTAAACATGATTGTAAACCCGTTGTCCAAAATAGCACCCATACTATTTGGACAACTTCATTTAAGGAATTAAGCAACTTTTGTTTGAAAGCCGTGGAACAAAGGAACTTAGTGTTCGCAGAAATTAATAACTTTGTGTTCCGCAGTTTACCTAACCCGCGGAACGAAGGAACATCATCGCAAAGATATATGCTGCAAAACAAAAACAAAAGACCATGCAACATTGCGAGGAAGAGAAGTGAAGTGTAGAGTGTTGGAGAAGTTAGCAAACAAAAGTCGTAAGTAAGTGGTGAACTCCGTGGAACAAAAGAAATCCTCATGTCAAGGAATCCGCAGAACGAAGGAGTGGTTGTCCGTGGAACAAGGTAAATTGGAAAGTTGCGAGAATAACGAGTTTGTAATACAAAGAAAAGTCCGCGCCACAAAGAAAGTCCGCGATACAAGGAAATGTTCGTGTAACAAAGTCTGCGATATAAGGAATCAAGCTACTCTTGTTTGAAAGCCGTGGAACAAAGGAACTTAGTGTTCCGCGGGTTTACTTAACCCGTGGAACAAACGAACATCACCGCGAGGATATATGCCCGAGAATAAAGGCAAAAGACCATGCACCATTGCAAGGGAAGAGAAGTGAAGTGCAAAATGTTGGAGAAGTTAGCAAACAAAAGCTGTGCAAGTTGGTGAACTCCGCGAAACAAAAGAAATCCGCATGTCAAGGAACCCGCAGAATGAAGGAGTGGTTGTCCATGGAACAAGGTAAATTAGAAAGCTACGGAACAACGAGTTTGTAATATAAAGAAAAGTCCGCGCAACAAAGAAAGTCGGCAATACAAGGAAATATCATGCAAGTTGATGGGTTTTGCAAAACGAAGAAACTCCGCATATCAAAGGAACCCGTGGAGCGAAGAAACAATCATCCGTAGAACAAGGAAAATACAAATTTGCGGAACAAAGACCATGATCAAGGAAAAATGTCGCGAGAACACAAAAGACTACAGAATGCATCATAATCCGTGGGAGGACGAAAGATTAGGTTGTGGGTGGTAAGAGTTGCAGAGTTAGAATGTTGTTCGCGGATCAAGGCAAAAATCGAAATGAAGCCACGAGTCACCTAAGGTTCATCAACCGAGATAGAAATCCGCGGAAGACAAGATCAAGGTGGCGGAACATCAAAAGTTTGTGAAATACAACAAAGCCACGCCTAATCCAAACCAAGCACCCAATTGCTCTAGTAACCAAAATTTAATCTTAAACGACATCATCCTCGTGTCTTGGTGATCGATGGCGTGCGATTAAAGCAAAATGAGTTGCCCACACCGACTTGCAAAATTAATGGCGATTGATCCTTGGTACAGGCAAGGTGGTTGAATTCATTGATCATTGGATGTGATTGTTTCCCTCTTCTTCCTCTCTCAATTTCTATATATGTAAGTGCAAAAGCACATACTAAGGGTTTGCTTTTCTACTAAGTTCGAGAGCTCTGCCCTTTTGAGCTCGAAGCTTTTGCTTAAGAGCTCTATAACACGCTAGTAGAAGTTTCACGCACCTCGACTTTGTTAGAGTGTGAATGGATAAGTTCTTGATATTATGTGTAAGTGTGATTTCTTTCCTTTGAATACATTAGTGTTTAATGTGAATATTTCAATCCTCTTGCTCGCCTTCAGTCTTATTTTTGTTCATTTCTTCCAAAGTTTTGTGTGCATTCTTTGGATCTTTGCATGTATTGTTATATTTGTGTCCTTGGAGCTAGAATCGAACCCTATTCTAGTTTGGTGCATCACCTCTCTTTATTTCAACATCTATCTCTCTCAACCTTGGTCCCTTGGAATACTTAGGATATGATTAGATAGCAATAGTTTAGTGTTGGTTAGTTAGTCACAGTGAGCTAGGATAAAAGGAGCTAGCCTTCTCTGGAGATTGACCTCAAAAGGCGCCATTGTCCCACACTTTGGAGGTCTTTCCATGTTTCATTGAGGTGTTGAGCCTAACTTCAACAAAGGGTGCAATCTCGGGCGGCATCAAAACCATCATGCATTAAAGTCTTAAAACTATCTAGCACATTAGCTAAACCAAAGATGTATTACCACAAATTTTGAATGATCGGATCGGGGTCTAAAGGCAATTTTAGAGATCAGATTTTTAATACATAATTGGTGATATCCCAATTGCAAGTCAATTTTTCCTACCATTTAAGCGATAAACAAATTATCAAGGTGAAGTATGGAATACATATTTCCTTATTGCAAGCTTATAGAATTAACGATAACCAATGCATTGTTGCATGGTACCATTCTCTTTACATCGAGAGGTGTTCCTAGGATGGCATCTCGGGGAGTAGAAGGTTGTAATGGAGTGAGTGTGTTCACCTTTAATGGCGGACATAACAAAACAAAATAAAATAATATGAGATGAAAGCTGACTAAATATAAATAACAAATGCAATCAAAAGAGAAAAGAAAAAAAAAGAGAAGCGCTAAAAAAGAACTAAGAATAAAAACCCCTTTTAAATTTTGTCTCATAGATTAATCAAATAGATATTTGAATATTATGTCGAGAGATGTTTTTCTTTATTCTATTTGATAACATAGAGATAATAATAGGTAAGAACAAAAACTCTAATTTTTTAGTTTCTCATTACCATGAAATAAAAAACAATAAGTCTTTAAAATTAAATGAACAGGTAATTATATTGGATTTCAATAATAAGAATGTTTAAGTTTTGTTAATTACAATGTATATAAAATGTAAAGATAGATTTTAAGTTACAAGGAAAAAGATAAACATAGGTAATGAAATTATTAATAATCATGGTATATTAAAAATATAAGATGAGATGTTTGAGATTGATATCACTCGATGTCTTTCATGATTAAAACTCAAATTAGTGCCTAATTCACCAAAAGGAATTTCTAGATAGAAGAAGAAAATCTATGATGTTGATGCAACACCAAATTCTTTGGGAGACATGTATTTACGTGTTTGTAGTTAACCAATAATAACTTTTGTGCTTGCAGATTCCCATTTCTATTTAGGTATTGACCCAATTTCTTAGGTTACGACTCCACCATCATTGATTACATAAAAATTATTGGGCACTACAAGAGTCTTATCATAATTGTGAATGTATAAGATAGAGTTGCGAACAATAAATTCTTTTAATTCATGGAATGTCTCATAACACACTTTATTGTTCATTCAATACTTAAAGAGAATACTCTCTCTCTCTCTCTCGTTGGCTTCATTTCATCTATTCAAACAAAACTTTTACACAATCACAAAAGAAAGGATCCTAAAAAGATGTTTCATTTCAATCGCTCTCAAGTATGCATTCATTATTCTTTATTCTACTATATGTGGTGTTCATTCAATACTTCAAGAGGATAGGAGCTCTCTCGTTGTCTTCATTTCATCTATTCAAATAATATTTTTACATAATCACAAAAGAGAGGATCCTAAAAAGACGTTTCATTTCAATCGCTCTCAACTATGCATTCATTATTCTTTATTCTACTATATGTGACATTTTTCTTTAATATAACATCAATCCAATATTGTGTCATGAGCCATATTTGATAAATACGATATGTTAGATAGTAATGCTTGGAAGGAATTGAATGTGATTCATTATTGGACATCTCCATTATTGACAAGATGGGCATCCCCAACTATTACATGATGTGCATTGAATACGTTCCTTCAAAGTTATCCAAACAACACAAGACCCTAAGGTGATGTACCTTGATTGAATTGCAAGCTACATAATTTTGCTAAATAAATTTTGTCAACTACTCAAAGATATCAATCTTATAATGCAGGTTTTAAATTATAAGGGTTCGTGTCTCCCCTATAAAACCCTCAATGTTTGCATTTGATTAGCCAAAGAAATTTGTGTTTTTCATACTATTTGTATTTGCATCATTCTTTTCAACGAACTCATTCTTGTTATACCATACTTTGTTTATTATTTTCACATTTGAAGATTGTAGAAATAACTTTGTTGTTAACTAACCAAAGACAAACTATAATATGCTCTTATCATGTGCGTGCGTGTGCACACACTTATATGTCACATTATTTATCCTTTAAGATGCTACAATTCGCATGTATTACTTATATGTGTTTATTATTCCCCTTCATTTTCTTTAAGCATTTGTGGATTATACATTCCTCGCCGCTCATTCTAATTTTTGCTACATAAAATATTAACACCTATGCGATCAATGCTCTAACATGTAGTGTTACATGCACTCACATCTTTGTGCAACATACATTTATTCATTTCACGGAAACATACGTCTATTCACTTTGTGCAAACATTTACTTATTTACACAACCCAAATATTTAACCCTTGCGAAGCCATTTGCTCACATGAGCTAATTGCTCTTGAAAGGTTAACTGCATGCCAACTGCATGCCAACTATATTCATAACTATAATGACTTCGTACCTTACACGTTCACACTTGTATGAGGAGCTCTATCTAGATTTATTAATAGTTATTCACGTTAATAACACTGTTATGGAGCTGCCCTAAGTAAGATGTAGAGCTTTTAAGGTTATATGAATACAACTGCAACTTTGTGCTGTACTTCAGCTTTTTGGTTTTGCGAACTGTTGATAAACATTATCAACATATTTTAGAGTCTTCACATATAACCCATGTGTTCTATTTAGTAAAGGGGTTTGTTCGTTCTTCCTTCTATAGGCTTACAAGAGTTTACATACATTGTTTATGTAATCGGAAGTCCACAATGTATAACAGTCATTATTAATTCTTATCTTGACATAATAATGTATATGCTCATTCAAAGCTTATGACTTATTGTGTTAGAATGCCTGAAGAGGCCATTTGTGATAAATCCAAAATAAGTGCCTTGAGATTGATATATGCATTTAAGATATTTCTACCAATAGCTCTGCTCATGTAAATTGATAATATACTACCCTTTTTCAAGAATTGTATGTGTTCATTTAAGATTATAATGCAAAAGTAGTTTGATATTTCATTTAAGTGTAGTATTTTGTTTATTAAATATTTAACACACAATATATATTGCAAACCCCTTTATGATACGGTGAATATCCTCTTCATTAAAGAGTCAGGCATTTATAATAACATCAATATACTAAAGATAACAGAAACACATTACTGTTGGCATTAGTTTATTTTTCTTTATCTTATAAGAATGTGCTTTAATGAAAGTTCTTATTCAACCGTCCATCAAAGGTTGACATGCTGTGTACATAATATTGCTATGAGAAAATATTTGTTGTCCTTAATACACGAGATCAAAGGTATTAACCAATGGTTTATTCCTCTACTTATTTCACGAAATTCAATATATCATATATCAAAAGCATAAATTATGAATGTAAGGTTACTTTTGCTTAAAATATCATTTCCAGTGTTTCACGGAGACTTGTCTCCTACCAAAAAAATGTGTCTTGAAGACTGGTTCTCGTCACGGAGACTGATACATGTTGGTACTCATGTGGGAGACTGATATATGTTGGTACTCATCTTAGAGACTTAGCATTTTGTGTTTTCAGAAAAATATATGGTTTGTACTCTTGACCTTAGATGTGATGAGATATCAAAGGTAAATATCAATATAATTACTTTTATCTTTTGTTGACATCTAATATCTTAACTTTTAAAAGCCACTAGTGTTTTTTCTAGGCTGTATGATATTGTTTTCTCTAAAATTTATACACATATTTTTGCGGTCTCTGAGTGCCTGTCTCCTATTTTTTGAAAAATGGCGTACCAGTCCTCGTCTCCTCATACTGGCACCATACCTGTCTCCTGGTAACTATGATCATTTTCTCTCATATTAGTTGCATTGATTTGTAGGTATGAAAAGTTTGAAGGTGCATAAACAAAGTGTCAAAAGGATAACCCGTACCCATAGCCCAAGGCATCCTTACCACAGTCACATAATTCCACCGGTAGATTATTTCATTGCTTCACAAGCCAGTTCATAGCAAATGAAAATAGAATAGTCTAGAGCTAAAAAGGATCAATTGGCGAGTAGTAAGTTGTGAAGTTTTAAAAATAGAAGTCAATTGAGTCCCATGTTGCTTGTATAATAGATAAAACGTGGTGGATATAGAAATGATCATTTAGAGCTAAGTGGAGCTATAGCTAAATTTATACTTCATACACGTGAGAATTGAATTTCGATCACCACACAGCCACTAATCTTAACTATCTCATGACTCAAGAGGCATTGGGTGAATTTTATTTACCACTTCGTGACCGTGCATCCAAGATCGAGAGCTCAAAACCCTAAAATGTGGTGGGATAGAAGCCTAATTTTGGTGTTGGCACTAGCAGGGCATGCAACATGGCTGTTTATGGTTAATTCTACAAATATTTGCCTGCAGGAGTGCTACAATCCATGAGGAAGCCGATGCTTCAATGCCGACAGCTTAATGTGGGAGTGCTAATTTTGAGAAGTAACTTATGCGAGACTGATGCTTCAAGGATATTTACCATTTGTTCTTTTTCAAATAATCAGCTTATCTTCCAAAATGTATTTACTTCTTAACAACTTTTTAGCTATTTAGTATACAATCTTAATGACTTCCAGCAGTATGGTCACAATTTTTGACCTGATGGTGTTGGCAAATCTAGATGGAGACCTCTATATTCTGGCTAAAACCTCTAATCAACTGAAAAAAACAAATGGAGGAGAATCATCTCACTATCTTGTCACTAGAGAGGGCTCAACTTCTCCCATGCCTGAAATAGACTGAAATGAGGCAACCAACAGAATATGTTGAAATGTGGACTGAGAAATCACATTAAAAGTCTAGGGCACTGAAATAAAGATTATATGGAATTTTAGGATATTTGTAAGATTTTTTTGGCTTGAACTTACCGCCCCATTTTTATATTGAGTACTGGTTTTGTAAACTAGTTTTCTTTTTTCTTACATGGAAATTCAAAACACCACCACTTTCATAAATCATATCACTTATAAGCTGAAGTGATTGATTATAGCTTCACGAGTATGCTTACGTCTTTTCATTTGTTCCCTAGCAGTTTTTTTAGTTTACAGTCCACAACGAACTCCCAAATTTCCCACACAATTAGACATTTCTGAAACTCAAAATATCAGAAACAGAGGAATAAGCTGTTTCAATTCTCCATACCTTTTTTTATATTCCTCTAATTGTTGATGTATTCCAAATTGATTTTGGGGTATAAAATATTAAAAAAATGTTCCACAGATAAAAGATGAAGGGTGCTACATTGATTGGTTAGCTTCTCTTTCTATGTCAGTGAACGGGGAATGTTTGTTTAGATGCTCCCGTCTTTTCATCAGGCACTATGGGAAAAAATCCATATAATCCTTATGATTAACTTTAAGAGTCAGTTTTTCAGTTTTCTATCAATCTCTTGAAGAAAAAGAAACTTCTCGCTGCTTCTTTGGCAACTTGGCCCAAGGTGTAAATAACTCGAAGACCACTATTTACCCTATCTCTGATACAAAATGTGATGGTTTACCTTTCCTAGGATCGAATTTAAAGAACAACAATTTAATAATTTGTCATTTCAGACTTTGTAAAAGAAATCCTAAATATTCCCAAAAATTAAAGTTATACTGAATTTTACCAGAAATGATTAAATCATTTGTAATTTCATAGAACACACTTTGAAAGGTTATTACAATATAGGATCAAGTAAACATAAAGCTATTTCTTGGCATTAATCAAAAGTTCAAAGTACATATCTTTAGAAGTCCTCTGGCTGGTAATTCCCTCACAATGGAAGAGGTAGCACAGTCAACACATGGGCAAGGAGGAATCAAATGGAACACTCACATTACCAATGCAAACAATGCATTACAAGCCATGGGAAAGACGATTTGAGGTGTATACTCTGTATCCCTCTTGGATGCACCTTACACACCCTGTCTCAATACCCAAAAGTCTACTTGCCTCCCACTTCACACTTTAAGTTTTTCTTTTGAATTGTTTTTTCGTTCCTTTTATTCATTCCATATCTTTTTCTATGCCATCTTTTAAGATTCATTTCTTTTGTTTATACTATTCAAAGGTGGTTATAATTGACGCACCTTTTCACATTTCTTCTTTTTAACATTTAAATAATTTATTAACATAAACTCACACATCATCAGGTTTTCATACTAATTTTTTTGCTCTTTTGACTTTTCATTCCCTGCTTTCTTACAGAAAGCATTAAAATAACTCTTTATTTATTTTCAATTTCAAACAATAACAATTAATGGAGATTTAGTCACATAACATCATCCTTGCAAAAACAGATTTTCCAGGTTCAGGATCTATATTTCTCTGAAGTTTGATACTTGTTCTTTATACTAGTCTAAAGCACGCTTGCCTCTGTGGCATTTTGGTCCTCGAACATCAAATCATTTAACACAAATAACTTCAATAACAAGGGTCCTTGTCTTTTATAGGAGGGTGGTAAGCTGTTTAGAAAAAGTGCAACTAGGTTGTCATCATCCACCTTTCCTCTATGGCAATTGCCAACGAGCTGGTCTTGAAGATCTTTCATTTGTAGAAAATGTTTTAAGAGGGACCCACACTTATGTATTTTTGCTGAAAACACTAAATTCTTCAGTTATAAATCTTCAGCTATAAATCATGACATTTCTTGGAAGTTTGATACTTGTCTAAGAGATTGGTCCAAAGCACACTTGCCATAGTGGCATTTAGAACTTCGGGAATTAAATCATTAGACACTTACAATTTTAAGAGTAGTAGAGCCTCCTTATATTGCTTGTCATAATCAACAAAAATTGTGGTAGGTTTTGTTTCAGTGCAAGGATGATTTTTGTCACAATCACGATTCCCCATGATTTATAAATTTTATGACTCCATACATCATAATTCTAATCAACTAGCTTTCATGCATTTGGCAGAGCTAGATTCTAAATACTGGCCATTTTACGCGTAGCATTGACTTTTGAGTCTTGACCCGTAAATCAATACAACAATTTGATTACTGACAACAACTCAACACATCCAAAAATAATTAAATATCAATGAAGTAAAATGCTTACCAATTCGCAATGTTTCTATCTGCAATGTTTGGAAAATTGTATATTTATCCCGAAAATGCTAGCGAATGCTGTTCTGGTCTGCAAATCCCTTAGAAGTTGTGGAAATCACACCTCACACACAGATTGCAAAAACATTATTCAAAAAATGAATTTTTTGAATGCAACTACAACTGTTAGTCGTGCCTTCCTCCTTCACAGGAAATTATGCCACTGTTTCTGCTCCCTAATGCTTGGATATACTGGAAGACGTGATTATTTCTTTGAATTTGTACCCCTTGTGAGGTTCTTTCAACCCACGTCTAATATCTTCATTTTTGGCCTTTAACTACTTCTGAGTCACACTTTCTATACATACAATACCAAAAATCGTGTTTATCCTTCATGTGTTCACTTTGATGATTTTCGTGATGCTTTTCTCACAATTTGTATTGAATCACGTGCCCTTGTGCATGTAAATCATGACTATGAATTGTGGAGGAATCACAATTTCTTTCCGTGCCCTAATTGCATTTCTCTCTCTTTAAAAACTCGTCATGCCCTAGATAACCACTATTCTTTCTCATTTGTTATGACCTCTACAAAATATTTCATTTATTCACGATTCCTTAACAACTTCATGTTCTAGCGTTTTGCCCTTTCCAGACCTATTTGAAAATCTCGACAAAAATGGAAATCGATCTGGGTCTGCACATTCTTCCTGGAGTTCGAACTACACTTTCATACCCTTTTTTAGGGCTTCCCTGAATTTTACAACTTATTGTTTATACCCTTCATCTAGGGCTTCCTCGAATAGTGGCTCTAATACCAATGTTAGTAAATATGAGAGAAAATGAAGAGAAGTGGCTCTAATATCTTGCGTATCCATCGTTTATTGAACATAAAAGAAGTTACATCAGGTGAGGTAGTTATATGTTGTGTAAGTAAAACACATTGACTAATATTTAATTGGTTAATGTTTACACAGTGACTTTATAACTTTAATACTGGCTGCATTTTATTTTTCAATGTTACATTTCCTTAAACATATACATAATGGTCAGGGATTATGGTGTTTATTCTAGGAGTCATTTTTAATCAAGAGAAGGTTGTTGACATACACGGTCTATTGATTTCAAATCATCATTAGTAGGCATGAACAAAAATCCAGACCTGCACCCTGCTATTATGTGATCATATTTTTTTTGCCTCAGTTTTATGTACCCACTGTTAGATACATTGCTATTTTAATGTCCTAATTTTTTGATTTGGCTGCAAAGTCCAATATCTTTGTTGCATAGCCATCATAATATCAAAATATCTTTGTAACAATTAATATGTTTTGACACCATGTCCCAAGATTCTTTGCTTATAGTCTTTTGCTATGCAGTGAGATCAAATTGGAAGAAGCAGCTGTATTACACTACACTTACACAAAGTTCAGCGACTTGACTTCTAGAAGAGATCGTTGTGGTTGCAAGCCTACAAAGGAGGATGTCAAGAGATGTTTTATGCTGGAATTTGACCGCTCTGTAAGTTTTCTGTTGTACTGACAAAAAGGAAATAGTCAAATGAAAACGAGAAATATGAAAAGGATTGTTACAATCCTTGGAGCTTGGTCATACCTTTTGTTATTGTCAGAGGACTATTTAAGTTGTCATACCTTTCATCCTTAATGAAAGATTTTACTCACACACTTTTATTATTATTGCCCTCATGTAATATTTAGATTCAATTCTGAAAATGTTAACTACTTATATTTTGCTCAAACAAGTAGGGAAACCTTGCGTGAGCATATTTTTTTACTTGTGATGTGAGGGTTTGTCTTGTACTAGTACAACATCACATGGAGTCCTTATATCGAAAGAACCTTGCTAAAAGATTTAGCATATATATGTTTTGCAATAACAAAAATGAAGGGCCACAAGTATATCAGTAATCTACTAAGTTTGTAGTCCTTACTTGGTGCATGCTATGCTTCTCAGAGTTGTCAAGCTTAACCATGCCATACTTCTAGTTAGTATGCATGAAATTTTACGATAACTTTTGAACTAACATAATTCAATTTAAACAAAAAAGGTGTCGTATATTACAAGGATATTATCACTTTTGGTCGGTAGTGGACATTAATATAATTACTTTCTTTCTTTCTTTTATATTTTCCTATGGCTGTCACTTGTTGCTGTTTACACCCTAAAAATGTAAACTATAGTAGGATGGAAGACATGTTATACGTTGAATATTCGGATTAATTAATAAACATTAATATGCAAATCAGAATAAAGCTTTCAATACAATAAATGATGATATAACAGTGAAAGAATAGCATAAAACATAAGAAGGAATAAAGGCTTAGCTGGATAGAGAGGTGCAAAAGTGTTATGGGTGTTCAAATTGGAAGAAAAGACTGATCTGAACTTGTAAGTGCTTTGATCTTGTAAGACAAATCCCGTTGGGCCATAATACGGTTTGGTCCTGCTTCATATGGTTTTAAACTTGCAAATGGTGAAGCCCTGTAACTTTACTTGCTCGTTGCTGGTCTGAAAACGATTGTTTTTGTATGTTGCTGGGGTGCACACACCTTTGACACCACGTGTAACAAATAGAAAATGCTAAATATCTGCAACAAACTTCATGAATTGATTATATAACAAAAAGAGAAATCTGTGTGTGGGTGAGTTTGGAATGACCTTGACATTCAACCCCTACTAAACCAATCAAAGCATTGCACTACTTCCCCTTGAGCAGGAGAAAGCCTCATGTAGTTTTCCTAGTGTTGGTGCAAGTAGTATATGCAATCCAAGCAAACCCCTATTTTTGCCCTCGTGTCTCTTGACATAAAGATAGTCAGTGTAACTATAAATAGAATAGAATAGAAATGTACCAACTACAATAGCAGTGTGATGTGGTGTGCTTTATATGTTAAGAATGATCTTTTTACCCCTTAAGACCTTTGACATTGCTTGGAGTGCCTTGCTCCGGCTAAGACATGGCTCTAGGACTACGATGCCGGGATACGGACGACGCGGATACGTCAATTTAAAAAACCCTTGGATACTGATACGTCCCTGGATACGTCCGTACATATGTATTAAATATATATATATATATATATATATATATATATATATATATATATATATATATATGTACATCTACTCATTTTACTTATTTTTTAGTCCATAAAAACTGAAATGGTAATACAAAACTTGAATCAATGTTCAAAACATTCAATATACTTAAGACTTTGCATTTTTATTGATCATGTGGCTGCCATAGATATGATATACGAATATCATGTCAACATGAACATGAACAAAACTTGAAATTTGAAAAATATACAAGGATCCATGTTCAATTTTTCAAAACATACAATATAGTAAAGATTTTACATTTCATTGTTCATATGGCTGCCATACATATGATATAGGAATACAAACAAATCTAGAATATATCATCTAGATTTTCCTCAAAATCAAGTTCTTGTGTGCCACTTGCGCTAGCTCCACTCTCATTAACTCCACTCTCCACTCCTTGCGAACTCCCTTGAATGTCATCTTCGCCATCAAATAATGAAAGTTGGGCAAGCGTGGCTGCGGAGGCATCCAAGTCTGTGGTCTCTAGAATAAGATCCCAAAGTTTGTGAGGCCCTCTAGCATACTCCTCAGACTTGTGTGACAAGAGGTGCAAATTGGAGTGCACATATACCAAATCCTCATCTTTTTAGATGCCAACTTGTTTCTTTTAGCTGAGTGGATAAAGCTATAAGTACTCCAATTCCGCTCTGCGGAAGAATTACTAGCCACCTATTACAACAAAGTTAGAAAATTGAAATTCAAAGACAAGTTAGTATTAGTAACATACTAAGAATGTGTAAAAAATAAATTAAAATTTAAATAATCCTAACTTAATAAAATTTAAAATATTCGAAATGATTCTAAATTTTAAAATTTATAAATGCTATACCTGTGAAAGAACTTTTATAGCAATAGGATGTAAGAACTTGGCATCATGGCCATGTACACGCCACCATGTGGTTGGAGTCAAGTTGCTCTTGTTGAAAAGAGCCTCAATCGATCCCATGTTGCCTTCTGAACCAGTAAACATGCCCATTTCACTTCTGACCACACTGGCTATAGATGGATCAGGAAAAATTCTTTTGAATGTTGCCTTGGTTCCATTTCCAACTTCGGAGTCAGAAAATGGTGCTTGCCTGTTTGGTAGCCCAAGTACATCAGAGCTATAGTACTTTGGGGTCAGTGCATAAGCAAGGAGATGTAATGAGGTGGTCATTTTATTCCACCTCTTCATGACCACACTCTTGACCTCACCGTAGGTCTCTTCTGGATCTTGCCCTTTTTTTGTATTATATCTCTGATACGCTCAAGCATAGAATCTATGTAATCATATATCTCTCCCAAGCATGCTTCATTAGGATCTACATATTGGACCATGGAGAGAATGGGTTCGTTAAAACTCAACAAGTACTCAACCTTGGCCCACCAATCCTCATCAAGGACCCATGATTTTACCCTTGTAGCTTTCTCTGTATTTGATTGCCTCCACACTGACCAAACATTGCTGATCACCATACTGCTTAAAGCCTCTCTCACCTTCACAAGCCGTCTCAAAATGAGCATGTGAGAGGCAAATCTAGTTTCTGCAACCTTCAACAACTCTAACCTTGAGAATTTCCTGAAAATGGCTTGTGACATATGATGGTTTGTGATAAACATTTGAATGTCATTTGCCTCAGAATAAATTTGCTCAATCCATGGGATTTTCCCAATCTTTTGGAGCATCAAATTAAGGGAGTGGACAACACAAGGGGTCCAAAAAATGTGCTCATATCTACCCTCTATGATCATTCCTGTTGCTTTACAATTTTTAGCGTTGTCTGTGATGACTTGGACAACATTATGGGGGCCCACCGACTCAATTGCCTCTATTAAAATGTCAGCAATAAATTGTGCATCCTTGACTTCCCCTTCACAGTCAATGGCTTTAAGGAACATTGCCCCTTTAGGGCATACTGCAACAACATTTATGAGGGGTCTATTTCTAGCATCTTTCCATCCATCTGAAATGATGGAAACCCCGTTCCTTCCACGTGTCTCGATTGGTTCGCAAAGTCTTGTGAATGTGTTCCACTTCCTTTACCAAGAGTGGTTCGAACTTTTCGTAACTGGGATTTGTACCCTTGTGGAGCTTCATTGATACCCTTCACCATTTGATGCCAATATGGAGATCTCAATACATTAAAGGGCAGCCCACATGCATAAATGCATCGAGCAACAACCTCATCAGCAATCTCCCTCTTTTCAATATTAAATGCTTTCTCCAATGCTCCTTTTGCTCTTTTCACGAGCTCTCCGGACTCTCTTCATCAAATGGTTGACTTTGAGTTTGAATGAAAGGATGAGAAGTAGGTCTAGGTGTGGGTGGTAGTGATGAAGGCCTTCTTTGCGAAGGAATTATTCTAGTTCTATTTCTTTCAGCTTGTTTATCAGCCTCCTCTTGCTCTCTTAGGTACTTTGCCATTTTTTCATTTGATATTTTTGGGCACCTCTTTATCCCCACACCTCCAACACCAGTCAAATGGATTTTCACTCGACTATATGAGGATTTGTACTGAGCTTGGCAACCATGACATATCCAAACCCGACACCCACCACCAACAATGTTGTCTACCACTGTCACATGTCTCCAAAGAGGGGAATTAGGATCATGTTTCATAGGAACTGATGTGTTTTCAGCTTGGCCTTGCACTCCACCCGAAGCAGAACTTGATGCCATCCTAATCTGTTTTTGATCACCAAGATCACCATAACGGCGCGAGGTGAGAGCATACACAGAGTTAGGATGTTTAAAAAATTAAAAACATTTTGCCTTAACATAAATAAATTAGTTATGTCATCCTAATTTGTTTTTGATCACCAAGATCGCCATAAAGGCGTGAGGTGAGAGCATACACAAGTTTAGGATGTTTAAAAAATTAAAACACAATTTGCCTTAACATAAATAAATTACTAATTAGTTATGTCATCCTAATCTATTTTTGATCACCAAGATCGCCATAAAGGCGCGAGGTGAGAGCATACACAGATTTAGGAAGCTAAAAAAATAAAAAAACAAATACATTAACATTGAACAATGCATTTAAAATTAAAAAATGATTTTTTACCAATTAATAAATTAAATAACCCTAAACTATGCCATCCTAATCTGTTTTTGATCACCAAGATTGCCATAAAGGCGCGAGGTGAGAGCATACACTGATTTAGTAAGCCAAAAAATAAAAAAACAACTATATTAACATTGAACAATGCATTTAAAATTAAAAATGATTTTTACCAATTAATAAATTAAATAACCCTAAACTATGCCATCCTAATATGTTTTTGATCACCAAGATCGCCATAAAGGCGTGAGGTGAGAGCATACACAGATTTAGGATGTGTTTAAATTATAAACTTTAAAAAAATGCAACATAATAAATAAATAAATAACCGTAAAAAAATAAAACAAAAGGATGAATTAAAATTAAAATACGGTATACCTGTAGTGTAGAATCGTAGATCCTGGTTGCCTCTAAACAAAATTACAAATGCTACCTCTTCCTCTCAAGTCTACTCTTCTAGTTTTGATTCTTGAATGAACAATAAATTTAAAATTTTAAAACAATCTCTTCCTCTCAAGTCTCAACAATGGCTTCTTCTCCTTCTCCTCCTTGCAATGGTGGACTCCAAACAATAGAAGCAATCGCTGCCCCTCCTTCCAATCTTTGCCTCCACTAAGCTCTTCACAACTCTTCTTTGGCTCTTTGCTCATTCACTTGCAAAAAGACAATGAAATTGTTTGTGTGATTTCAAATGAGAGGGGTGGGTGCTTTTTATAACTTTTTGTGGGGGAGAGGGTGTATTATTTTATTCATTTAGTGTTTAGGGTTCGGTTTTAGGGAGTAGAAAAGTCAAAAATTAAAAAAATGAAATAGAACTTTAAAAAAACGTATTTACTATTGGATACGTTCTTGATACATACGAGGTCGCCAGGATACGTCCGCACATATCCGTGACGTATCCCCGACGCGTACCCGCACGTATCGGGAATGTATCCGTATCATATCCATATCGTATCCATAGCTGATACGTTTTGAGGATTCGAGGGGGTCTTGGGCGTATACATGCAACGTAGCTCTCGGACCTTTGTATGCTTAGTAATGGAGAAGGCTAGACTCTTGAACTGGTTTGAATGCTTTAGACTTGTGTGGTAGCTACTCTTTAAGGATTTGCAACTGCTTTGAGAATATATAGGAGATCCTTGGGTGTTTTAGTGTTCATATTTTGTAATAAGGGTGCTTGAGAATTGTATGTGAGTTATGGGTGCATTTGATTTGTTTATATAGGCTTCCAAAGGTTAGATATTCACATTATGGCCGACCTAGGGAAGATGAAATGACACACATAAGATTTTTAAATTAAGAAAAGAGTTGTTAGGAGAGAGGGTATGCAATCAAACAAGTCGGCTCGGACCATAGTATGACCCGACCACGCTTTCTGTACGGTCCCATATAAGGATTTAGTATGAAAGAGCTAGAGTCTAGGAAAGATGCCTAGGGATGGATTATTGCTTTGGATAATTAATATTGCATAAATGAACAATAAAACAATGTGTGTAGATTAGCAAGACGTAAGAGAGAGAGAAGGATGTATCAATGTAGCTTAGAATGTGAGGATTTTTCTTAGTATAGGAACACAAATTAAACTTGTCATTGTCAAATGATAAGTTACCAAATTTGAGTGTCTACATTTGCCCCTTCTTTAAGTGTGAAATTGAAAATTGCATACTCAAAGGAAAAACATACTTGAATGTGCACATACACATTGTTTTTTGCTGTTTTTTGCTCATTTGTTGTCCTTTGCGTTGGTGTTGGAAGCGTTTCATGGTAAAACCGCAACATAGAGTGTAGTCAACATCAATAGAAGAAACTGAACAATAACTCAAATGTAAGTAATGTGTTGAACTCGAAAATTGAACTTGTGCAGAGTAAAGTTAAGAGATACCATAAGACATTTGTCCCAAAGAACCCCACAAAAAAGGAAGATTAGTGTAAATAGTATCTAGCCACCTTGATATCTAATTCAATGCAAAAATGATAACATCAATTATTACAAAAATGAAACCAAATTCTAATCACAATCTCAAGTAGCTGAATCAAACCCTCATATATTGATATAAACCCTCAAATGCATCAAACAGTAGATCTAGCATGTAGATGATCAATTCCAACCAATGTGCTTGCTGATTTGTGCATGAACAACAATATCAAACCTCAAAACAACAATAGATCTCAAATGAACTTGCTGATTAATGAATATAAAACAATGTAAACCTTAGAACAACAATAGAACATGGATGTACTTGCTCACATTAGATCGAAAGCTCAAAAAATCCTCCAACAAAGATGATACGACAACAAATATGGGCAGCGACAATGATGTGCGGTGGCAACGGGAAGGAGGAACGATGGTAGTGTATGGTGGTGATGTATGACAACAACAAACCTTGAATAAAGTCTGATTTTATAAGTAATAACAAATAATGATTATCTTCAATTTTGCACTCCAAATAATGAATATTGATGATGAACAACAACATATGATGATAAATTCTAAAAATCAGCAATAACAATGATTTGCTTATAAGTAAAATTCGATCCAATCATGTACAAGCTGAAATCTTCCATAATTTACTGTAGTAACATTGTAGAGTAGCACACCGAAAATGACTTCAATTCTTTGAGCACGAACATGATCTATAGATGGAATCACTCTTATGGACAAGAGGGTTTTCATCCTCAAATCCAACCTTGGAAACGAAGAGGGTTTTCGTCCTCCAAGATCTCCAAACAACCAAGGGTTTTTATCCTTGGATGCCAATTCAAGCCAAAGCTCTCACAATGAAGAAATGTCATAAAATCATGATGCCTCTTTTGAACCCAATTGCTCCTTTTATAACTTAACTTTTTCCAATTTACACCAAAAGTATTTAAAAATACTTCTAATAAAACATTACTTTTCATCCACTTAAATAATTACTTTTTGACCCTCTTGATAATAATAATACATAAGTGTCATTTTTATGTTATAAAATAAAAGTGACTTAGGACAACTTAAAGTATTATTATTAATTTATTTCGTAATCTTGTATCCCTTGGCCTACGGGAAATAAGGAATAGGCCATAGGTCTTCCGATCAGTTAATTCCAAAAAGGGGACATGGCATTCTCGCATGATTGATTAAAGCTCATGGAACTATTTGTTTTCCTCTATTTTATGGTAGCTCTTTTCTCCTCTTTTTGCTCAACTTGTTTGTGTGGATGATTAGCTTAACCACAAAAAAATAGAGCGACTTTTGAATTTTGACAATAGCTCAACGAAGGATTTTGCATTTTCTTGCTTTAACATTATACTTTTCGGTCGAAGCCTCTAAGTGTCACTTTGATCTTCAATATGTGGAGTCATTGGTGCTTCGTGTTCGACAGGGTTTTGAACTTTGGATATGATCTCTCCTTTTCGTGTAGAATGCTAATTGGTGCTCCTTTACTTGGCGAAACTTTGAACTCAACCTATTACCTCCCTTGAAGATGGATTGTGTTGGCTAGATTTCTGCATTGCTGAAAACCTAGGCGGTCGTGAGATAAATCTCCCTCATTTCTTGATGAGGCTCCGTGTAAGATTTGCTAGTTAAATATGTTAGTATCTATTTGTGGGTATTATTTTAACCAAGACTCATGAACCATAGTTGTATAACTTTGCAACAAGTAAGCAATTGTTAAAGAAAGGAACTATCTAAAGAAGAAGGAAATAATAAAACATAGGAAAGAAAGAAGGGGGATGTGCAACCCAATCAATAAATCACGAGTTGATTGCATGCACATAGACAAAACCAATAGATATTAACACACACAATTATTAGCAAAGGCAACTTCAAATCAGGATCTAAAATAACCCAAAGTTTAAAAGTAGATTTGAGATAAAACGTTAGAAACAAAATGCACCGTGACACAAAGTTCTCCGGAAATCTGCTCCTTTCTATTCCTTTGCTTCAAATAGCTATCAGGATTTCAGCACAAAGTCTGGAACACAAGAATGCTGCTTACAAATTCCGATCCTTTAACCCGTAGGTTCTTCCTCTACTTATAGCATGTAGAGGGGAAATTACAAATAGGAAGCCTTTAATTGAAGCGGCACATGCGAAAGTCGGAAAGGAAACAACTGACAATCTCCCTCCTAGAATTCCTCTTTGCATGACATGCATGATTTGCAACTGAAGATAGAACCTTCTATTTTGCATGTCTGCCACCTATTTCCAAGTATTTGACTTCTTCAAGTAATGACTTTTAAACCAATCACTTAAGTTTTATAATTTAATTGATCGCTCAATTACTTTGTAGGAGGAAATAAGTGAAAAAGAAGAAAGAGGAAAGTTGCAGTCTTTTCCTTTTTCATATTCTGCATGCAATTGATTCTTTTGTCTTTGATTCTCACCAAATTTGGATCGGAAGCGGTGGATCTGGAAACAAGTGATGGTCGTGATTTGTTTGCATGGGTATTGCCTTTGACTTGTCTTCCTTGGAGCTTTTGTAGTTCTTCTCTAGTACATGCATCAGTGCAATGTTTGCCGTAAATAACTCATCATTTTTATTTTTAATTACATATGAGCAATTAAAAATTCGGAAAGCACTCCAGGTGAATGCAAATTCAATGAAGGTTTCAAGATTTGGAAGATGTAATGTCTTTGAGTGTGGTCACTTTTAATTTTGATGTTAATTTTAACGTCCATTTGATGATTACTTTGAAGTTTTCCCTTTTTTCTTGGAGGAGTCAACTGAAAAATAGTAATATCTTGGCCATATAGTGGAGTTTGTAGCCCATTTTGTTTTCTCCATAAATATATTTTCAAGCCTTCCATATTAGTGTAGCTAGATTGACACCATTTGTCAACATTCAGCGGAAAATTTGTGATGTGAAGAAGGTGTTGAAGTTATTAATTATTGTCAATATTCTAAAAATCCAAGATAAGGGGCTTGAGATTGATATCTCTAGGTGTTTTTTAGATAGATTTATTTTAGATATATGTGCTAGTGTGCATGCGAGTGCTTGCATAGCTTGGATTGAAGCGTTGATTCTAAGTATGCTTAATAGTAACAACTTTCTCTTGGTAAATCAATAAAAGTGATTGATGGTAGGTTTCTCTTGGTACATCAATAAAAGTGATTGATGGTAGGTTTCTCTTGGTATATCAATAAAAGTGATTGATAGTAGTAGAACATATAAATAAAGGGCGTAGATGTCAACCTCTCTTCTTTTATTATTGGCTCTAATTTACAACTCTCTTACTAGAAAAATGTCAGAAACTCCCAAATGGTGACATTTGAAGAATTTACAACTTCTACGTTGAATTATATCTTTGAATAGTAGATGAGAAAGCTTTATCAAATGCAAAAAGTTTGTATTGGTAGGTTGTTAGTCAGAATATTTATTTAGAGACTATTTTTCTTCATAGTAAAAATATATGCTACGTGCTTTTGCCATTGAATATTATTTTAGCAGAATTCTCTTCACCATTTTTTTATTGTTCAAAAGTTAGAATCCTTGTCTATAATTATATGTAGTATGTACTAATCTTACAGTGACTACAGGCATTCATAATTGCTTCAACTGCAACCGAGGACGAAATGCACCGCTGGTAAGCTCATTTTGGAAAAAAACAATTAAGTGACTGGTTGTTTTGGCTTCTTTATTACTTTGATGACTGCTGGTTATGTCTATTGATAATGATATACTTCTTAAAAGTGTGGGTGGGCTTTATGGATTGCATACTGAACTAATTGAATTTTAAACAATGTACTTGGACCCCTTTCTCCCTTTTCAAGAGAAAATGATGTATTTTGCCATAGAAATCTAGAGAAGTTTTTTTTTTTAACAACCATAAATGTGTTTCTGTTAGTTAAAATTTGTTATATGGACGGGTTTAGTATTTCTTCTCTTATTACGTTTTAGTATCTTCATGCTTGAGATGTGCCTTTTCATTTCAAGAGCCGCTATAGTTCTCCATTTAAATTGTTACTTAACTGGTTGGCAATAAATAAGAGTTTATGTATTAAAAAATCATAAGCAAGCAATTGACAACGATATAAATTCAAGCCTCTTAAAGAGATATAACTATAATATCACTCACACACATACATTTCAGGTTCTATCTGCATTCTGTGATATACCCTCATATCTAGCAACCTTTTCACAAGCACCAGTGGTGTTTGACAGTCCCCCTTTCTCGACCTAGCAGCAGCATCCTTTCCCCTTCTTACCAGTTAAGTCGTTTTGTGACTTAGCCTGCGTCGCTTGTGTCTCTAAAGCATCTTCCTATATGCGTTTGCATCTTTCAGTTTATGACACCTTGGGATTTTGGTTCTGAAGGGGACCTGCTGTTTATTAAATGGTGAATCTACAGTGTTACAATGTGATCTGCACTCATTGTTACTGCTGGTTATGTGAAACAGTTGTGCTGCCACTGCATTTTACTTTTCTATGTTTTCCGGTATTCTTTTTAGATGCAAACAGTCTCTTCCTACTTCTATTGCTGCAAATTGTCTATAAATACCCACGGGCTAAACCTTAATGTTTATATTGACTAAGCCGCACAATTTATCCCTGCAAACAACTTGTGTATGAGTGGAGTTTCCAGCCACCACTATACTTCATTCGTTTTCTGTGACGGCAACATCAGGGCTGAAATTGATCGCCATGGAGGTCCATACTCATGCACCTCAAGAAATTGCATGTTGTAACATAGGGGTTATGGTTCTACAGTCTTCTTTATGTACTAGTATATTATTGTGCTACTCTAGAACTGTCTACTTGGCTCTGTGGGATGAGAGTTATCAAAGAGCTGTTAGACATTTTCTCTAGAATCATCAGCACTTTCTATCCTTTATCCTATGCTCAGCTATCAGATTCCAGGACTAAGTTAATTGGTCTAATATCCCTTGAGACTTTTGAGGGCTATTTTTGGTATAATCACACTCTCTGTGAGGTATCCTTCAAGTGTTCTGCATCTTTCCTTTAGATTCAGCTTTCTATGTTGGATTGTGGTTTATTCATTGAGTATGTTGCATATAGTTCGTATCTAGGATTTCTAGGTCAAATGTGCCTTGGGACTTTTGAGGGCATTCTTTGGTATAATCGCACTCCGCGAGAGAGGTATCCAACTGTTCAGTACCTTTCTTTTAGTTTCAGCTTTCTATATTGGATTGTGGTTTTTCATTGGGTGTTTTGCATATAGTTTGCATCTAGGGTTTCTAAATTCTAAAAATACATTTGCGTAGTGTGATGATATGGGATTTGGAATTTAATTGGAAATTCCCTTTCTTTTTATTTTAAGATAATCAGTTTGCATTTTTGGTTAGACTAAGTTTTTATTTATAATCTCATTTCCACATATTTCAAGTAGAGTTGGAAGTAGACTCTCTTTGGTTGTGGCTTGTCGGATATGTGAGGGCAAGGATCCTTTATTCACCAAAACCTTTGAAACTATATCTTTGCGAGCTGAACCCTAGTTTGTTTGTTTTGTCTTCTATTATACTAGTTTAACTAAGCTTGACTTAGGTTTGTCTTTCATACTGTATTAGTTCACTGCACTGGTGAAGGCATCTCTTACTTTTCACCCCATTCTCTGTAGCATTAGACCTTGATCAGATCTTTGCAATTACAATAACAAGAGCTTGAGCAAGGCAGTCACAGAAGGATGAAATTTAAAAAATTTAAACTTTGTTTATGATACGGATAATATTTTACAACCATTTCATCACTCCACCGAGGGATGAAACAAAGTACAATTAAGGAAGTGGCAGCGTAGTCATGTGACACAAACATGGTAAGGGGTCAATACCATATACCACACAGATTTCAGAATCAGACATCAGAATATGCTTAAAAATGCAGCACAACACAAAAATGGAATAAAACTCAAAGCTTTATTGATTCCTTAACAAGGAGAATAGACAACAAACAAAATGCACAACAATCTCACAAACTGAGATGCTTTACAAAAAAAGATCCGTAGATCTCTGCTTGCTAACTCAGTCTTTGCAAGTATAGCTCTTGCAATGCAACTTCTTCATGACTAACTAGTCTCTAAAACTTGTGGCATCTAGCTTGCTGTTAAATTTCAAACACATGCGTAGGGGCATGCTAATAGAGACACGAGATGTAATGTCCCCTTTTCAAAATTAATTGATTCTGGATACCTGAAGCCTATTCTTTTTATTTCTCATAGGCTAAGGGGAATTAATGAGGGAAATAAATTAATTTAAGTGATCCAAGGGTACTTTTATATTTTAATTGGAAAAAGGACACTTAAATTATATTTTAATAAGTGGGGCCAAAAACAGAAGTGGAATAAAATATTATATTTCCAATATGGGGCGCCAAAAGGAGAAGTGAGTGCATGAGGAATAAAATAATAATAAAATAATGAACTTCTATTATGGGGTGCCAAAGATAGAAGTGTTTGCATGAGAACATCAAGTTTTTATTTTTAGATGGAGTGCCAACCTTGGATATGCCAATTAAATAATTTTTAATTGTTTATTTAGCATGCATGAAACTCTAAAGGTGGTACCACCCTCCAGCTAGGTAGCGGTGCACGGGTATGGTACAAATACAGATACGGGAATCCGGTATGTTGGTATGGCAATTTTTTTGGGGGGCTTGGGTACGGCCGTACTATATATATATGTATGTATGTATATAAAATATTAAAAATATAGCCAAATAAACAAAAATTCAGCCTTATACATGAATAGCGTAAACAAATTATTAATTACGTGAACTAGCCAAATAACATATTAATAATTCAATGCATTTTGTCGTGATATTCATTTTTGAAGTTCTCAAACAAGTACATTGTTCAAACTCCAAATGTTACAATGTCCAATTATAATCATAAATAATAACAAATCACATAACTGGACTGGAATTCCGGCTATTACTAGCTCCCTTCAAATCTGGCAGTTCAGATTCCTTTGGGGTTTCTCTTATTATTCTTGCATTAGTCTTACTTGCTAGTGGAGATGCTGCCACTGCATTTTTTGATCCTACATTACCCAAACTCATTTCAATTGTTGCAGTTTCAACCATTGTTTTAGGTACTTCTGTGAATGCCCTTGTTTTACCACAGTTGAATCATTTACGTAATCCCATCTATTGACCTTTATTGACCCCCAATTTTTTAAAAAAATTGCTGTTTTTACTGTGGGTACGCTGTGGGTACGGCTGGGTACGACTAGGGTATGTCCAACAATACCTGGGTACATCTGGGTACTTCCTGGGAAGTACCAAGGCGTACCCAGTATTGTTGGACATACCCTAGGCACACCCTCGGCATCTTGTATCCTGCACACATGCCTTGCAGGGTATGTACTGACCACGTAGCCCTTTGGGAGAAGGCATTAAATATCATAAAAGCAGATTTTGGGGTTTATTATTAGACCATCTCAGAAATTTATCAACTACATTTTTGCAAGTAGCTCTTGCTTCTGCATCAATAATAGAGGACGAAAAGCCTCATTTGCACATTGACAATTCCATTTAGAGATTGCAGTGGTATTTCAGGGCACAATTGCATATCCAATTCAGCTAGGGCACACTTTTCACGCTTGATTCTACATCCAGAACAACAAGTACAGCTAGGATGTTTCCCTTTGGGAACAAAATACAGTGCTGGCGCCACATCTAGGGGCAAATTTCAGTCAAATCAGTTTGCATGCTTTTATCTTATGTTCATCTTTCCATTTGGTTCAATAGTTGTGAGAAAAATAATTGTATTCAGACATTTTGGTATTTTCATTAAAGCTGATTTGAAATAAATAAATAAAAGTCTGTTTTTCTACATATTGGGGTTTGCTGTTTTTTTAATAAAAAATCAGATTATTGCTGCTGTCATAAAAGATAAAATTTCATACTGCTGCCCTAGGGTTTGTGCAAATATCTAGAATTATTTAAAATTATTTGATAGGGATATTACACAAGACCCACCTACTTATATCATTTCCTTGTATCTACAAGTGATCCATATGATATTAGATGCGTCCTAATCTTCTATGCAAGATAGGGCCCGATTAATAACACAACTCCATGTACTTGAGTCGGCTCAAGTGTTACAATTATGAGTTAGGTGATGTCTTGTCCCTTCCTACGATCAATGTTGTATTTGAAACTCCGAAAGCAACGTGCCAAACTATGCCCTTGGGCATAAGATTGTGCTTTAGCCTCTCAAATGAATCATTGTGTGCTATCTCAATTCAACTCCAGTGACCTTGTGGTTTCAAAGGTAGATGCACACTATTGAGATGAACTCACATTGGTAAAGCAAGCCTCGAAAGTGCTCCTAGATACCTCTCATACAAATAGTGACTTTTGCACATAAACTATTTCTATTAGAAACATGCTTCTGCGTTGTGCTATTGAATAGTCATAGACGTGATATCATATCAGTCATATCATGTATATAAATGGATGATGTGTGATGGAGGGCACCACTTCCTTTATTGATTGGTGAAAGGGACAAATTTGGGGGAAGGCTAGAGTTTTTATTGGTTGTGGTTTTCTTTTTTCTAATTGATTATTTATGCAGTTTGCATTTGAAACTATGACGCAAAAAGTCCATTTGTTGAAGTCAAAATTTGTTTATTTGCAGCCTTGAATCCGTTTATTACTGTGAATTTGTTTTCCCATCTATCTCAAAGCTTCGAGAGGGCATTGACTGATGGCAAGGGCCTTTCAAGCTTACTTTACCAAGCTTACTTTACCATTTTCCATGCTTGTTACCATTGTTGCGAGATGTGACTTCAAATGTTCTAGATTGCTCCATGTCGTGACTATATTTCACCTATTTAATAATAGTAGTCTCATTATAGATGAGAATTATATTAGTTGATAGAAATTTAACAAGAATTTGAAAAAGTAAAAATAGGACCAACGATTGTTATTTAGGTTTCTAGATTTAAAAAAACATATTTTTGTAAAAACTTTGTACAATTATTAATATTTGATAAATATTTATGGAGATACCTAGATAAAATGTAGATATCGCTCTGATTATTATTGCATAAATAATAATTTAATAAGTAAATAAATATCCTAATAAATATTCTATATATTTTTGTAAGCTATCTAGTAATATTTATTAATGTTAACTAATTGATTATATTTAATGTTATATAGTTATATTTTGCATGGGTAAAATCCCACAAAAATTAATAATATAATCTCTATTTTAATCTTATGTATTTATTTTGTATTTTAAAAATTAGAAATTAGATTGACATTATTCAAACTTAATCATGATTGTTTTCCTGATTTTTATCAATTGAAAAACTTGTTTCAAATGTTATATTTGCGGAACACTAACACAAACTTGAATCTTGTGACTTAGATTTCATATGCGTTCTTTGCAAATTTAACACTTTGCATGGTCCAATCTTCTTGAGTTTCAACTTGTTATAAGCCTCTTTTGGAAATATCACCTTCTGCAAATGTGCCAACAGCAAGCCTCCAATTTGAAATTCTATTTCTCTCCTCATGTTTGTGCGCTGCTTATACTATGTTGTACTCTTCTCCAATTGTCTGCGTACTTGTTCATGCACATTTCTCACATGCTCTACAAAATCTTTTGCTTTGGCACTTCTTATTTTTATGCTTGTCATGTCATGCAATTCTGCACTTCCTCTTGGATTTGACCCATATGCAATATGGAATGGTAACTTTCTTGTGCTTTGGTTGATTGAATTATTATAAGCAAAGTCCATTTGCACCAAAATCTCATCCCATGTTCTTGGCTGACCTTCAATTAAACATCTCAACAAATTACCCAAATTTCTATCGAATGTTAGTCTGTCCCCCTATTTTCTGCTGCTACGCTGAACTAAATTATAACTTGGTGTTTAATTTCTTCGACAAAGTCCTCCTCAAATGTCCTATAAACTTCACATCCTTGTCTGATACCATACTATGTGGCAAACTGTATAGCCTCACAATATCTTTGAAAAACAAATTTACAATCTTAGTTGCATCACTAGTCTTCTTACAAGTCCCAAAATGTGCCATCTTTGAAAATTTGTCGACAACCACAAATATGCAATCATTTTCTTTTGTGTCTTATGAAAACCTAAAACAAAGTCCATACTGATATCTTCCTGTATTATGGTTTCTCTCATTAGCCAATTGACAAACTTGATACTCCTGAACAAACTTGTGCACATCTGAACTCCTGTGTGGCCAAAAATAGTTTTCTAGCCAATTGTTGATGTTGACATAACCAAACTAGCTTGCCAATCCACCACACTATGCTTCTCAACCAAATTCTTGTGCATTGAGCCTCTAGGTTTACACAATTGCACTTTTTGAATAACAATCGTACTTGTACATGATAATCCAACCATGGTGCATTTTTGCCACTAATTGGATCTGAGCACAATTTCCACGCTTCATTGAAATCTTCGGCATTTGCATCCAATGCTTTCATAGAATCAAATCCTATGACTTCAAATCTTAACTTGTTTAACAATAAAATCCTCTTGCTCAAAGCATCAGCAATTTTGTTTGGTTTTTCACTTCTGTGTTGCAACACAAGAATAACTTTGTAAGAATTCAACCCACTTCATATGTCACTGTTTCAATTTTCCGTGACTATTTATGAATTGTAATGCTTGATGATCCATATACAAACAAACTCCTTGGGTAGAAAATAATGTCTCCATTTATTGAGTGATTGAATTATTGTGTATAACTCTTGACATAAACAAAATACTTGCACTTTGTATCATTGAGCTTCTAAATGAGAAATGCAATAGGTCTTCTTTCTTGACCCAACACTGCGCCTGTCTGTTTTCCACTAATGTCACTATCAACTTGAAATACATTACCAAAATTTGGTAATGCCAACATAGGTTACTATTTCACTTTCTTTTCAACTGCTGGAATTTCCATTCTGCTTCTGTGGTCCATACAATTTCCTTTTATCCTTGCACATTACATTAGTAATTGCTGTGTATATCCCATTGAAATTCTTGATGAACTTCTAAAACTTGCCAATCCATGAAAATTTTGTGCTTCAAAAGTACTTTGATGACGGCTGCTCAACTATTGTGAGCACTTTTTGGGAAACATATTAATGCTTTGGGAAATCACAAAGCCCAAGTATATCAATTATTCCTTCATGAAAGTTCATTTCTTCAGGTTTATGAGCAACCTCTCATCTTGCAATCTCATCAGCATGTTGCAAAAATGTTGCAAATGTTCTTCCGTTTACCGACAATCAAAATATTATCTAGATAGACAATGAAAAACTTTCCCAAATATAGTTTAAGGACTTCGTTCATCAAACACATGAATGTACCTTGTGCACTTGTTAAGCCAAATGGCATAAGCAACCATTCATAAAGTCTTTATTGAGTTATGTATGTTGACTTTCACTCATCGTCTTCTCTTATTCATATTTGGTGATATTTGCTCTTCAAGTCAATCATTGAAAAATACATTGTGCCACTGAAGCAATCTATTAGATCATCCATTCTTGGTAATGGGGATTTGTACGTAATTGTGATCTTGTTGACTGCTTTGCTGTTTGTGCATATTCGACATTCTTCAGTCTCCATTTTTCTTTGGCGCCAATATTGTTGTGCATGGACTCAAATTTTACAATCAACCCCTTCTATGCATTCTCTTGTGGTTTCAACTGCATGCCGTTTTGTTTGGCAGACTCTTTCTTGTGATCAAATCCATTTTATGAATGCACTTTACTGGTGGTAATCCATTTGGTAGATTGTTTGAAGCAATCTTCGCAAATTCATCTATCAATTCATTCACCTCTCGCGGAAGTGCCTTTTCCTTGCTTTCTACTTCTGCACAGGTTTTGATGCAAGCACAAAATATACACATTCCTTCACCTCGCTCACAAATTGTTTTCCTAACATCAACATAAGTTTTGGATTAGTTTCCACTTCTTCACTTCTATTATTTCTAAGGACTAAGTGTGTTTGTTTCCAAATTTTGCCACCAAAGTGTATGTATTCACATGACCATCATATTGTGCCTTGCGGTCAAATTGCCAAGGCCTTCCAAGCATATATTATAGCAAGCATCCTTAAGCAGTATGTTATACGACTTCATCTCTATATGCATCAATTTGGAAATTCACCCAACATAATTCATCCACCGTTTCTTGCGAAATAATGTTATTTATGTTTGCTACTATTTACAATCACTTCACAAACTTTACCTCCTTATAAGGTTCTAAATAAAATCTTTCTTTGCGTGGGATTAATCGCGTTTTTGTAGGCTTCAATGACACCCTCTTCACCATGAGTGCTTCCTTGGCTTTAGGTTTATTGATGTGATACACTAACACAACACTTTCCTCATTTGTCCGTTGAATATGCACACTCACATTTCTACCATCATCCTTGTGTGTGTGCAATCCAATGTTCTATGCCCAATTTCTCCACACTTGAAAGAAGTGCTTGTGAGCTTGTGTCCTCGACTTCAACCTCTTCCTCTGAAATTTCTTCTGCCTCTTTCCGCACCATCACTACATTTGATGTGCTTGGTTCACCTTCTTGCATAGAGTTTACTCCTTCACTACCTTGCCCACGGCCATGCACGAACTTGCCTTTTCCTCACGCTGCTCCTTATTGCTTGTGCACATGTTTTCTTCCGCCTTTAGTGCATGCTGATAGGCCTCCTCTACAATTGTTATTTTGATCATACCAAATTCATCTTGAATTGCCATGCGTCATCCATTCACATAACACTAAATATTCTTTGCATCATCTTCAACATGATCAACTCTAATGGTTAGTTTTTAGAATTTATTTGTGTAATCTTGTACACTCATATCCCTTTTTTTGTAAATTTTGAAGTTTCTTGAACAAACTCACGATAATTGTGTGAGGAATTTTGCCTTCAGTTTTGTGATGAATCTATTCCAAGTCTTGATAATCTCTTTACCCTTGCGTAATCTTTCAGCTTGTACATGCTCCCACCAAAGAAATGCACGTCTTTCAATTTTGCGATGATGAATTTCACTTGTTTGAGATCTTCCATATTTTCATACTAAAAATATTTATCAAACTCAATGATACAATTAATGAGTTCTTTTTGACTCGAACTTCAGGGATATAACGTCTAGGGTCCAACTTTGGTTTACTTGTTATCCTCGCTCCAACAGTTCCTCAAAATCTGATTCAAGCTTTGCAGGCCCCTACCAATTCTAGTTCAGGGCTTAGTGTTCAAAGCTTGAAGATTTCCTCCATAATTAAGACAAGGTTGTTATCTGGCATCTTCATCCCAACCCATTTATCGAATGAGTACAATTCTATACAGCTCTATATGAAGAAACTCATTCAAGTAGGTTAACAACTTCACATGCAGGCTTATCTATTCAGATCCAACACGGTTTACTACCTATAAAAGGAAGTTGTAGTCATATAAGGTAGTAATGCATGTTTAGGATAGCAGTGGCTTTTATTTCATTTAAAATCACCTTCGAACAGGAACCAGTTTGGACAATTTTCCTACTGATATCTAAAATGCATCTGTACTGCCCAACCCCTGTTTGAGGTTATAAATACAATCATTTCATTCTTGGATACATCAGGATTTTAATTCATTATTATGCCAAGAGGCATTCTACAATGGTAGCATGGAGTGGAGGACTCTCATGTTGTGCCCGTGAAAGAAAAAACTATGGTCGACATTATTTGATATATTCTTTAATTTTTAAAATTTATAGACTTTTAGATTTGTCATTACCTATTATTTATTATTTTAGGGTTTTGTGTTTGTGATTTTAATTTGACCATGACATTTAAAAATATCAAAGTCAATCTAAGCATCTTAAATAGTGTTGATTTAAGTATATAAGATAATACCAAAATCATATGTAACAACTTACATGTGGTGTGTCATTATAATAAAAAATGCCTACTTCAGATTTTTTATACCTCTATTATCTATTTACCTATCATATCTTAACATAGTTACTTATAAATTATTTAGATACATATAAGATAAATCTTATAATCTAAGGTATCTATTTACCATAAATGTGTTATACTTCTATTATATATATTTACTTATCCATATATTTACCTGTAAAATAGTATGTCATATCTATTTATCTATTTCAGTTATTTATGTACTGTTAATCTAAAATCTAATTTACTTTCTTAGGGTTTGTAACTAATTTAATCTAAAATCTACTTTAATTTTTAGGGTTTGTGATTGTGAATTTAATTTTACCATGGCATTTGATTTGGTATTTTTTATCTTATAGTTTCTACCATGACTTTTCAAGCATTATCATTGGATGAAAAACTTAATCTTTAGAATTAGAAAGTTAGATTTATAAATAATATAAGATATTTGAGTACCTATTAAGTAAATCTAAAATCTAATTTAATCTATGATAAAATATAAGATTTAAGTTAAGTATTTCATGGCACAATGATGTTAAATCTATAAATCTTAATTTTGCTAAATTAAGATGCATCTATGCGCCTTGAGAATGATACCTCTTTGGCATATTTTACAGAGATTTATCTATGATAGGTATGCTAGTAGTTATTTCAAGCACTTAATAACAAGGTCCAGTCACACCATTTCCAGAAAGACAGCTTAAACATGGTGAGTTGCAATCTCACAAGGTTTATTTATGAGATCCATGTTAGACCTTAGGACCATCAAGGGTAAAAGGGCATTTCCTCATATAGTGGTAAAGACAGTAGGATCAGAATCAAATAGAAGACATGCCAATACAATGTCCATAAAATCCATCAAAGAGGTTATCTGACCGTAACCATTTTGTGAGTGTCTTACTAGCATCTATCCTTATATCTGTACATTTTGAACATTTTTAGGCCCAGTCACTAACATCACCAAGAAATAGAGGTTTGTATAGTCGAAAAGGGGTCAGAGCTAGTATGCCACTGTATGATTTGTATACAGTCATTAGGAGAGCTTTGCCTAATAGCATTGGGATCAAGTCTCTCTCAAACAGGTTACAGGTTCGTTGTTTACTTAAACATGAGCATTTATTCCATAAGTATACAGCACTGCACCTTGAAACAACCACTACCAAGTTCTTCATAATCATTCAGAGTACATGTTTGGATTTTAAAACATTAGCTCTTTCACTAAACAATGCTATTTGACAGACTGTAGCCATTCACCACGTAGATCCTAGTTAGGGTTTTTGTAACACTTAGAAATGTGAATGCCTATCAAAGACATGGTAACATCCTACTAAGAAATATGAGATCCTGTATATGAGGCAAGAGACTGTTCTCTTTCAGGTACAGAACAGGAGAATTGCATGCAAACTAGTTTATCATGCAACAGGGTACAAAAAGGTCTATTGGCACACATCATCATGGTTACAGATTTAAGGTACAAAACATGCATCTCATTTTATAGCTTCCAGATCGATGTCAGCAAGCTATATTTAGAAATCACAATTTTTCCATAAACATTCCTTATCCACACTCTTTTATCAAAAGAGCCAGTTCTTAACACATCAAACGGACTGAAAGGTTGAAACAAAATCAATACTGAATAACAATGCACATTTTCAATGCTCAAGTTATAACCATGTCATAATAACTTTCCAATGGCACAGAATTCATAAAACATACAAGAACAGATCTAGGCCACAAGTGCCTGATTTTTCATTTCTACAATTCATGTAACTTTAAGTTTTACTATTTCTTTCTTTGATTCCTTTCTTATCAGAATGCAAGACACAACTTTCAACAATGTTTCAAGTACATTCATTATATTTATTATTTACATCAAAATCCATTCAAACAGAGACCCTTCCCTTCTAAGAAATTCAGAATCATCAACTGTAAACCTGTTTTTCTTTAACCACCTGCAAAACAATTCAAACTGTAGGTCAGCATTAGATGCTGGTATGCCTTCCTTATTTAGCTGTCACAAGTGTTGGATCCATAGCATTATATAACCTCATCAACATGGTTAAATATTTCCATTAAAATCAGAACATCCAGTTCCTTATTCAAGAGGGTTGCTGTATTGCTTTGCAATAGATGCTTTAGAGAGGTAATCATCTTCCATTGAAAATTTTATAACAGTTTAGAGCAATCAGTGAGGACAAGTATAGGCACCCACTCAAGGGATGCCTAACACAATAAGAAAACATTCAAACCCTAGGAGTGCATATTGGTGCATATATCCTTCCACATCCACACTCGCAGATGTACAAGGGCATAAACATCAATATAACGCCACTCACAGGTCAAATTCAAAAGCATTCACAGCAACACAACCCGTATATTCCATAAGCATTCATAGATTTCCAGTAAGATATTTCACAAGCAAAGTCCACCCATGTATTAAGCTCATAGGAATGAGAAAACATGCCTGAAGAAGAGTAGAATGATCTTGCTCTAATTGTTGAGCCCTGGTTTGACCACGGCCCATGCTTTCTCAAGGTGTCTTCTCTAACAGATCTGAATTCCTCTTGGAACCAAATTTTAAAGCTTCCTTGGGCCCAATATATAACTTTCCATGCCTTACAACAACTAGTTGTATGCCAAAAATGAAGTCTTTTTGAACTTTGGCTTCAACCTATGAAATTGCCATCAACACCCATGTAACTACTTAGAACCCCTAATCATGGAACACCCATTGAACAATAGAATGGAACTTCATGTCGAGCAATAGCCTGATTGGATTAAGGTTTTCATGCAAACTTCCTTCAAGCCATGCACCACCTCATCCTATTAGGGTTTCCAAATGACTTGCTTGAGCACATTTGACAAGTATCGATTATAATGTTTCAGCAAATAGTCATCTCACCCATCACTAGCAGGGATAATTATATCATATATTCTTTAGAAAACATTAGGGTTTTAATAAGATAATATTAGTGTCAAATCCAACCATGCATATCAAGTCCTCACACAATAATTATAAATCCATAACTACTCAAGTAGAATCTCTTGTTCAAAGTGATACTTTTTCCATTGAATGACATGCCCTTGGCCCTAATTAATTATCAAGTGCCATGAGATGGTTCTTTCTATATCAATAATGTGAAAGTTAAAGCCCACCAAGGTATGGTGATTCGGTAGACAACTAAGGCAAGCCATCACTTTACTTGAGCAAGGTTCTCAATACTTTCCACTAGTAATGGTAACCCATGCAAGTCTGTATATGCCAGGGTCGAGTACATTCAAAGGTCACATTTTATAACTTACAAATCTAGCATTGATCTTTTGCATATAACCAAAGTCTCCAAATCACATGAATCAAGTCTGTGCATAAAGTGTGGTATTTATTGATTCTTCAATTAATACCTAAGGCAATATTATGCCTGCTCTAAAATGACCAAGGTAAGGTATCCTGAAACAAATTACAAATGTACAAGCTAGGGTACCATAATAGTTGTCAAAATTATGCAGCCCCTGGTTGGGTCACAAAGCGGTGCTAAAGGGTCCATAATACCTAGGTAAACAAAGATATACAATAATCAAAAGTTTTGTACTGAAAGCAAGTCAAGCTCATATAGGATTTGACAGGGTCCATTCAAGTGGGATTACATTTATGATGTCAAATTACAATAATGCCACACAATGTACAAGTCCAGGCTGGTATTAATTTTCTCATCAACAATAGTCTATTAACACACATAGAGGGCAAGCAAGATGTTTTTCTCAACACAATGGAGTTTGGAGTTATTTGTGAAGGGCTCAATTTGTGGAAAAGTGTTGTTTTTCATGTGTCTTAGCTTGCAACAGGGTTGTAGGTGCTCTACATGTCATTGCGATGCCATTTGCTTTTTCCATGAAAGCATCAATGTACAAGTCAAGTCTGGTATTAATTTTCGCATCAACAATAGTCTATTAACACACATAGAGGGCAAGCAAGATGTTTTTCCCAACACAATCGAGTTTGGAGTTACTTGTGAGGGCTCAATTTGTGGATAAATGTTGTCTGTCATGTGTCTTAGCTTGCAACAGTATTGTAGGTGCTCTACATGTCATTGCGATGCCATTTGCTTTTCCATGAAAGCAATCAAGTTCTGGTTAATGGGCATTCGGATTTCATTGTTCAACATAAGGGAATGTCAAAAGGGGATGAGACACATTCTATGCGTAGACAATTTCTGCTAGAAACCTACTTCTGCACTGTGCTACTGAATTACATGCTTGCATTATCTCTTGAAAGATGTTGTGGACTCTAAAATAAATTGCAAACCTTGCTAAGCTCATTTGGACATGCCGCAACCATAAAACCACCATGACACATTACAAACGCTTGTGCATGTCATAGACTGCGTAGAAGAGTTACAAACACATGTGCACTACAATTGTTGGCACAAAAGAGCACAAAACACTTGCATGCTTTTAAAATGTGCACAACACTACAAGACTCTTGTACCCTCGTAGGATGTGCAAAACATTACAAAACGTAGCCACTAAACAAGACTTGGATAAAACAAAATGATCAAACACTTAGTGCAAGCAAAACTTGCACAAGATTTTCTGTGCAAGCAATACCTGAAAATTGCTAGATTTTCCTAAACTAACATGTTTTTGGGCAATGCAATTTTGCAAGTGAACCCTGATGCTATTTGTCAAACACTTTCACTTGATGGGATTCCAGTTAATAACATATTTGAAGAACATTATTTTAATTGATTGTGTGAATTTAAGGATAGAGGAAATGCTTGGAAGGAAGAGGAAGCTTACAAAACACGATATTCTTTGGAAGAATAATTGTCCATTGTAACGAGCAAAGCAATGGCTTAGACAAGAAAGGGAGTATTCACATAAAACGATATAAAATAATTTTCATGTACAAAGCCCCCTTATATACATGTCAATCTCATAGATTTAACATTTTTAACATTTCAATATTTAGTCAACCATCCTTGTCGCCTGTATGATACATCTGTTGGCTCACACAGGTAAGTATAAAACTATATTATTGTATTAATTCAAAAGCAAGCTACATCATTGTAAATGCCTGGTCTTCCATCTTGTAACTCTCTCAAGCTTAAATAAGTTTTACTCAAGTACGAGATCTAACTACAGAAACTGATTATTAACCAGACTAACATCTAAATCGAAACATTAATGAAGGTATTAACTGTAACTACTAACTATAAGGAGGCATCTCACAAGGGGACGCATGCATTATACAAATTACTAACAAACATTTGGATCACTAAACCTATCAACCCTCTACCCCTGGCTTGCCTTGGGCCCCCTCCTACTCCAATCTAAAAGGGATAAAAATGATCTGGAACAATAACACTCATAAGCTATCCAATAAAACCCATTGCAATCTGCCAACTGGCCACTTATGCCTTTGGTACTGGTCAACCTATATTGACATGTTTATTGCAACCACAACGTAACTTTCTATGTCCTGACATGACCTGACACAAAGATGATGATCCTCTGATTGGTTGTATCTGTATTGTAGTTAGATGAACTTCATGGGAATGCAAAACCACATTGATCTTTGTCTCGGTGATGATTCTATACTTGAAGTATGGCACATCTTACCTGATGCTCACAGCTTTGACCACTTTGTAAACAATGATATTTTTACAACACAACCACCTTTGCAAACACTTGTGCTTACAACGCCTATCAGTATGTACAATCACCTAAGACTGATAAAAATCAAAATACCCTCCCTCTATCAGCGGAGAGGTGAGAAGTCTATGCAACATAGAAATCACCAGATAATTGCTCTATTCCTCATTCAATGATATGAGTAGAGCAAAATGAAAATTTAGCATGAACAAGAAATAACACTCAATTCCTATAATCTAGGAAAAAAGGCCACTACATCAAAATCTGATCTCAGAGCTAGTAGTGAATTCAAGATGGGTGGATCTTCTAGCTCTCTTAGCCAGGTTGATCTGATGGACCTACAGACCATAAAATGCTATGTTCCTGTCTCCAATGGTAATGAGAATGCAAATATAGAGTGTTCCATCCACGAAGTTCAACAAAGAACTGCCCATTTTTAAGGTTAAAACAATACTAAGGGTAGGGTGCTACCGAAGTTGCACCCATCATGCATTTCGATTTCTTTGTTGAAAGTGACTTTTTAATACTTTTTTTTTTTTTTTCAAAAAATGATTTATCATTAGACACGTCTTCAAAGAATGAGAGCGGTCGGAATAGAACCTAGGTCCTCTAGTTTTTAGTGTCTTAGTAAAAAGGTACTACCACTTTATCTATGAAAACATTTGTACTGCAAAATTGCAAATTTCCATTTTTACTTATGTGTACTTCTCCGTTGAAATTTACACTTATAGCAAAACTAGGAGTTTGAGGTTTGAACCTATGACCTTACACACTCAAAATCTTAGTGAAATAATATGACCGACTCCTTTGCAATACCTCTTTGTTAATTTTATAGAAAATACATCCATATAACTTGCCTACATGCAAATACTCCAATGTAAAAAAGCAGTGGTTTCAACAAGTTTTGAGCTTCGAACATGTTATCCTCTGTGACTTATAAAGTAACTTTTTACCAACTCAACTATACTTCCTATTGAAATGTAGAAAAAAGATAAATATACATACCCAAGAATCAAAACATTCGGGACCCAGACCTTATGTAACAACTTTTCAGATGGAAACAAAGTTTCATATGCCATTAGGAATCATGCCTGCAGTGGTCGTACAGAACCGTACAACACAGATTTGCTCTAGCGGAAAAATGCCTTCAGAGATTATATGCCTTCAAAAATGTCTTGTTCTTCAAATCACTGTTGGATATTTACTGGTTACTACATCATAGTAATTAGGCAATTAGTAACTAGTTAACTACGTTTGTTAAGTGAATCTTAGTTTTATTTATTGTAAGTGTTGTTATTTTAATAACAACATACATGTAGATTAGTTAGATGCTAAACTAACAAAACAATTGAGCATCCATAAACTAGAAGTTGTTAGACTATAAGCACACTCCAATTTGGTATTAGAGTAGTGAAATGTTTAGAGCATGAAGAGAATTTGAGAAGAAAGAATAGAGAGAGAGAAGCAAGCTTCATGCAGCAGTCTCTCAATTTTTTTCTCTATAGTGCAAGCTTCAAGTGACACTATTTCTTTTCCCTGTGAAGAAGTCATAGAAACATCTGTTTTATTGCGCAGAGGCTCATAGAAACGTGATGGAGGCACCGTTTTCTCATTGGAAGCATAAAATGTTTGCCGGAAGTGACAAAGTGCTGCCAAAAGAACTGAAGTGCTGCGTGCTAACCTGAGTGTAGCATTCTGATAAGAAAGGGGAAGTGAATAAAAATACAGCCAGCTGTATTCATTTTGTCTTCTACTCTTTTTCCTGGAGAGTCATCCGGGCATTGAGAGATGTCTGGCAAGGAGGAGGGAAGGAGCAGTAATCTTTAAAATGCAGATCCCAAATTGGCCCCAGGCCTCTTACCCATAAAGTACTGGGTTTGATGACTGAGTTTAAGAGACACATCTTTGGAGGCATATATACTGGAAATGTATATAAAAGCATTAGTGCTCCAAGACAGACTGAGGTATATCGTTTGGAAAGATGTGAATGAAGAGCAGGTTTTAATTGAAAGATCAACCTATAAACTAGACCCCCAAACAGTATGGGCTATTGCGATCTCCACAGGTAATTCTTAGGAGAACTGGAACTTGGAAAGAGCATCTCTGGATGTATTAAAGATCATGACCTTGATCTTACAAAGGTTAAGCCCTAGCCATGTGAAACACCAGGAAAATGAAACAAGGACTACTTCGTCAGTAAAAGGTAGTACAAGAATCAATGCAAGATGTATTGAAAAACGTCATCAACAAGAGTGTGCTGTTGAAAACCTCAAGCTCATTGATATGAAACACCAGGAGAATGAAATTGGGGAACTGCTTCATCAGCAAACAGAAGTACAACTACCAATATTAATTGTAATGAAAAATTATTGTCCACAAGAGTGCTGTTGAACACCTCAAGCTCATCAATGTAAATCCCAAAGAAAATCAGGAGAGAGACACCCCTACTTGACTCCAGTAGTACCTCTAATGAAGTCAAAGAGTTCCTAATAAGTCCAAGATTGAGCAACAGTTGTATCAAATCCTCATGATGGCTGTAATAAGGTGCTCTGATATACCAGTAGCATGCACCCTCTGAATCTCAAATAACAAATGCCTGGGACCAAAATCAAAGTCCTTTGTAAAGACTTTAGAAGATTGATGACAAGCCTCCTCACTGATAGACCAAAGAATGAAAATGTAATTGATAGTTTGTAAGTGTCGCCCACAGCTTGCATGTCTCATCTTTCTGAATTTTCCCTGCTCTAATCGATAAGTAAGCCCCATGTCCAACACTGGCATACAACTTGGAAAAAGAATGATATAAAAGTATGAGATTTTCTTTTCCCATTACTTGGAGGATCTGTTTCTTGCATCTCTTTTCTCTTAATGCGCGGGAAACCAAAACAGGTAAATTGTCTATCATTCCATTGTCATGGTGAAAATTATCATCCAACAATTGAAAAGAGTTGTAGGTTGTCACCTGTGTATCCTCTTTGGTTGTTTTCGATTTCCATGAGTATGTCTTTGCTGCTGTAGAATCCTATTGAGCTTGAAACTGGAATTGGATGTCAATCTCTGTCCTTATTCATTGCTTTTCCTCTGAATTACTGACCACAGTTCTGTGAGTTTTTGCAAAGCCTGTGGCTGGGTATCTGATGGGTTAGGAGTAGATTTGGGAGTAACCCCACTTCAAGTCTGGAAGTCTAACCCATTCGTCATCTTAGTTCATAATCAAATAAAACATGTAAGTTGGGATTGCGGTTGTTGACAATTTGGAATTCTTATGGACTTACCTAAGCCTTATGGTCTAGGCTAGTCTATTGATTGGCACACATAATGCATGTGCATCACTTGCACATCGCAGACTAATAAATGATTTGGGATATAGTTGCTTTATTAATTCATGCCTATGTACCAAGATTAAATTCATTATGGATTCAGGGAAAGTCATTGAAACTTTGGGGAATTCAAGAAGATGTGATATAGTATAAGACTAAATGTTTTTATTTATTTAAATGATTATTGTTAAATTATAAAATTCTCAAAAATGGTTTTATTTGCTAAAATTCACCAAACCTGGTAACATGGGTTTTATCATTTATGCATGCAAAATGTGAAATAGTCTGTCTCAAGTATTGCTTCCCATTTTTGGTCACATGTATATCTACGTATGTCCTGCTACATTACTTTTTTAATAATTGAAATGAGGGGTTCTAGTGGAGCCCTCGCCCAATAATTGGAAGAGAAGATAACCCAAAGGGCAGAACAGTCATAGAATGTCAGAGTAATGGAAAACCAACAGCCCATCAGCAGGCACCCCAGGATCCAATATAAAGGAGTTAACCTAGACCTTTGCTCGACCTGATAGTCATACATTGAGAAGAGGGCAGCTTCCTAGGTTCCTTATTTTTCTTGATCTGATTCCACCTAGAACCAAAAGGCTCCTCAACAACCTTCTTTAAAGGAGATCGTGAGGGGTCATGAAGATCAAGGGGAAGATAACTGTCTCTACAACTGGTTTTTCCAGTAAGACCCGATCTTCCACTGTCTGGAGTAAAAGAGGAGGGGAACTGAGGTCCCTCAACCAATGGATCCAAGATCACCTGCTCCATTAAATTGACATAAACCCTATCAATAGGGGAAACCCTATCAATAGGGGAAACCTCACACTCCAGGATCCTTTCTGATGAAGAAACAAAAAGAGCCAACTTCTGCTTAGGGGCAGAAGATAGGACATTAGAGCACAGAATCTTGGGATCAGGCGACATCAAGTGGTGGTATTCCTCTGCCCCATGCCATCAAGTTACCTTGGAACTACCACCTTTCCTGCTCTTGCCCCACATGCTAGCATCTTTTTCTCATCTCTTGGAGTAAGCACCTGCTAAATGGCCATGAGTGAAACAAGCTCGGCATTTGAAGCCATCTACAAAAACAAAATTCGTTGTCTATGGCACTAAAGTAGAAAGCATGTCCAAAGCTAGCCACGTACATTTACCATTAAAATATAACAAATAAAACACAAACAGGAGGGATATCCATGGGGCAAAATTGCTTATCCGCTGCCAAAGCTCCTTGAAATTGTTCTAATAAATGATGCACCTTAACAACCACCTAGGCAGCAGCTTCTTGATGACCTCCCAAATGGTAACCTCTTAGAAGAAAATAAACAAGGAATGGGTAAGAGTGAGCAGAAAGCCTCAAGGTCTTTGAAGTTATGGAGAGGGGAAAATTTGACAGTAAAGAATTAAGGTAAGAAGTGGATAAACATTGAGAAAAAACCAGTTTTGTGAATTGAGTACTTGATGAAAATGCATTTGCAACAAATATGTAGCAGATCTGGAATCAGTTCTGCAATTTGGCTGAACATATATAGAATCCTAGGTTTTCAAAAATATTTTAGGTTTCTAATCTCTGAATGGGGGCAGTTGTTTTCAATGTTACTGAATATGCATTTCTGATGATATAATATGCTTGGTCTGTTTGTGCAGCCTTTCTTTCTGCAATAAATGTGTAACCATAACTTGACAAAATCCTGTACTCTTCTTAGGTACCGTGAACGTATAGTGTGGACTGACAAGGACCTGAATTTGAAGCTTATAAGGAAGGGTCTATTGACACGTATATATGCTCCAATGGTGAGTTCCGTTCTGAAATTCCTTCTTAAATGTTTTTTTTTTAAAACTTGGAAATAATGTTTGTGTGGCACATGTTCATTAATTAGGTGATAGTACAAGGTCTGCGGGAGGCTGGTGTTTTCAGCAATGCTTTGGCCTCAGGGCATGCCCTTCTTGAGAAATCAATGTCAAAAGAGCAGTTCTTTTCATCTATTTCCAATTCAAGCATGGCCAATTCTTCTATGGCTTCAGTTGCTCAAAATTCAGGTGATGATAAACATCAAGTGAAATTGGGTAATAAAACAGGAGAAGGTAAGTCTCAGGCGGCATCAAGAAAACTCCGAGAAGCTTCAGATGGTTCTATTGCAGCAGTTCCTCCTATGGCACCTCCATCTTTAGATTCTTACACAGCAGACTTCTAGAAAATGTGATAAACTGATTTTGATATTTTTATCAATCAATTCAAAGCATCTTGAGAAGGATTGTAACAAGCACGAGGCCGATGCCTGTGAGATACATTTTATTCCATGTTTTTGAAATAGTGGATATACGGATGGTTTTGAAGTGCCAGTTACAGAGCCGAGGACGACGCGTCAAGGATATTTTACATGATTTTAGCCTCTGACATGGTGCTTAGGTGACTTTCATAAAGCTTGCTTTCAGTTTCCTTCTTGCCTTGATGGATAAACAGGCGCTTTATCCACAGTATTATTTGAAGTTCAAATCTGGTTGCAGTCTGGATCCAGGTCTTCTAATTTGAGTGGAAACATTCCCGATCACTACCCAAGCGCAGCTGTAAAAGTTATTTTAATCATTTGCAATTGATAAACCACAATGTAGATTTAGTTTGTAGTCATTTGGCTCCATTGATATAATAGTTCACTACTACTTGATATTTTTCTGTCATTGATGACAGCATTATGTTTATCAGGTGTATATTCTGCTTTGAATTATTAAAGGCTTTTTATATCATGAATGCAAAACAAAAAGGAGGAAATAATATGACTAATTGATTCATATGAATTTCAACTTAGAAGCAACGGATAATTGTTTTTCCATACTTCAAGCTTTTGCAAAGCATAATGTTTAAAGGCAGATTGTTTGGAGAAAAATTGTGTACATGATTGATTGGAATCATAGTTACCACATTCTTATGAACTTAGTGAAAATTCTGTTTGAACTGTACTTTTGGTCTGACCGAATTTACTGAACAAGTTGGGTCGAACATTATTTATTTATTTATTTTTAATTCAAAAATTAAAGTGTTTAAATTAAAAGAATTTAAAGACAACAAGAAACACTAACACCTAAGCACCTAAAGGAAAAACTTTGTAGATAATATATTTATTTATTAGTATGTGTAATTGGTTTTTCTTTTCAAATATCATCATATATGTATAATATTTATTATTTTTATATATTATATATTTCTAAATTTTCTAAACCGAACCGAACTGAACCTTTTCAAAATTTCTAACTTCCAAACATTTTTGCCTTTCGAACTATCTGAACTTTTCGAACATGGTAACTATGATTGGAATTGATGTTTTGGGCTCCATTTTTCACCCACAATACTTACCAGCAAAAAAATGTCCTTTAGACAGTCCTCATGTTAAGCATCTTAAGTCCTCGATGTTTGGTGAAAATACTACATATAATTATGGTGTCTGCAATTTATGGGAGTGAGCCTCACGAGGGGTTAAATAAGCATGAACTGAAATGTTCATTTTCAAAACAGTGTCTTACCAGAAAATTATTTACACAGGTATTAAGCCGGCTCTTTCTTGAACACAATACATGGATGAACATTTGGATTTTTGGGGCAAATCCTTTCAATTTGGAACACAAGAAGATCAGATAGGAGAAAATGTACTTGAAAATTATGTAAAACTCCTGTTCAATTACATAATTAGTTATTTATACCCAGGTATAAGATTTGACGGGCAGCCTAGCCTCACCTCTCATCACATATTCTTAAGACTGGGAAAGTATCACAAATGACGGGCCTTTGATTGATTTTGTGCAGTTTGAAAGTTCAGTCAATACAATTTTATAAGAGACTATAGCATGGGAAGGATAATAATAGTAAATAAATACTGAAAAATAATTATAATATATTACCCTGCGAACAAAAATGACAGTTTCTATAAAGAACCACATGTAAATAGATGGCGTGGTGAATTTTTATAAACTGGGAATTAGCATCGCTGAAGGCAGGTTTGGGATAATGAGCACACCATTCCGTAAATTTAAATAGAGACCAGTGCTTGGGTTCAAGTCGTGTGGAGACCCATTATCAATGAATTAAAATGACTTCTCACTTCAGGATGTGCATTTATTTTTCTCATTATTGTAGTAGATATAGCAATCATATGCAAATGGTGCAATGGAAACACGGAATAGGGTGTGTCGAAGAAGTTAAACACAAGCCAACGAACAATATAGGAGGAAGAGGGGTGATGAAGAAGAGGTTTGAGGAAGGAGAAGTCCACAGGAGAACTAATAGAACTAACAAAATATGTAATTATAATATGTTTTTAATAATATAAGTGCTGAAAAAATGAAATATTTTAAAATTGATAAAGTATGGTATATTGAGAGTACATTTTGACTCATTGTAACAAAGGATTCTAATAGGTTGGGAACAATATTTTAATGGGGCATATGACTATAAAGTGACGACTGCAATGAGAGGAGTTTTTTTGGTTACGATAGGATTATGTGAAAATACTTTAAAACTCATAAAGCATGGTATATTGAGATTGCATTTCGACACATTGTAACAAATGATTTTGATAGGTTGGGAACAACGTTTTAAAGGGGCAGACAACAATAGTGACAAAGGTAATGAGAGCAGTTTTTTCGGCTTTGATAGGATTGTGCATGTTGATGGCGGTGCTGCGGTTCTTGGTGGGCGGAGTAAATCCTCCACACTCTCGTCCATGTGGATGGTTATGATGCATCTACCAAATGCCTCATGGCCATTCCCATCTTCGACAACTACCATTATTTCGATAGGCATTTTGGAATGGCAGCAAATGGAGGGATCTAAGTGCATGAACGTGTCAATTTTTATTCTTTGTATTGATTTTGACATCCATTTGATCGTCACTTTAATGTTTTTCTTTAAAAAGACCTACAAGAATTCCTTCAAAATTAGTAATATCTTGCTAGAATGACAAGAGGTGGGATCTAATAGTGTGTCTATTTCAAATTTTATTTTCCACATTAAATTTGACCGTCACTTTAAAGAATTTTTAGCTTTCAAAAATAGTAATAGCTTGACCATGTAGTAGGGTTTGGGGCTCTTTTTTTAAAAAAATTGTTTTTATTACCACAAGTGAAGAATGCAAAAATAATGTAATCCAAGATAAAACTCAAAATTGATATCTGTTGGCATTTTTCATATATATGTATGTATAAAATATATTTGTACTAGTATTTATCCATTTGCACTCGAACTAAAAATAGCCACGTGGATAGTTTTGATACATATGTACTTCAACGACCAAAGAATGCACAAGTTTGGGAAACACACATTGCGTAATGACAATCATATTAGTAATAACAATACTACACCTATGGATTTATTGGGCTCCTACAAGAGGGCTCGAAAGGTGGCTAAGAAGGGAAGAGGTGGGGTTGATAATGTTGTGTGGAATTAGAGAGGGGCTAGGTAGAGAATGTGGGGGAAATGGGCGTTACACAAGGTTTTAATTTGATAGCCATTTAGACCTTTTTGCAATTTTTGATGTAAAATATTTACAAATATTTGATATAACTAACCATCACATGCGACTTGCATATTTAAAATGTAACCTTCATTTATATGTAAAATCTATATTATAAACAATTAAATAATTATAGACTACTCGTATATATTTTATTAATAATATATAAATAAAATTATTTTGTAGTAGAAAATCATTGTCACCTAAAAATTGTTTGACACACATAGGTGGTTGTCAACACCTAGTGGTAGACATAAGGGAGCCCATCCATGGGACTTGCCTCTTGATCAACACCTTTCCTACCAACGAGGAAGTTGCTCACTCATATGACCACACCACTAAGAAAATGTTTTATATACGAGTTCATGAGGTCGATCATAGTAATCTTAGGTTTCCAAATTATAGATTAACACCACTCCAAGGAAAAGGTAAGGGTAACACAAATCCAAGGAAGAATACTCAAAATATGGATTTGGAAGGACTTATTGAATCCTCAAACCTAAGATTTTCCTCAACAAATCATATGATCAGTCATCTTCAATACAATTTGTAGAATATGCAATCATAAATGGTGACAAAAGAATCCCTAGATGACAACTTGAACAAAATGAAATTAGAACTCATAACATCCTTCTCTAGTCTGCAACCACAACCACAACCCACCAACTCCCAACTAAGTTAGTTAGGGCCTCCCATTAACCATAATTCCAATTTAGCACAACCACATCACTCGTCTTGTTCTAATTTAGGGGGTAGAAACATGATACCAAAGGTGGAGATGAGAAAAATTGATGATAAGGACCTAATCACATGGATCAACCAAATGAAGTTTTTTTTTAGGTGCATCAAGTTCTAAGTGGATAGAAGGTGGTATTGAAATCCTTGTCTTTAGAACCAAAATAGGTCATTTGGTACGATGAATGTGTGATCAAAAGAAAAAGAAGGGTCCCCCATGTTACCTAGTCAATGTTCATAGATGAACACCAACCGCACTATAGTAAAAATGTTACAAACAACTATTTTATCTAGATAGAAAAGTTGCGAAAAATGAGGGCAATAAAGGATTATATTCAAGAGTTCCAAAATATGTACATACATGTGGATGACATCTTGAGGATGTTATAAATGATATATTCTTGGGTGGTCTCAAGGATAGCATCCAACTTAATGATTACCTGCTTAATCCAAGGTCGATATCAAAATACATGATAGTTTCTCGTTGGGTCAAACAAAGGGCTCTCACTACTCACATGGAGTGCATGTTTCTAGCACAACCATTTCCCAAATCTTCCCAGTTGACTCCTCAACAAATTGAAGAGAAGCACGAAAAAGGTCTATATTATAGTTGTGGTAGAAAATAAGGCAAGGGACATAAATTTTCTTAGAAGAAATTGTTCTACGTTAAAGGTCCTATTGAGGAAGAAGACGAGGATGAAACAACCAATGAAGAGGAAGAGGTTCCGAAATCGAGGTTGAAGAATCCCATATATCTCTTACCATGTGATTTAAGGGTTTAACACCTCATAAACCCTTAAAGTTACAAGTCGGGTTTGTAAAGAAAGAAGGTGATAATATTAAACTCAGGAAGTACTCACAACTTCATCAATCAAAAGTTGCCCTTGCACTTAAATTGTTTTGTTTATCCAACCCTAGAGTTTTAGGTAATGGTTGCAGATGGATGCAAAGTTATTTTTTCAGGAAAGTTTCGTAAGATTAAGTTGCCTATGGGAGATTGCCTGCTAAATAACCCCATGTATGCCATTTCAGTGGGGACACATACATTATGTTAGGGGTGTTATGACTTACTACCTTGGGAATCGTTGAGATGAACTTATGGGATTTTTCCATTCATTTCTATTATGAAGGAGGACTTTTGAGTTGTGCGGGATGAAGGAAAAATCTCCATGCTTAGTGAGTTCTCATCAAATGCAAAAGTTTTTAAGGGTGTAGTTAGGTTCGGCAAAGACAACTTTTTTCAATGGAAGCTCAATCATCAAATGGTCATATACCATCAAATCGACAAGTAATTATTAACGAGCACTAATTTGTTTTTGAGGATATGCCGAAAGGGTTTCCTTCCAAATGAGACCATGATCATGCCATTCAACTAGAACCAGAATCCAACCTTCCAATATTCGACCGTATCGGTACCCATATCTACAAAAGAGTGAGATTGAAACTATGGTACTCGAGATCCTAGAAGCAATATTATTCACCATAGTCAAAGTACTTAATCTTTTCTAGTAATGATGATACGAATGAAGGGTAAAACTTGGCACATTTGTCGAGACTATGGGAAACTCAACAAATACATGATAAAAATAAGTTTCCTATTCTTGTCATTGATGATTTGCTAGATGAGTTGGTGGTGCCGTTATTTTTGACAAACTTGGATCTTTAATCTGGATATCATAAAATCATAATTCACAATGAAGATATTCATAAAAAAACCATTTAGGGCATATGAGGGACACTATAAATCTCAAGTGATGTCTTTTGGCCTTACAAATGCACCATCTACACTCTAGAGTTTGATGAATTCTATCTTTCATTCATTTTTGCAATAGTTTATCCTGGTCTTCTTTTATGATATCTTAATCTACAACAAGGCATGGTAGGAACACCTACATCACACAAATAAGGTGTTGGAAACCTTTGAACAATAACCCCTGTATGTCAAACTCTCTAAGTGTTCTTTTGGTGTTAGGGAGGTATAATACTTGGGTCATATCATTTCCCATGAAGGTGAAAAAGTAGATCCTCACAAGATCAAGGCCATGGTGGACTGAAAGTTTCCTAAAACCATAAAAAGCTTTGGGTATTCTTAGGGATTACATGTTACTATTGTATATTTGTGAAGAATTATGACAACATTGCAACTCCATTCTCAACTTCATTGAAGAAATACTCCTTCCATTGGAACAAGGAAGCAACATAACTATTTGGGAAACTAAAGAAGGCCATCTATACCACTCCAATTTTTGCTACCTTAGATTTCTCCAAAACCTTCGTTTTCAAATGTGATACTTTAGAGTGTGGTTTGCATAAGGGCTATCCCATTGCATTTGAGAGTCATTAAGCTAAAGGTGATATTTCATCAAAACTAACTTATGTGAACGAATTGATGGTTATTCTTCATGTCGTCAAACAATGTAGACATGCGTCATCACTTCAAGGTGAAGACATCATGATCATCTCAAATACTTCTTGGAGCAATGACCATCATAAAAAGAACTACAAATAAGGGTCACCAAAATGTTGGATTATCACTTTGAGATCATTTACAAGAAAGGAAAGGAAAATGTAGTAGTTGATGCTCTATCTAAGAGGGATGAGTCCATCGAAACATTATTATATGCCATGCTCATATTGTAGGCAAATTGGGTTGATCAGAAAGATCATAGTGACATAATGACATAGAGACCCACACTCTCATTCATAACCTCCATAAGGAGTTAAGCATGTCGAGAAAAATTTTATGGAAGGGAGACACATTGTGGTATAATGATATATTGTAATTATGCAAGAAATCTAACCTTAAAATTTAGGTTTTTTCTTAAGTACATGCTTCTCTAGTGGGTGGCCATTCTAGTATCCTGAAGACTTATCATCATATTAAGAAGGGTTTCCTCCAATAAGGGTTGGAAGGGGAAGTCCAAAAATGAGTGGAAAAATGCTTGGTGTGTCAGTGTAACAAAGGAGAAACTATTAAGTCCCGAGGTCTCCCTGACAACCTTTATCTATTCCTAGTAATTAGTTGGGAGGAGCTTTTAGGGATTTCATCACATGATGGCCAAAATCAAAGGAAAAGTGTAAACGTGGTGGTTGTGGATAGACTCACCAAATATGCTCATCCTTGTGCTTTTCCACATTCTTTTACAACAATAACAATAACAATCTCTTTTATGGATACAATTTAGAAGCTACATGATACACCCACAATTATATTCAATGATTGTGACCCTATATTTACTAACATTTTGGACTGATTTTTTTGCATGCATGGATACTCAATCGACTCATAGTTCATCCTATCATCCCAAATTAGATAGGAAGACTAAGGTAGTAACAAATGTTTAGAGGGGTATATTCACTACTTTTCTTCAAATAAATAGGAGAGATGGGTTCAATGACTAACATTGGCTCAATTGTGGGTGCTCAATTGAATCGTAGCTCATCCCATTATACCCAATCAAATGAGAAGACTAAGGTAGTGTTGGAAAAATAATTTGTCGCTAGGAAAAATTAGTTGATTTTCACCAATGCTCTAGGACTACATCCCTCCTGATTGGAAAAGAGGAGGCTCCCTTTATTGTATGTAATAAAATAAACTATGTGGTTGGCCGATATGCATGGGATCACAAAGGCACACTCCACTACACCTGCATAAAATGTTTGCACCTTGTGCAAGGGAAGAATTTTCAAGGAAGGTGAGATTGTGGGAGTGAGAATTTAAGAGAGGGGGTTAATATTGCAAGTAGGCTAAAGCAAATTCTTACAAGTATTAACCAAAGTTTATCAACACACAATTGGAAGGAAAACAACTTTGTTAGTTATGACAAGACAAAATGAACCATGAACATAAAATTTCATTCATTCATTCATCAAAAGTTTTTACACTCTTCTTGGTCATGCAAGATTGACATGTTCACAAAGCTACAAAGAGAGAGAGAGAGAGAGAGAGAGAGAGAGAGAGAGAGAGAGAGAGAGAGAGAGAGAGAGAGATGAAACATGTGGAAAGGAAATAGAGGAAATAATATATTTGTTTGTTCTTTGTAGGGGTCTAACTACCTACTCATGAACTCACAAAATTGACAACCCCTTGAAATGAGGAAGTCATTACAATATATAGTTTTTCAAAATGACTCTTCACTACCCCCACATGACTTTTCACTAATCTTTACAACATGTGACCTTTCACATTCCTAGGAAAGAAATTGGGTCTCTTTTATATTAATTGGAGGAAACTCATAACTAAGTGCAACTATATATCACATTTTAATGAATAAGACAAAAGTGAAAAGTAAACCCCCAACAAATAAACAAAACATGAAATAAGAGAGGAAGGGGTTAGAAAGAGAGAAAGGAGAGGAGATAACTACTTGGATGAAGATGATGCACTTCACGGTGGAGTTTCACTTCTGATGGAATCTTGGAGAGTGCTTCTAGAAAGATCTCAATCCATTTGAAATCCTTATGTATTGATTGAGTCGCATGGTGCAACCTTCTTTGGAGGAATGTGTACAAAACTCAAATCTTTGAGCCAATTCTCAGAGGTATCATTGACATTTTTGCACTTCGTGAACCATGTTTGATGCTCCTTCGCGGTTTCGGATATAACAACTCTTATCTCGGTGAAAGACTCTAATGTGTCTTCACTTTGCAAGAAGATTTGACCTCCTTCTTAACCAACTCTTCAAATGGTTTCACTAGATCATCCACTGAAGTGTTTTCATCCACCGTAGGTAATCCATGTTTCGTATACTTCCGTATTGATATCTTATTTCATCTTTAAAATACGCTCCTTATACGATTCAAATTCACCGACAACACGATTTAGCATCTCGTATCGATCGACAATCGTTCTAGACCGAACTTGAGAAAAGTCTTTAGACATCTACTATCCCTCATTTGAAATGTGTTTTGTGCTGTAAAACATTGGTTGATCTTTGCATGACGCTAGTCTATACTTGCAAGTAAATTAACATTCAAGTACATTTTGACCTTTTGTTGGGTTCAACCCTGTCTTTTATTTGAGAAATAAAAGTATTATATTGATTGGATGTAATATCCCCTTCTCGAAAGCAGTTGGTCGAAGACCCTTAGCCCATTCATTGTTTCCCGACGGCTAAGGGATGAGAAAAAGGGAAACTAAGTCATAATAAATTAATTTTAAAGTGCAAAATAAAACTTTATTATAAGCACTTAAATTAATTTATTAGTGACAAAATAAAATTAGAAAAAGAAAAATCACTTTATTTTATTTCTCCCTAGTGGAAAAAGGCAACCCATAATAGAAAGCAAAGGGAAAATATTAAATAAAGCTGATGGAAAAATTAAATAAAATGAAGAGAGCTAATTGGTCTTTTGTGTGGCTATAGGGCCAAAGGACAATTTTAAAAGTAAGTCGCCATGCATGGAAAAGGCATCATTATTTATCATATTTTCATATCTCGAAATTTGGTTGAGCTAATTGCTTTTCATTTTTACCTCAAAGGACAAAAACCCTTTCAATTTTTGTATTAGAGGGCAAAAATCCTCTATTCCCAAGTATTGAAGAATGAAAACTCTTCATCATTTATGAGAGGGAGCTCTATTCAGGGGTTTCCATTGAGTTTCAAGGATAATTCTAAAGTTCTAGTAGTGTTCAAGGTCCTAATTTGTATATTTATGTACATGCAACTAGGGTTTGAAGAAGAAGAGTGCCGTTGATTTTTGGCCTACATTTCTAGCAAGATCTAGGGTTATCTACACCCTTGTGAGTGGAGTTTGACACATTCGAGGGCATGGCTGATCCAAATCTCATCTCCATCTTCATTTCCATATTTTTAGAGGTCATTTCCAACTTGTATGCATCTGATTTGGGCTTTGGAAACTTTTTTTCCAGCCTTGTCTATAAGCTGATTTTCTCAGTAGAGTTTAATAAATTTTCAGCTCTTCTTCTTGATCTGAAAAATTATATTTTTGGTGTTGTTGCATCTATAATAAAATTTGAATTTGTTGGGTTAAAGATTTGGATGATTTTCAACCAGTTTTGAGTATCAATAATCTCTAAGGCAAGTCACATTTCCTTGTAAAAATCATATCTGCATTATTTTTGTCGAGTTTAGCTTCTATAAATTGCTATTATAAATTGTATTTGTAGTTGTTCCATTTGGGGTTAGAAATTATCTCATTGGGGACATTATAGTGGTATTAAAGCGGCGATTCTCCTAGCCCGTGAAGGGGAAAATATCAGTTTTGCATGGACGCATGTGAAGAGGGTTTTAGATATCACTACTTAAGAAGAACTCCAAGAAAGGAAGGTATGGGTCATAGAGAGAGGCCTCCACCAACAGAGAAAATAAGCTATTTGAATGAAATTTTCACTGGAGGTAACAGAGAATCGCAAAACTATTTGTTGGATGCTCAAAGGGATCTAAGAGACTTCTTTGTAGGAGCTATTGCTGATTTGAATTGATCTATACAAGGGCTAAGCACTACCATACCGAATCTCCAAGGAAATCAAGGTAATCATGGTGAAGGAAGCTCATATGGACCAACAAAGACATCCATCAAGACTCCACCTCAAATATTCAGAGCCAAGTTTCTTCAAAGAGAGGAACAACCAATTGAGGTAGATACTCCTAGTGATGTTGAAGACATAGAGGCATGGGGTGAAGAATATGTAGCCCTTAGTTTCAGGGTGAGAGAGATGTTGTCTTTCAGAGATTTCTGCAAGTTGAAGAATAATAAAGGCACATGAAGGAATAGAAGAGTTCAACAGGAGCAACCAAGAAGAGACATACAACAAGCAATTGACAAAAAGGTAATGAGTTCATGCCCGGTACTTGTTGTCCCAAATTTTTCAATTCCTCTTGTGGTTAAATATGATGCATCCGGAGAAGGTATTAAGACTGCACCTTATGGACAACAAAGGTCAACACCTTTGGGGCAGCCAAATGGGTCTTTTGGACAACCAAAAACTACTTCAAACAATGAGCAAAAAGTACGAACTTTTGGGTAGCAAGGGTCAACCCATTATATTGAGGTAGTTCCATATGAAGAAGAAGAAGAAGAAGAGAATGTTGATCTAAAAGAAGTTGAAGAGAAAACAAAGGAAGAGGAAAAGGTTCCCATGGATGGAACACTAGCTACTTTATGTGGAGCACCTAGATACTATGCATTCCAGCAAAGCCAAGATGTCATGAAGGAAAAAGGAAATGAAAATCTCAAGGATACACCAAGGTATGATCATATGCCAAATTTATTGTTGCATATTCATATTTATTTTCTTCATGAAATGCATAAGTTTGAGGATCAAGTTTGTAAAATGGAGTATGTGGAATCCTTGATCCAAATTCATGTTTATGAGCATCATGAGAACTATGTATTTTGACAAGAGCCCTCTCATTTAACAGGTACAAGATCTAGACTTTGGAGCACTACGATATGTTTTATATCTTGCACATGACACTTGGGCCTATGAGTTACAATTGCTTGAGGGAAAACAATTTGGGGAATGGAGGATTGTAATATCCCCTCCTCGAAAGTAGCTAGTCAAAGACTCTTAACCCATTCATTGTTTCCCGATGGTTAAGGGATGAGAAAAAGGAAACTAAGTCATAATAAATTAATTTTGAAGTGCAAAAGAAAACTTTATTATAAGCACCTAAATTAGTTTATTAGTGACAAAAGAAAATTAAAAAAGAAAAGTAACTTTATTTTATTTCTCACTAGTGGAAAAAGGCGACCTATATGGGGATAGAAAGCAAATGGAAAATATTAAATAAAATGAAGAGAGTTTATTGGTACTTTGTATGGGATAAAGGCTACAAGAAAAGTTTTAAAAGCAAGGAGAAGGCATCATTTTTTTTTTAATCATATTTTCATATCTGAAATTTGATTGAGCTAATTACTTTCCATTTTTACCTCAAAGGACGAAAACCCTTTAAATTGTTGCATTAGATGACGAAAACCCTCTATTGCCAAGGATTGAAGAACGAAAACTCTTCATCCTTTACGAGAGGGAGCTCTATTCAGGTGTTTCCATTGAGTTTCAAGGATAATTATGAAGTTCTAGCAGTGTTGAAGGTCCTAATTTGTAGATTTCTGTTACATGCAGCTAGGGTTTGAAGAGGAAGAGTGTAGCTGATTTTTTATCCGCATTTCCAGCCGAGATCTAGGGTTATCTACACCCTTGTGAGTGGAGTTTGACACATTCGAGGGCATGGCTGATCCGGATCTCATCTCCATCTTCATTGCCATATTTTTAGAGGTCATTTCTAGCTTGTATGCATCTGATTTGGGCTTTGGAAACATTTTTTCCAGCCTTGTCTGTGTAAGCTGATTTTTCAAGACTTTAATAAATTTTCAGCGCTTTTTCTTTATCAAAAACATTATATTTTTGGTGTTATTTCATCTATAATAAATTCTGAATTGTTGGGTTAAAGATTTGGATGATTTTCAATCAGTTTTGAATATCAATCATCTCCAAGGAAAGTCGCATTTCCTTGTAAAAATTCAGATCTGCATTATTTTTGTCAAGTGTACCTTTCATAAACTGTTGTTATAGATCGGATTTGCAGCTGTTCCGTTTGGGGCTAGAAATTATCCCATTGGGGACATTACATTGGAAGATAAAGGATAAAACAAAATGCAGACTATTTGTGATGTTGCCATAGGATTTAAACATGATGGATATTGAATCGATATTGAAGCGATTTTATTATTTTACTAGTATAGTGTCAAGACTCATTTGATTAACAATCTCCGGTTTTAGCTAACGAGCGGGAATGATGCATCAATGAAGCATACGATCGTGGCTGAAATGCCCGGTGAAGATTGATTTGAAAAAATGCGGCACAAAACAAATCTTTATGGCTTCAATCAAGGCACGATTCACAAAAGTCAAGGTTAAATTTTGTTTTCAATATTTAGCGGGTAGTTGAGGATTCCTAGAAAAATCCACCAAGAGCTTTGTCATTTGAATTCTTAGTGGAGCTATGAAAATATATCACTAGTTTCATTTGTGTCCTCTTCAAGAGTTGTGAAAGAATTCTTTCAACCCGTTGTTATTAGGTATTGGACCATCCTTATTGTAAATAAATGTTGTTGCTTCATCATTTCAACTTGGACGGGAGAACTAGACTATCAATTACCAAGGATTTCTTGAAACCTTACAGATCCACATCAAAACATTAGGAAAGAAAATGCACTTAGTGTGGATCAATTAGAAAGTTTTGGGACAACAATTTACGGGTAGAGGTCTGTTTATAATCTGTGTATACAGGTACCAAGGAGGAAAGAATTATTCATTTTCCTTTTTAATATTTATTTACAGGTAAAGGTATGTTTATAACTGTGTATACAGTTACCAAGGAGGAAAAGGGATGGAAATGACCATCAAAATCTTCAAACGTTTCCATTATTAGGCCATTAATGACTATCATAATGGGTTATAGAATACAATAGCAAGTTTTCTGTCCCATGCCACAATTTTCAAATAGGACATAAGCTCTAAATGGCGGGTTTCAAGAAAAACAACACGGAAGTTTGTAATTAATGTGATAACAAAAAAAAATGGTCATGTCTATGGCACTAAACCAGAAAGCAAGTCCAAAGCTAGCCACGTACATTTACCATTCAAATTTAACAAATAAAACACAAACGAGAGGCATATCCATGGCTCAAAATTGCTTATCCACGCTGCAAAGCTCCTTGAAATTGTTCAAATGAATGGTGTACCTTAACAACCACCTATGCAGCAGCCTTCTCGATGACCTCCAAATGGTAACCTCTTAGAAGAAAATAAACATGGAATGTGTAAGAGTAAAGAGAAAACCTCTAGGTCTTTAAAGTTATGGAGGGGAAAATTTGACAAGATAGAATTAAGGTAGGAAGTGGATAAACATTGAGAAAAAAACCAGCTTTTTTGAATTGAGCACTTGATGAAAACACATTTGCAACAAATATGTAGCAGATCTAGTATCGATTCTGCAATTTGGTGAACATAAATAGAATCTTAGGTTTTCAAAAATATTTTAGGTTTCTATCTTTGAATGGGGGCAGATTGTTTTTAATGTTACCAAATATGCATGCCTCGATGATGTTTCAATATACTTGGTCTATTAGCAGCTTTTCTTTCTACAATAAATGTGTAATCGTAACGAAGAAAATCCAAGACTCTTCTTAGGTTGTTGGGTGGTGAAATCTTGCCTAGTTGTTGAAGGCGCAAGTGGTATTGGCGCGGAAGTAGGAGGTGCGTAAGTAAGCGCAAGGGTGTGATAGATTTGCACCATGTAGTTTCGCGCCGAGAAGGAGAAAGTTCATGATTTGGCCGTTTTTGCATGTTTTGGGCTAAAACTAGGATGGAGTCCTAAGCACGCGCTAGATCGAGGGCATGAAGACTTGGAGGACACGTAAGGTTATTTTGGGAGCAAGAAGTACAAGCATCATGTAGAGTGAGCTAATAATAGGATGCATATTTAGTGTTATTAATAGATGGTCTAATATTAGGAAAAAATTGCATGCTTTCTTAGTTGCTTTTGTAGCAAAGACGTGGCTATTTTGAGCATGTAACCTATTTTGATAGTGCATGGGCCAAGTGAAGGGAAAGTCCCCACCATATATATATATATATATATATATATATATATATATATATATATATATATATATATATATATGTATATGTATATGTATATGTATATGTATATGTATATGTATGTGTGTGTGTGTGTGTGTGTGTGTGTGTGTGTGTGTGTGTGTGTGTGTGTGTGTGTGTGTGTACACACACACACACACACACACACACACACACACACACACACACACACACACACATATATATATGTATTGATTTGAACAGTTTTGGGTGACTAGGTAGACATAGAGGAACATAGTTATCTTTGGTATGATTTTGCGTGCATGACTTTGTGATGGTAATTATGATGTATTCAGCTATGGATTCTGTCATGACTTAATATAATGGATCATTGGGGATGGATATTGGTTATCAATGTCTCTGTTATTGGTTATTACATGGTAAATTTGTATTAATCTTTATGTGATTTGCATGTTTTTTTTAATGTGTGTTTCCAATTTGAGTTCACGGATCTGATTCTTAGAACGAGATATGCACTTTGAGACTTAGTTAATATGAATATGCATGCTAACACCATGGTAAGATAGTAACAAAGAGGGGCCTAGTACCTTTGCATGTTTTGGGTGAGTGCTCAAATCTATTTGAGTGATGTGACAATGCATCTAGAGTTGTTAAGTGAGAAAATAAGACTACATTTTGGTTCCATTGCAAGGAGCTCTTTTCAAATTGTTTACCATGATGTTGTACAATGATGGTGTATTGGTTGACTCTTGTGGCTATTGAAGATTGGGTTATTGATAGACAAGATCAATTTGCATGAAGATATGGTTTTGGACCTGATTTCAATGCACACGCGTGGGTTGAAGAACATATTTATCATGAGCTTTATGAGTCGTTATTTTGCTTCTTTCCAATAGAGTTGTATGAGTGGTTGTCAGCGTATGCATCAAAGAAAAGCTGGTATTACAGACCAAGGACTTGGACACAAGAAGAGTATCAAGCCTTGTTTGATGCAGATGAACCTTGGACGTGTGTTGTAGATCATTAGTGGATTGGTTTGTGAGCAGTTATACTTTGGAGTACATTGTGTCTACGTATACTTGTCTAAAAGTTCTGAGTTTGAATTTTTGCACAAGCCCAAAGGATCTTACCTTCACGTTTTCCTTTGTCTATTAAGATCTTGATGGTAGTGTTGAGTTTAGAGAGCACCTTCCTATGGCTAGCTAAACACCCCACCATGCGCAGAGGCGGAGTAGGTGTGGTAAAAGGTGGCGAACCTTACAGAAATGCAGAGAGAAGAAAGGCGGCTTAAGTATAATGAGGTACGGAGAGAGGGAATTAGCGAAGAAGCACAATATTGAGGAGTCTGTGGAGTTGTGGAGGATGATGTCTCGTGAAGGATTTGAAACTCACGTGGAAGACGTGGAGCTAGAGCATCGGGCTCTGCCCCACTTAGGAAAGCGTAGTAGAGAATACCCTTCGGCTTCCAATGAGAGTGCGTGTGATGAAGAAAGATTGAGGACCATGGGCGTGCATTTGATCTCACCTGGCGACCTAGCCCTTACGCTTGGTGTTCAAGTTCCATAAGTAACTATTGATAAACAAGCGAGTGTAGGTAATCCAGTAGCTTTAGGTAGATATCATTTTCCTTTGAATACAAAATTGCATCAGACAACATCTATGGCATCATTGGTGACAACATCCTTGGTGTTTGGGTGACCAATTGGAGGAATACTTTCTAGTGCAGCATTAGAACAATGTGTGGGTGCGCAGAACATTGGAAACACATATGGAAGTACTAAAACTTCATAAAATATAAAAGTTCAGTTTAGTACCACTATTGGGACGTAAGGAAGTACATCTATTGGTCCTGGCCCACCGCAGGAGGTGGTTCAAGAGGATCAGGAGGCTTAGGATCAAGTGGATTAGGTGGTTCTGGTGGTGGAGGAAATACTAGTGGGGGTTCTGGTTCTGGATCTAGTGGACAAGGTCCACACCCTCATAAGCCACAATAGGTGTTTTATGAGATGTCTCTCCACTTTCCAGAATATAGAGGTATTGAAGATGTTGCAGAACATGTGCATAAGTGCGAGTTGTTATGGCATGCTAAAGGAATCACTGCTTCAGATAGGAAGGAAAGTTAGTTTGCTACTACTCTTTAAGGGCATGCACATAGCTGGTATAGAAAGTATGACCCACATCAGATTGCGATGGATTATGATTCTTTGTGCTCTGTATTTTTAGCTAAGTTCCATATCCCTAAGTTTTAGTAGAAAAGTATCAACATGCTTAAAGACATTAAGCAAGGCTTATCATAAAGTGTTCAAGAATATAACACACCTTCTAAAACATTGTTGTCAAAGTTATCTTATGACATACACCCTAGTTAGCATGCATAGTGGTTTGTTGGAGGGTTGTTGAATCCTTTTCAAGGATTCTATCATAAGACTTTTGTAGACCTCGCGCGACGCTTTGGAAGAAACTCTATGCATTGAGGAAATTGGGAGTGTAGACACCGGTGTGAGCCCATTTCTTAAAGCAAAAATCACAACTATAAGCGATACAATTGGAGAAGCTCTTTTTAATTCATCTCATGAGACGCATAGTGGGATTTGGTGTACAAATTGTGAATTCAAAGGACACACTAAGGATAGTTTTCCTCACAAGTCGGTGTGCACCATGTTTCGGATCGCGAGATTTTTCACTTAGACCATGATGCGAGTAGGTTTCCTCTTTTGCAGTGCGCGATCCATAAGAATGTATCCATGTATTGTAAAATTTACAAAACTTATACTCATGATATAGTTAACTGCAAAGTGATTGATCACATACATGAAGCCATTGAAACTAGTGTGCGTCCAGACTGGTGTAGCAAGTGGATATAAGGAACAAGGAGAACAACATAATGAAGGGTGCAATAATGGGGATAACAAGAATAGAGGATTCTGTGGTGGATATAGAGGCCGAGGTCGTGGTGGTGGAAGAGGAGGATTTCCTAGAGGAACTTGTTTTACTTGTGGATCTCCTAATCATTATCAGTGTAAGTGCCCTCAGAATGTGGTTTGCTCATGGTGTGGAAAACAACATAAATTTGAATAATGTCTTAACTTATATGAGCATATGAGCAAACAACACAAGCAAGATAAGGGAGCAACTATGATTAAGATCAAGGCGCAGATGGAGATCAATGGATGTCGAAGGTTGGGCTTAATTCTAAATTACAACCTCTCGCTTTAGTTACTACAAGCATTGAGGTTACGCGTACCTATGAACCTCGAAGTATAAGCCAACTATAACAAAGCAAGAAGTGATCAATGCAAAGTACCTGAACATTAGAAAGAGGTTTACCTAGAGACTATGGTTGTCATCGTGAATTTGTAGGGAGAGATTCGAGTTGAAAAGAGAAGGCACGCATGTTGGAGCGTGCTTAGAATGTTGAAATTCTATAGAAAGACATAGATGATTTGAAGGAAGTCTTTAGAATTTTGCGTCAGGAGAACATAATCCCTATGTTAGGATAATGGTTTAGAGAAAAGTACCGCACACAAGTAATGAGCACAAGAGGTAGATCCTCCATGTAAATCTACCTCCCCATAATCATGAGTATGACAAAGAGATTACATTAAATGTGGTCATAGATGGATGGATTCTGAGCAATATTCAGGATAGATATGGGACAAAAGTTAATGTACTCACATTGGATGCTTGGAATCAAATGGGAAGACCACCATTGCAGCCTTCTTCGAATGTTGTTGCATATGGCAAATAGAACTAGGGCTAGTCCTATTGGAGTATTTAAAGATGCCACCATTATGATTCCGGGAGACAAGTTTACTAGGGACTTTGAAGTATTAGAACTCATAGTGGCAGTATAGTTTCCCAATGTTACTTGGGCACCCTTGGTGTTATACGAATAATGCAGATTTTCACTTCAACAAGGGGTACATTAGCTTTGAGAACAAAGAAGAGTGCATTATTATACCTTTAACAAATGCAAAGGCTGCCCCATATGTTGATCCTTTGAGTGATGAGGACTTGAACATGATATATGTGCATATAATCAAAGACCCTAAGGTGATTGAGCCATTTAAGGAAGGAGTGATATAATGGGATGATGATCATTCAGTTAGTGATACTACAAGTATTTCTTGTGACAACTGGGTGAATGATATGTATGAAGTAATTAGGTGTGAGGTTAAGAATACAGCTTACTTGCATGATCAAGTCGCGCAATCTTGTTTGACACTTGAGTCATAATCAGGTACCTTGGTACACTGGTGAGGGGAACCCTGATGTATTTTTCTGTGCCATAAAATCTCAATGGAAGGACGAGGTCGACAAAAGAAATATGTTGGTTTATACCTCGTGGGGACAACAACACGTTAGTTAGATACACACAGAGACAACATTTTGGAATTTCGCAAGATGAGAATTGTCCTTTCTACTGTGTTTCTAAGGAGCAATGTACCTTCACAAATACGTGAATTCCATGTGTAGGATTCTACTTCGCACCACGTTCAGAAGTGTGAGAGACTCTGGACGGAGGGGCAATAAACCTTACAACCATCACTCTTGGTACATAAGTTCTATGCAACCCTCGGTGGTCGCACGCGTTCATGGTATGTCCATGCAGAGTGACACGAGAGACATTTAATTGGCATTAGATACCTGTATGATTCATACTTTTGATTACTTTTCTATTAAGCCTTCGGTCAATGAAGCACTATAGATTACGAAGTGCCTTACTTTGGGGGATAATGCAAAGGATGAGGATATTCTATTATAAATGTTTAGATAGTTGGATTTGGAGGCACACCTTTATCTTGAAGAGACAAAAAGAAGAAGAAATGTTGTGCGCTTGGGAATGAAAGGAAAAGGGTAAACTAGTATGCGTTGTAGATGATGAGGATGATGAGGATAATAACTTGGATGTTAACCACACGATGGAAGGTATGTGCAAGTGATGGATGCATCGGATGCAAAGGTGCACACATATCATGAGCCTATGAGAACAAAAAAAAAGTTAACATTGGGATAAATGCAGAGCCTAAAGAGGCCATTATTGGTGATAAGTTGAGATAATTGTGATAAGTTGAGACTTATGTTGAGAGGTGTAAGAAGTTAAACATCTCTAGAATATTAAAAATGTATCTTTGTGACACATTTTGGCACTTTGTTAGGGCATATTATTTGTAAAGAAGGCTTGTTGGTAGACCCAACCAAGGTTGTTGTGATATTGGGATTGGAAGAACCTAACAATCAAAGTGAAGTGCACAGATTTCTTGGTCATACAAGGTATTACAAGAAATTCATTAAAGGCTATGCAAATATTGTCGCGCCCCTGGAGGAACTTTTGAAGGCTAAGGGAAAATTCTATTGGGATGAGGTGCAATAGTGGCATTTAAAAAATTGAAGGAAAGGATGACTACTGCACCTATTTTGCACTTTCCTTCATGGGAAAACCATTTCATGTTCATGTGGATGCTTCTGGAATGGAGATTGGCATCGTGTTAGCATAACCAAGTGAAGGAATAATGGACCACCCTATTTGTTTTGCAAGTAGGAAGTTGACACCAATCTGAACAAAATTATACAACTACTAAGCACGAAGCTTTGTCCATGATTTATGCACTACACAAGTTTAGACAATACTTATTGGCTACACTATTTATTTTCTTTATAGATCATATGGCACTTAAGTATTTGGTCAACAATCATGTTTTACAAGGGTGCATTTGCAGGTGGATACTACTATTTTAGGATTTTCAATTTACAGTTGTTTTCAAACCAAGAAAAAGTAACTCAGGGCATGATCATTTGTCGAGGATCAATTCTAGTGAGGACACAATGTTGGATGCACATCTCTTTAAATTGAATCATGCACCCACCTATTTGGAAGATATGCAGTATTTTTACGCATTAGCCAGTGCCGAGGGAATGAAGACATTAGAGAAGAAACAACTTACAATATGAGTGACACCTTACCAGTTAATAAGTGGAGATTTATACAAACTTGGTCATGCTTTGAAGTTTTGTATCGGTGTGTGCTAAAGCATGAGCATGAGGAAATTATGAAAGAACCTCATGGTGGAATTGCAGGAGGTCATTATGCATGGGATGCCACCGCACGTAAGATTTTGATGGCTAGATTATGGTGGGAAACTTTGTATAAGAATGTCAAGGAATATGTTAAGGCATGTAATCATTGTCAATGTCTTGGTGATAGGAAATAAGAGATAAAATATAAGTAATAATCCCTCACAGTAATCCCAACAAGGTATAAACTAATATGCAGAAATTATTACAGATCTGAAATAAAATTGCAGAATAAAATAACACAACACAAGGAGACAATATTTAACGTGGTTCACCCAATTTGGGCTACATCCACCAAGAATCACTTGCTCATATTTTATTACAAGCCACCGCTCTCTCAATATAATACCCAGATCCATTTGGAGCTATGCTCAACAAACTCTACAAAATTCACACCCGAATTCAAAACACATCTGCAATACATTTGCTTGTACATCTATCATATGCATAAGACCATATAAATAGACAACTGCTTAAGCAGTTTTACAAAATCAAAACCATGGGCAAAACCCATCCCATAAACCTATGGGTCAAAAACTCGCCCATATGAGAAGAGCACGTTTCCGATATGTCGGGTGCATTTTTCGAGGCCAAAAAAATTACGCCTAAATTTTTTTTTTCAGGCTACGCCCGAACCCCTATTATCATCGGGGCTGCGCGCTCCCAAACCCTTGCTATAGGGGGCTACCTCCCTGGACCCCGGCGAGGATACATGAAAAGTGTACAATACTCTTAGTGTACAGTCTTCAACACTTTCACACATGAAAACAAGCTCCACAACCTAACAATCTCCCACTTGGAGACTAGTTTTCCTCTGAGCAAGCTTCTCAACCCTTCACTAGTTTTCGTGAAGACCAACCAAAGCTGAACACAACTTAGTTTTTCCTGTGACCACCTTGGTCATCATGTGTCCTGGCAGGATTCTCGACCGGTATGAATCTTCTCCAACTTCAACTTCTCTTCCTCCAAAGTTGTCCTGATGAAATGGTACCTTAATTGTATATGCTTTGTCCTAGAGTGGAAAGCAGAGTTCTTAGCTAGGTGTATAGCACTCTAACTATCACTATGCAGCTTACATTCCTCCTACTTATGCCCCAACTCCTCAAGCAAATTGTCAGAACCAAATCATCTCTTTACTTGCCTCGTGTGGCAGAACATACTCACCTCCATGGTCGACAAAGCCACCAGCTTCTGTAGTCGTGAAATCCAGCTCACTGTTGTCCCACCTACAGTGTAAATATAACCTGTCATGCTCCTCCTGCTGTCTACATCTCCAGCCATGTCTAAATCTACATAACCACGTAAAGTGGTGTCTCGATCCATCAGTAGCACAAAATCTGCCCCCATGGTCCTCTCAAATACCGAAGGATCCACTTTATTGCTTGCCAATGCTCTTTACTTGGATCACTCATAAATCTACTCACAGCTCCCACTGCATGGGCAATATCAGGCCTAGTGCACACCATAGCATACATCAAACTGCCAACTGCTGATGAGTAAGGTACCTTGGACATTTGGTTCCTCTCCTACTCTGTCTTGGCACATTGCTCCTTTGATAACTTGAAATGGCTTGCCAAAGGAGTCCCAACCGGTTTAGCATCCTGCATATTAAACCTCTCCAAGACCTTCTTAATGTACTCTTCCTGAGATAAAGTCAACTTTCGTTCCTTCCTATCATGAGATATCCTCATACCAAGGATTTTTTGGCTGCACCCAAATCCTTCATAGCAAAGGATTCACTTAGCTTCTTCTTGAGTACTTTTATTTCCTGCATGTTTTTACCTGCAACCAACATGTCATCAACATACAAACATAGGATAATATAACTTCCATCCTCAAATTTCTTTGTATACACACAATGGTCAGAATGACATCTGATATAACCTTGCTCCATCATGAAGCTATCAAACTTCTTATACCATTGACGTGGAGCTTGTTTCGTGCCATACAAGCTCTTCTTCATTTGCACACACCATCTCCTCTTTACCTTTGAACTCATAGCCCTCAAAGTTGTTGCATATATAGTTCCTCCTCCAAATCACCATGGAGAAATGCATTCTTTACATCAAGTCGTTTCTAAGTGCAAGTCTTCTGCAACTATTCCTAGAGCAGCTTCTAATAGAATTCATTTTTACTACAGGAGAAAAATCTCATCAAAATCTATACCTTTTTTCGTGCAAACCCTTTACTACCAACCGGCCTAGTATCTTTCTTGCCTCCTTCTTCCTCTTTGACTCGAACACCCACTTGTTTTGTAATGCTCTTTTTCCTTCGCATAGCTTCACCAAATCCCATGTCCGGTTCTCCATGAGAGCCTCGATGCTCCTCATCCATGGCTCGCTCCCACTTCTTATTGGCATCTACCCACCGCATTGCTTCATCAAAGCTCTCGGCTCTCCACTATCAAGTGAGTAATAAATAATAAAGAGAAGGAGAAAATGTTCAAGTTCTTTTTTTACCCTATAAGACCTCCTCACTATAGGAGTTTGGGGTTCCTATTGAGTAGGTTCCTGAACTGATTCATGGGTCACTTTCCCATCCGGAAGATCCTCTACCACTGCATATTCTTTCTTGGATTCTTCCTTGTTTTCCTACAACTATTGCTTATACATGACTTTCTCATTAAAGACCACATCCCTAGACCGAATGATTTTCTTGTCCTTAATACTCCAACATTTAAATCCAAAGTCATCACCACCATAACCAATGAAAGTACATTTTTCTGATTTATCCTCTAGCTTGGTCCTATCATCCTTGTCTATATGAACAAACACCTCACATCCAAAGACTCTAAGAAATGAATAATCAACTTTCTTACCATACCATGCCTCCTCAGGTATGCCTCCATCCAAGGCACTTGAGGGTCCTCTATTTATCAAGTACACAGTTGTGCTCACCGCTTCTACCCAAAAAGAAAGAGGCAGTCCTGCATGTAACCTCATACTCCTAACACGTTCCATTATTGTTCTGTTTCATCCTTTCCGATACCCCATTCTCGTCGCGGAGTTCCCGAACCATCTTTTTTGCCTGCGGATTCCATTCTTAGAACAATAATCATTAAATTCATTGATGCAATACTCCTCCATTATCCGACCCGAGACATTTTAGCTTAAGACTGTTTCATTCTCTACCAAGGCTTTCCATTTAACAAAAGTGTCAAATACATCAGATTTATTTCTAATACAATAAACCCAAACTTTCCTTGTTGCATCATCAATAAAAGTAACATAATAACTTGAACCCCCAAGAGATGATACCTGAGCCGGCCCCCACACATCAGAATGTACTAGCTCTAACTTACTCTTTTCTTTGTAGGTCCAACCTTGAGAAACCTTACTCGCTTCTGTTTCCCATATATGCAATTCTCACATAAATCCAAACTTGTTTCTGTATATCCAGGAAAATTCTTCTTTATGATGTTCATGCCCTTATGGCTCATATGACCGAGCCTATAGTGCCATAATGTTGTATCATACATCAAGCCACAAGATTACAATCATTAGTACTATGGTTAAATACAAGGTTCCAACCTTCTTACCCTCTTGCCACCACAAGAGCACCCTTTGTAACCTTCCAAGAGTTAGTCAGTAAATATCACAAGACAACCATCACTTCCCAACCGCCCGCCGATATCAAATTTCATCTTAATGTAGGCACATGTCCGACATCCTTCAATAGCCAAGTATTCCCATTCGCATCTTAACCTAAATGTAACCTTTTCCAACTATGCCGCAAAGCTCATCATCACTAAGAAAACATGCCCAAAATCTCCTTGAACATAATCAACAAAATAATGCCTATGTGGAGAAGCATGGAAAGAAGCCCCGAATCTAAAACCCAAGATTCAAGAATATGTGCAAAGAAAGAATCAAAGCATCCCGACATACATTACCGTTGCCATATTTGCCTCCTTTTTTTTCTTCCCGTTGTTTCTTCTTATCCCAAAGCTCCCAACAGCTCCTTCTTCGCATGCCCAAAGCTTTCCACAATTCCAAAGATACAATCTTGTTCTTGGATTTTGACTTTGCCCGATCTTTCAATTTTCCACGATTTCCTCTATTCTTCTATCTCCTCTAGTTTCCACTATCAAAGCATTCCCTCAAGTAGAAAATTCCCAGAGCTTTTTCTTCGCATTTCCTCGCTTAGAATCACCCCTATAACATCCTCAAACTTCAACTTCAAGTTACTGAACCGAGTTACTTACCTCCATTACTGTGCTATTCCAACTCTCAAGTAAAGAGCACAGAATTAATAAAGCCCTAACTTCTTCATCAAATTCTATCAGAATCAAGCTAGCATATTCACAACTGTATTGAAATCATTTAAATGATATGCTATTGAACTATTCTCAAACATCTTCATATTAAACAACTTTTTCATTAAAAATATCTTATTAGAGGCAGAGGGTTTTTCATACAACTTCCCTAATGCATCCATTAGATCTTTTGTAGTCTTTTCCTTTGAAAAATTAAATAATATCGAAGATGCAAGACACAACCAAATCGTTCCAAGTGCCTTCCGATCCAACAAATCCCATTCCGCATCTCTGTCATACTCGAGGTTTGTTCACCTTCTCAAAAAATGGAGTATAAAGATCCTTTTGATAAAGGTAATCTTCCATCTCGTATCTTCCAAAGACTAAAATTTGCCCGTTGAATTTATCAACCCTAGATCTTCCATCATCTCGCCATAGCTCCCACTCAAGATAAAACTTTCCCTACTGATTCAAAACTTCAAAAACCAAACCAGCTCGATACCAATTGATAGGAAATAAGAGATAAAATATGCGGAATAATCCCTCACAGAATCGCAACAGTAGAAACTAATATGCAGAAATTATTACAGATCTGAAATAAAATTACAAAATAAAATAACACAACACAAGGAGACAATATTTAACGTGGTTCACCCAATTTGGGCTACATCCACCAAGAATCACTTCTCATATTTTATTACAAGCCACCGCTCTCTCAATACAATACCCAGATCCGTTTGGAGCTATGCTCAAAAACTCTCTGTAATTCACACCTGAATTCAAAACACATCTGCAATACATTTGCTTGTACATCTATCATATGCATAAGACCATATAAATAGACAACTACTTAAGCAGTTTTACAAAACCGTGGGTATCAAAACCATGGGAAAAATCCGTCCCATAAATCTAAGGGTCAAAAAACTCACCCATATGAGAAGAACACGTTTCCCGATATGTCGGGTGCATTTTTTGAGGCCAAAAATTTTACGCCTATACATGAAAAGTGTACAAAGACTCTTAGTGTACAGCCTTCAACACTTTCACACATGAAAACAGCCCACAACCTAACACTTGGGAAAGTTGGAACCCAAGATGAGATGCCTTTGGGACCTATTGCAAGTGTTGAACCTTTTGAGAAATGGGCGATGGACTTGTGTGTCCTATTTCCCCACTTGTGCGTAGGGACTCGAGACACGCTAAATTATAACTTGTACATACTATGTTACAATGTGGGTAGAAGCATCACCTACAAAGGATCGTGCATGGAAGCTATAACAATTATATTTCTCTAGGAAAACATTATCGGTATGTATGGATGTCCGTTGAGCTTGACCAAGTTGATAGGGGCACTCATTTTCTTAATAAGACTATTAGAATTCTCTTAGATGAGTTTCGGTGGAGCACCACAAGACAACACCCTATCACCCGCAGCTAATCGTAATGTTGAGGCTTTCAACAAGATATTAGGACACACTATGACAAAAATATGTGATGTTGGAAGGAAAGACTGGGATGATAAAGTATTTTTTGTACTTTGGGCATACAGGACTACTTACAAAATATTGAACAAGGCCACACACTTTCGTAAAGGTGTTTCAGCAATGAGAGGATATATTTCCTATAGAATTTATGATTCCCTCCATGTGTATTACATGCATAGGAGGATTGGATGATGAACAAGTTGTTGAAGAGTGCATAGAAAAATTGATGCATTTGGATGAGTGGCGCGCTATTGCTTAATGGAGTCAAAAGACGTAAAAATCGAGAATGAAAGTATGACATGATAGACATATTTAGAATAAGGAATTTGAGGTTGGAAAGATGGTTCTTCTGTATGATTCAAAGTTTGTGTGCCACCCTGGGAAGTTGAAATTTCATTGGTTGGGACCATTTGTAGTAATAAATATATTGGAATTAGGCACTTGTTAGCTACAAGCGCTGGATTAAACTCTATTTTCCAATTACTTCAATGGGAGTAGGCTGAAGCCCTACTATAAATAAGTCTTGTTGGTGTTTGTAATAAGGTAGTATAGCCATTTTAGCTTAGGTTTCCCTTTAATGCATTTTCTTTATATGTGTTTCATTTTAGTGTTGATATGCTTTGTCAATTTAGTTCAAGTGTTTTGTTGTAATAAGAAGGCTTGTGTGCCTTTAGCTGACACGCCTATTGATTCATCGCAGATGACCGCACATACTTTTAGTTTGGGTGGATCGGAAATAAGAAGTGATTGGTGCCTTGATACAAATTGGTGTGCATTATGAAATTATAGGTGTTCAAAGTGAAGATGGTTTTGAAGAGAATTCCAATGAAGTTTTCTCATATTGAAGACCACACGTAGTTAGATGAATGCACAATGTAACGCGAGGTAAGCAACAACATAAGATACTACTTGGTATGAGGCATTGTGGTGAAGTACTTCAAACGCAAGGGAGTGCGTGTAAGGAGGTTTGTGGTCGAAAAGTAGTGAGCACCATAAAAGGTTATGACCGAGGCATGAAAGAATAAGATGTGATGCATGAAGCGTGAAGGATCGAAATTAATGCCGCGTAGTTGATGAGCGATTAATGTGGGGATTTTTAAAAAACCTATAAAATACGTGATTGCAACATTATTTTTACTTTGCATCCTGGAGATATTGAGCTAAGAATGCGACAAAGTGTGAAGAGTAAAGAGCGATTGATTGAATGGAAAAAAGCAAATTCACGACACAACATTGATAGAGCTCCGCATGAAGGTGTGTTTGAGCTTGTTAGGTGGGTGAGGAAGGAAGGTTCGCGTGGTTAGGGTTTTAAGGAGGTAGATTTGCGGCTAGGGCATATTAGGGCACGAGAAATATGAAGAACCAGAGGGGATCGAGGAGTGTAAGGGAAAGGTAGTGGAAAGATTGTAGTTTTAGAGCACATTATTACTTGAGCAGAGTAAATGGCACCAAGGAGAGTTTTGGTGAAGGAGCTCAGTAATGAAGAGGAACCACAAGAATGGTTTGCAGAGATGCAATACCCAAGTGGAAGTAATCAAGGAAGTGTTATGTTATTTAGCCTATTTTTATGTGTGAAAGTGTTCAAGACTATACATTAAAAGTAATGTACAGATTTCCACATTTGTCTCACGCAGAATTTAGGGCCAAAGTAGAAAATTGTTTGGCCTCTAAAAATGTGCATGATATTTCGTGATTCCTACTCTTCTCATATGGGTGATTTTTGACCCATAATTTTATGGGACGGTTTTGGCCCATGGTTTTGATATCCATGATATAGTAAAATTGCTTAAGCAGTTTTCACTCATGTGGTTTTGTGCATATGGTAAGGTTGATGTAACATTGCAGATGTGTGTGAATTCGGGTGTGAATTTCAGAGAGTTAGTTGAGCATAGCTACAAACAGATTTGAGTATTGTATTGAGAGAGCGGTGGCTTGTAATAAAATTTGAGTAAGTGATTCTTGGTGGACATAGCCAAAATTGGGTGAACCACGTTAAATATTGTCTCTTTGTATTGTGTTCTTTTTATTCTGTACTTTTATTTCAAATCTGTAATATTTTTTGCATATTAGTTTCTACGGTTTCGATTCTTTGAGGGATTGTTCCACATATTTTATCCCTTATTTCCTAACAGGAAGTTCTTGGACGTCCTAGCTGGCCAAATGCAAGATTAGTGATTTGAATCACCAGATTTAACAAACTATGAAGGACTTAAAAGCGAGAGACCGTATCAAGACGAACAAGAGGACTATTGATGGGAAAAGGGTGATGGATAATTTGGTATACAAACTATTGGAAAGCGTCGAGTAATGAAGTTGTATGAGCTATCATTCTTTAGAAATCTAGACCATTTGTTCTAGTGGTGTTAGGGAATAAGAGATAAAATATGCGAATAATCCCTTACAGGATCGCAACAAGAGAAACTAATATGCGTAAAATATTATAGATCTCAAATAAAATTGCGTAATAAATAACACAACACAGTAGAGACAAGATTTAACATAGTTCACCCAATTTGGGCTATGTCCACCAAGAATCACTTGCTCAAATTTTATTACAAGCCTCCACTCTCTCAAGACACTACCCAAATCCATTTAGAGCTATGCTCAACAAACTCTGAAGATTCACACCCGAATTCAAAGCACATCTACAATACATTTGCTTGTATATCTATCATATGCATAAGACCGTATAAATAGATAATTGCTTAAGAAATTTGATACAAATACAAAACCATGGGCAAAAAGCGTGGGTATCAAAACAATGGGCAAAAAACCGGGTATCAAAACAATGGGCAAAATCAGGTATCAAAACAATGGGTACCGAAAAAACCATGGGCCCAAAAAAACAGCCCATAACAATGGTTAGCATCCATTACCCATGGGTTAATAAACCACCCATGAAAATTTTCTTGGGGCTTCGCCCCGAACCCCCCGACCCACTCACCGAGCGAGACCACCGTAAAAATACCCGAGTGTAACACATAGAAGTTGTACCACACTCTAACATGAAAATAGGCTCCACAAACATAACAAGTAGCTTATGTCACGAGTACATGAGTATTTATTTTATGTCGTGGGAGACGAATGCGAATTACAACAAAGTTGGCCGCAGTTACTGAGGTTTGCGTGACTATGGGTCAAAAATTATGGGATATTTTTTGATGATGAGAGAGTAGAGGCAATGACCATCATATTCCATTACTAGAAGGGAGGTTAGGATTCTAATGTTAGAAACGTATAATACCTAGCTACAAGGGTAGTGGTGTGACTAGTCAGTTGTAAGTTGGGCACCTCGGAGAGGTGGAAGGAGGTGAACAAGACTTTGGTTATACATAGCGCACAAAATGGCAAACAAAACATATTATAACATTGCATGTTATATTTTAGAGAGCTTAGTGGCGGAAGCACGCATCCAAGCGAGATAAAGGTGAGAAGATAACTTGGGGTGCCATTTTACTTCGATTGTGTTTTGTGAGATTGGTGTGCCCAATGGCGTGAAGAAGAAATTATGGGAGTACCCCATGGAGAACAAGTACCCAATGAAGAATTTTGTGAATTATATGTGCCACAACTCAATTTATGATACCTACAAGCAATGCTAGGAGAAATGGTACATAAAGATGTGTCGTGCATTTAAAGTGGAATGACACATAACACGAGAGTTTTCAAGTGTATTAGAGGGGTAGGTGAAGTTCGCGGCTTATCAACATTTTTTCTTTGGTCATTTTTACAGAAGACAGGTGAAAAGAGCCCTTGGTGTAAGTTACGATTCTCTTTCACAACACATTATTTTAAATATTTAGTGAATCGGCTACATAACACATGGAAACTAAAGTTTTATGTCAAAAATGTAGACGTAGATATCCATATTTTGCGCAAAACATATGTGTACCCTAATAAGGATGCGTACGTGGAAACAATGGATTCATATAATATCGATATCACTCCGAGAGGTTATGGCAAAGAGAGAAAATTGAACCCGCGCATGTATATGTGTATTTAAGGTCGAGGTTCAAGGAAGGAAAAGTCATTGCAGGCGAGGAATTTTCACTACCATGTCCTCCAAAAGGTAAACAAAGTGTGGCCACAAAGAGGTCACGAAAGAGACACCTCCTGTGCAAGTCAAGCAAGACTTAGAGAATGTTTTGAGAGGGAATAAGAAGAACACGAGGATATTATGCGCTAGATGATGGCGTGAAGAAAATTATGTAAGCGTGTAAGAATGAGGATTTGGACGTTGGGACTTCCCAGCCTGTAAGAAGGTCACCACGTGTGAAGAATAATGAATAAGAGAGGAAGAAAAATCACGAGTACATCCTGGTGAAGGATAATGATGAAGAAAATTCATCAAGTGGGGGCACACACAATGAGGTTTCTATGCCTAGACTTTAATTTAAGAGAGATGAAGGGGGGCGGTGAGAAACCACAGTTTGAGATAGAATTCCTCAACACTAGCATACATGAGTGCGAGGAAGAGAGATATGTTGGTGTAGATACGGAGATAGAGGACAATGTTGCACACCCAATGTGTGGACCTAAGGGGGAAACTAGAGAAGAGAATCAAGAGGGCACACAGACACACATGAAAATACAAAGCAGCGCACTCATCGAGCAAAGAGATGAGGAGATGGTGCAGACACATAATATCGGGTACATCAATGACGCTTCAAGAATTATATGTGCCAGTTCCAGAGTACTATTCGAAGGAACAAATATATGGATGGGAGTTGATGGATCCGAAGATGGAAAATATGCACACCGAAAGTAATTATCATGGATTATGCGTAATCACATGGATAATCTTGTATTTGATGTGTGCAAGGAGTCATGTGTGTCAAAAATAACAAATAAACCTCTACATTCTAGACACGTGACCATCAAGCCGACGGATTTCTCGTATGAACAAGCAAACAATGTGTTAACAAAGATAATTGCAGAGGTCATGTGTCGAAATATTGATAAGGCAGCTACCTTAAGAACTTTTCTCAAAGACAAGAAGGATAAGGAAGAGGAAACGGCGAGCCTAAAAGAAGTGAAAGAGAAGGTAGAGAATAGAGTGGAGAAGATTGGGAAGGAGATACTAAAAGCGAGGCCACAATATAATGAACATGTAATTGGTATGTTTCCCTTATCCCCGCATTATTTATGGTACTTGGTACACTTACTATTGGATGAAGGAACTAGTGCGCATGGACCAAGTATGGAAGAAAAAACCACAAAAAGGAGAAAGAGGATACGCTGAGAAAAGACAGAGTAAAGAAGTAGATAGCGTGGAAGATAGTTGAGTATGATGCCATCCTTGATACATTGAGGGATAAGTTGAAAATGGAAATTTTGGCACTGAAATTGTGTGAGGAACATGTGAGCATTATTAAAATAAGGACATTAGAAGAGGAGGATGCGGTCATTTCCTTAAAGAATAATGAGACTTTTAGGCATGAGGAGAGGTTGGTGATGTTAGTAGAAAAGCATGACGCGCTCAAAGCAGCTTGGGATCCTCATGGTGATAGAATTAAGGAATTGGGGAAGTTAATGGCATGCAAAATAGATGTTATGGATGGCATGATCTCAGGTTTAGCAAATGTGTTAAGGGCGTTGAAGCATAAGGGAGAAAACATGACTTTAGATGAAATGAATGTTGTTCTTGGAGATATGAATTTATGAAGCACCTTACTTTAGGGGATAGCGCGAAGGCCGAGGAGCTTTTGGTGGATATGTTTGGAAAATTGGATTTAGAGGTGTACCTTGACCTTAAAGAGAGTGAAGAGGAAGAAATGGTCCGCGCCCGAGAAGAAAAAGAAAAGGGTAAGTTAGAACGCTTGATAGATGGTGAAGAGGACGAGGACAATAACCTAGGTGTTAGCCACACTGAAGGTACGCGTGAGGTAATGGAAAGAATAGATGATAAGGCACACATGTATCACGAGCCTATGAAAATGAAGAAGGTTAACATTGGGTCAAATACAAAGCTTAAAGAGGCCATTATTGGTGATTACTATTCAAACAGGAGGTCACAAATATTATAAAGCTATTACATGACTTTCATGACTTATTCCCTAGAGGCTATCATGAATTGAAGGAGTTAACCCTTCTTAGGAGGAGAGATGCAAATTAAACTTAAAGAATGTGTGCACCCGATTAGAAGAGGCCTTATATGATGAATCCTAATCTGCGCATTAAGGTAAAGGAATAAATTGACAAGATGCTAAAATCTGGAATCATTGAGCCCATTAAGGAATCAAAGTGGGTTAGTCATGTGGTGATAAGCATTAAAAAGGATGGGAGGATAAGGATTTGTGTGGACTATAAAGAATTAAATGATTTATGTGTTACCGATCCTTTCCTACCATATTCATCGAAGAGATCCGGAGGCATAGCAGGCGCAAAATCTACTCTTTTACTTATGGATTTTGGGGTAACATCAATTGCTATCAAAGGAAGATCAGGAGAAGACAACTTTCACCATTGAGTGGGGAATTTTTCCATACATAGTTATGCCCTTTGGACTAAAGAATGCTCCCGCATTGTTATATAAGTGTTTTAAGATTTCATTCATAAATTTTATAGGTATATCTTGATGATTGGACAATGTATGGTCTAGTTAAGGATCATTGTGAAAATTTAAGACTTATGTTTGAAAGATGCATGCAGTTAAACATCTCCTTGCATATTAAGAAATGTGACTTTGCAACACCCTTTGGCTCTTTGTTAGGACATATTATTTGTAAAGAATCCTTGTTGGTAGACCCCATCAAGGTCACTATGATCTTGGGATTGTAAGAACCTAACAATCAAAGTGAATTGCATGTATTTCTTGGTCATACAAGTTATTACAAGAAATTCATTAAGGGATATGAAAATATTGTCGCACCCATGGAGGAACTATTGAATTTTAAAAGAAAATTATATTAGGGTGAGGTGTAATAGCTAGTGTTTGAGACGCTAAAGGAAAGGCTTACTACTATGCCCATTTTACATTTTCCCTCTTGGGAAAAACCGTCTCATGTTCATGTTGATGTTTCTAGAATGACGATTGGCACTGTGTTAGCACAACCAAGTGAAGGAATTGTAGACGCGTGATGTTTACACTCGTTGAACAAAATTATACAACTACTGAGTGCGAAGCTTTGTCCATGATTTACACACTGGCAAAAGTTCAGAAATACTTATTAGCTACACCGTTTATATTCTTCATAGATCATATGGTGCTTAAGTATTTGGTGAAAAAGCCTATTTTACAAGGGCGCATTTGTAGGTGGATACTACTATTTCAAGAATTTTAGTTTACAATTGTTGTCAAACCAAGAAAAAGTAACTCGTGGGCTTGATCATTTGTTGAGGATCAACTCGTCGAGAATGCGCAGATCATTGAAGATGTAATGTCGGATGCACAACTATTTAGATTTAATCACACTGACCATCGAGTTAGAAGACATTGCAATATTTGTGTGCATTTGGATAGAGCCTAAGGGAATGAAGACATTAGAAAAGAAGCAACTTGCAATACATGCAACACCTTACCAGTTGATAAGTGGAGATTTGTACAAACTTGGTCATGATGAAGTTTTGCGTTGGTGTGTGCTGGAGCATGAGCTGAGGTAATTATGGAAGAATCTCATGGTGGAATTACAGGAGGTCATTATGTAGGAGATGCCATTGTGCACAATATTCTAATGGATGGATTATGGTGGGAAACTTTATATAAGGATGTCAAGGATTATGTCTAGGATCGATCTTTTCAAAGAACATGGGAAGCCGGGAACCAGAGGTGAGATGCCTTTGAGACCTATTGCAAGTATTGAACCTTTTGAGAAATGGATGATTGACTTTTTGGGTCCTTTTTCCCCACCCGCGTGTAGGACTGACACATGCTACATTATAACTTGTATAGAATATCTTACAAGGTAGGCAAAAGCAACACCTAAAAAGGATTACACAACACCTACAATAACAAGATTTCTATGGGAAAATGTTATCAGCAGTATAGATGTTTGTTGAGCTTGAGAAGTGATAGAGGAACACAATTTTTGAATGAGACTATTAGAATATTATTGGTTGACTTTATGGTGGCACACCGCAAGACAACACCCTATCACCCACAGGTCAATGGTACTATTGAGGCTTTTAACAAGATTTTGGGACATACATTGACAAAGATTTGTGATGTTGTAAGGAAAGACTGGGATGATAAACTATCTACTATCCTTTGGACATACATGACAACTTACAAACGCTTAAATAAGGCCACATCCTTTTAGTTGGTGTTTGGCGTGGAAATTGTATTGCCTATAGAATTTATGATGCCATCCCTATGTATTGCGCACTTAGGAACTGGATGATGAATTAGTTATTGATTTAGTGCATAAAAAATTGATGCAATTGGATGAAAGGATCACTATTGCTCAATGGAGTCAGAAGATAGAAAAATCAAGACAGAAAGCTTGACATGATAGACATATCCGGAATAAGGAATTTGAGGTTGTAAAATAGTTCTTCCGTATGATTCTAAGTTTGCATGCCACCCTGGAAAGCTGAATGTTCATTGGTTGGGACGCTTTGTTGTAATGAAGATATTGGAATCAGACAGGTTTCCAATTACGGTGTTGGATGGCACCTTATTGCCCGATTACTTCAATAGGAGTAGGTGAAGTGCTACTATAAATAATTCTTCTTGGTGTTTGTAATAAGTCAATATGCAAGTTAGATTAGATTTTCCTTTAATGCATTTTCTTTATATGTGTTTCCTTTCATCATTGCTATTATGCTTTGTCAATTTAGTTCAGTGTTTTTTTCTAATAAGTGTGTGTGCACTTTGTAGCTGATTACTATCTAAGTGATTTCATGTGTAGAGGACATGCATATAATTAGTGTGGGGTGGATTATAAGCAAAAGCATGCAAAAGTGAGTTGAGAAGATTTAGGTTTTAAAGGATCGCATATGTCAATGTTGATGTTGGTTGTTGGAATATAGGGAGAATGATGATAATAATGAAAATGCCAAAGGAAAATCCATGTATGGTGAATGAGTGTGTAGTGTAATGTGAGGTAGGTAGCGGCATAGATAGCTACTTGGTATAAGGTGCAGAGGTTGATGTACTTTGGCACATGGAGCGCGTGAAAGGAGGTATCCTGGTCAGATTAGTTTGTGCACTAGAAGGTTGTAGTGAGTGCACAATGAACACAAATTAAGCACAATGAAAGCTCTGCAAAGAAGATAGGAAAAGTAAAAACCTAAATTAAATGTAGTCATACGGTGGTAGTTGGAAAGAAATTAATGCGAGTAAAATTTGAATGCCTATAAATTGAATGTCGGGTGAATCATTTTCACCTTGCCTTATATGAAATTTGAGATTGCTTTGTGCGGCGAAGGGAAAACTTGAGAAATTTTGAGAGAAATCGAGTGCCAAGGTGAAGAATCATGAACCAGAGGGTGAAGGAGAACACGAGTTGTCGAAAGAGTGATTTCCATTGGAGGGAACCCCGGAGTTTGAGACGGAGTGAAGTAGATTTGGAAGGAAACAATAATTCTTCGGTTAAGGTTTCAAAAATAGGGCACAACATACAGGGTTCAAACGAAGAAGTGTAATAATAGTGTTCGAGAGGTTTGTGGCAAGAGGTTTAGAGTACTAAGGATAACAAGGAACAAGGTAATATTTTTAATTTACACGACGAAATGGCACAAAGGAAGGAAGTGACCGCATCACCTAAGAAGAAGGGAAAGGGAAAAGAAAATCCAAAACCTATTGTAGACGTTCATGGAGAATGGTACTCAGAAATGTAATACCCTGATGGGGTATTGATGGGAAAGGAGTGGGTGTCTCATGTAATGGGCATGATCGTGATTGATTACAATGATCAGACATATTTGACGGCACATGACATGGTAATAGAACTTGTCCATCCAATGGAGGAAAGAACCTGGATGATAAGCCTATGTATGATGACTAGGGAAGAGGTTGTTGAAGAAGGTTGGGCTATTGCAACTATATGAGCTTCGTTCTTTGGGAATCTTGAGAGATTATATCAATGGTTAATGTCACGCATGCACAAGGACTATTTCTACATGCATAAAGAAGAAGGATACGCATTACCGCAAAATTAATTGAAAAGTATACTAGTTTGATTAATATTGGGATCTCTTTTGATGATGACTGGGCCAATGTCGTCAAGTGAAGAGGACTTAAGTAGAGTTTGAGTACAAGAAAGGAGGACACACATTCAATATTGTTAAGCTTAATGATATTTTCATAAGGATGGTGCGTGTTTGCTTACAAAGTTGAACGGGAAGGAAAGATGGACACAAGAGAATAAAATATTGTTGCATGTATACAATAAAATATTAAAGAAAACTATATATAATATTGCTTGCTTTATAGCAGAGGATATCATTGATGTTGTTGTTTCACCTCAAATTAATATGATAAAACAAATAAGTAGGTAATGGGTGTAGGATGAATACCGTGTTATGTAGATGGAAGAAGGTGTTGCGTCGTTGTAGACTTTTGATCAAACCGGATGCGAGAGCTTCCTTTTGGATAGGAGGAACTACCTGTATAAGAAACACAACAAAACCACCAAATAGTATTAAATAGCAAGAGTCAAAAGACTACCTAGCAAGGATAGATCTAGGAAGCGTGACACTTCCTCAAATGGTTTTCAATCCTCTGTTTCATACAAAGCTTAATGCGAGAAGAAATGATAAAGCAATTATTCCTACTATAGATGATAAGATTTAGGTATCTTCTATAACACACAACAAGTGAATTTAATATAATGTATAAGGTTAGGATTAAACCTAGAAGGTTGGTTGGTTGGTTCAGTTTGCAGTGTCCGATAAATACTATAGGTAGGATGTGGGTAAAAGGTCGGGAAAGGTTCTAGGTTGTTTTGAAGAAGTTGTGTGCTTGTTGGTTATAGGCAAAAATTGTCACCTCGAGAGATTGACGTCGATTAGGTGACCGATGCCGGCCTAGGGGAATAGACCAACTCTCGGTTGGGTGGATTGGTGTCATTAGGGGCAATTTGGTGGAAATTTCAAATTTTGAGAATTGGTCACTCTCTATGAATGCACAGAGAGTGATGGGGATTTAGATAGGTTTGTAGGATTTTTGTTAAGACTCGGAGATACTGATATGTGGGTTTAGGCAAGGTATGGAAGGTATAATGGGTAGAATATTGGACAGAGGCAATGGGGATTAGATTTCAGAAGGTATAAATAAAGGGGTGTGGTTGATAGCTTAATAAAATAATTTAAGCTATTATAAATGACAGAGAAAAGACAACACTTACTTGTTGAATGTAGCCTAGAGGTGGATGGTGGTGGTGGTTACAAAAGGTGGTGATCTAGAGTGAATATGGCAACATGGCGGCATGATGCTTCCTGGTATGGGTGTTGGAGCTCGAAAGAATATATGGGTGAACCAAATGATGTTTGAATGTTGTGATGGGCTCTGGAAGGTTGCAAGGTCACTAGAGTGCTTGAACATTTGAATGTAAGAAGTGTAAGCCAAAGAAGTCATATTCATAACCTAAACAAAGAGTTAGAAACTCTTATTTAACCTAACTCGATGGTAGTTAGGTGATCGACGTTGGTCGAGGGATAATCTTCTTCTGTTAAGGTGAATAAGTCCAAGTTACCAAAAATAGCCTGATCTTTGCTATTTTTGGCATGATTTGAATCCTCATTCCGGGTCTTAAGTGGAGAATGGCACTTAGATAAGTAGGAGTGTTGTTGGAGAATAAATAGGGAATTAATGTTAAGGCTAGGCTAATTCTTGGTTGGTTAGGATAAGTAGGGACTTAGTCTTAGGTAATTAATAGGCTAGGAATAAGTCTTGGGTGAGGTGGTTAGGTGAGGTGTAAATCAACTTAATTAAAGTAATTAAATTAATTGATAATGTGAGGATGAATATTAATTTAATTAAATGTGATAAAATGAATATCACTTGTGGGAAAGGTGGCCATGACTATGTGCATTGTCGAATTAATGAGTCGACAGGGGAGTATGGTACTTGTGACCCAAATTTGGTGTCTACATTTGCCACTTTTTATCGTGTAGCTTGAATTGATAAGCGTTGCTGAAAAAAACAAGATGTAGGTGCCTCTATGTATAAGTGAGAGTTAAGTTGCCCCAAGTATGGGTGGAGGTGATCCCCCTCAAACTAGGAACTGAGGAAGGGATATGATGAGTCAGTGGTAGTTTGATAAAGTGATAAATGAGGTATAGATGGGGTGTAGGTAATGATGATATCATTTTGGGTAAGTGGTAGTGGCATTCGAATGCACAGACATATAAAATGCGACAAGGGACTAAATCGAAGAGCGCACAAACTCTACATCGTCAAAGGTCAATAGTTTATCCGGACAAGGTGGATGTGGTACATGTATTCAAGGTACAGGATACGATCCCGGCAGGATCGCAATGAGAAGTGAGAGTTGGTTTGGATAGGGATTTAGGTAACTTTTGTGTAATACATGTTGTTGAAGTGGATCTGGTTTGGTCAAGGTGTGGGCGGCTTTTGTGGAAGAGGCGTTGTTGGAGGTGGAGTTAGAAGTTGATTAGGTTTAACTAAATTTTTGGTAGGTAGTGTGGTTTTGGGCTTAGGTTGCACCTTCTCGGCTAAATTTTTTAGGATAATGCGAGAAGTAGAAGGGAATGCAGAAGATGGAAGTGTACGGGTTAACCACGGTGAGAGTAGAGGTGCGGTGAATATAGTAGCAGGAGACAATAGAGATAGTGTAGGTTAATGGGAAGATAAAGGCACGGGTAGTGGATTAGGTGTGGATAATGTAGATGATGTGTTCAAAAAGGGAAATGAAAGTGAAGGCGTAGGTGCAGGATGAAAATGTAAAGCAGGTAAAGGTGTGGGTGCAGGCTAAAGCGGTGATGAAGATAAGGACATTGGTGCGTGTTGAGGATGTGATGATGATGAAGGCGTGGGTGTGGGCTGTCGTACTTGGGGTTTGTTTCTTTGAAGAGGTAAAGGTGTGGGAAAATGAGGTGATGAGGGTGTAGATGTGGGTTCTCACACCTTAGGCTTGCCTTAGTGAAGTGGTTGCTTGACCAAGGGTGTTCTCTACTTAGAGTTAACTATAGGAAATCTATTATTAGAGTACTTGTATGCTTTTGTATTCTCTTGTAAAGGTACATGGCTATTATTAACATGTAGCCTATTTTTGGAAGGTGCATAGGCGGTGAAGGGAAAGTCCCCACCCCTATATATATGTATTAATTTACACAGCTTTTGAGATACCCATGATTGTAGATTTATGTTTTGGATTTGTTAGCGCACATAACCATGGAAACAAGATCTTAAATGTATGAATCTTCTATGTTTTTCAAGTATTTAATACAATGGATCATATTGGCTAGATATTGGTGTTAGATGTGACTGAATATGGTTCTTGCATGGTAAATCTCATTATAATCATTGTTTAGTCAATCTTTTATATGTTTATATTTAGATCTAGTTTATGCAACCTTTGTGGTTTAATTGGTTATCTGTTATAGACATGAATTATATTTGTAATCATGCTAACATTCTAGACAAGCAACTCTAAAGAGGGACCTGGTACCCTCGCGCTTTGGGTGAGCGCTCGATTGAGATGAGTAATGTGCTAGCACGCTTTGGGCTAATTACAGTGAATTCTAGGCTGCATCAATGTTTTATTGGAGGATTTAGTGTATCTATTTACTTTTGGATAATAAGGTGATGAAAAGTTGAGTTTAATATTGAAGGTGTCACAGAGATTTTTAAATTATTTATTTTTAAAGGATTTTCCATTATCTGTGATAAGTTTATGTGGGATGTCGAAGTGACATATAATGTGTTGATATATGAAATTAATAATAGGTCTGACTTAGTTGATGTCAAAGGGATAACTTCAACCCATTTGGTGAAATATTCAATGGCTATGATAATGGAATGATGTTGTTGAGATGACTTGGGATTGATGGCCCCAATGAGGTCTAATCCCCATTGAGAGAAAGACCATAGGTCCTAAGCGGGTTATAATGTTTGACTGGGGATGTGGATAATATCTGAATGAATTTGACATTTCACACATTTCTTAATGATACTCACAACAATCCTTGGTAATAGTAGGCCAGTAATACCCTAGTTGTATAACATGTTTAGCAATGGAATTTCCATTGAAATGACCTCCACAAATACCGTCATGAACTTCTTCGATGGATTTGATTGATTCATGTGACTTAAGGCATCTTAATAGGATACCATCAAAACTTTGTTTATAGAGTATACCACCAATGATGATGAAGCGAGTGATGCGTTGAAGGAATGATCATTTAACATTACGTGATAAATCGGATGGGATTTTGGATTTAGTGAGATAGTCATAGATTTGAGTATACCATGAATCAATTGGATTATCATCAACAATGTTGATAGGAGGAAGTTAATTTTGATGTGAAGGATGATTCAATCGTTGAATGACGATGGATAGTTTAGTACTATCTTTTGACTCTTCAATTTTTAATGGGATAAGGGATCCCAAAGAGGCCATCAGTATCTGCAAACCTATTAGAAGATCGTGGGATGGCTTGGATGGTGTAGTGATCAAAAGTGTCGAGGAGAAAGTCAACGTTGGCTTTATATTTTTGTAGAATTTCATTTTTACATTGATATTCTCCTTTAACTTGACTAATAACAAGTTATGAATCTATATAGATGTCTAAGATATGAACACCTAGAAGAATAATGGTGGTGAGATCCATGATTAAAGCCTCATATTCCGCTATCTTTCTAGTGCATTCGAAGTCAAGTTTAAATGATAATGGAATAGGAATACCCCGAGGAGGGATAATAACGACACTAGCTCCTCCCCTTCCTAACATTTAGGACCATCAAAGAAGAGAGTCATCTTGATATGGATGAATGTTTATTCGTTGAAATTACTAATGGATTCATCTAGAAAGTACTCATGAGGAAGTTGATTATCTGGTAAGGGAGCATCAACGAGCTAGTTTGCAATGACTTGGCCCTTAATATATTTTTGTGATATGAATTCTAGGTCAAACTCAGTCATAATCATAATCCATCGAGTGATACGATCACTATGATATGGTTTAAAGTGTATAGTTTTGAGGGGATTGAAGTTATTGACAATGGACGTTTTATAATTAAGAAGGTAATGACATAACTTGGAAGTGGTGAAGTATAAATCACAACATAGTTTTTCAACTTCAGTGTAATGGGTTTCATATTCATGGACCGTGAGGTGATATAATTTGTGGCTTGTTCTTCACCTTAATTATCACGGTGGGTGAGCATGGCTCCAAGAGCATGTTCAAGTAGATATGCATGCAGAAGTAAAATAACTCTCCTTCACATGGTGGAGTGGGAACAGGTGAATGTGATAAGAGATACTTCTTGATTTCATCAAAGGCATTTTGTCAATCAGAATCCCAATGAAAATCTATGTCCTTACGGAGGAGGTGATGAAAAGGCTGACAACAATCAAAGAGTTGTGATATGAAACATCATATTGACTAAAAATTTCCCTGAAGGCTACGTAACTCGTAATATTAGATGGTGGAGGCATTTCAATGATGGCTTTAACCTTTTTGGGTCTACTTTAATACCTCAGATAGATATGATGAATCCTAAAAGTTTTCTAGTAAGGACACCGAAAACGCATTTTGTTGGGTTGACAAAGACAATATTGGATGAGATTAGTAAAGATTGACTCAAGGACAGTAAGATGATATTTGCGTTGTTTGGAATTTCCTAAAAGGTCATCAACATAATCTTTGATTGTTTTGTGAATGAGGTCATGAAAAATGTAGGTCATGGCTCGCTAATAGGTAGCTCCTACATTTTTAGGCCAAATGGTATGACACGGTAACAAAAAGTTCCCCAAGGGGTAATGAAAAATGTTTTGTGTTGGTTATCAGTAGTAATAAGAATTTGATTATATCCTAAAAAACCATCCATAAGGGAAAGCATTTCATGGCCCATTATTAGGTCAATGAGCTGATCTATGTTTGGAAGAGGGAAATCATCTTTCGGACAAGCAAGATTGAGATCCCTAAAATTTGTGCAAATACGTAACTTACCCGATGCTTTAGTTACAGGCACAATATTAAAAACCCATTATGAATAATCAATAGGTATAATGAAGTTAGCAGACAAATGACATTGTAACTCTTCCTTAACAAGAAGAGCTATGCGGGGATGCATTTTACAGAGTTTTGTTTAACTAGCTTAACGTTTGGATATGTGACAATATTATGTACTACAATATTGGGATCAATTCTAGGCATATCACTATATGACCAGATGAAGGCTTGATAATATTTTGATAAAAATGAGGTGAAGTCATCTAGTTCCTATGGACTCAATGACTAGACTGACTTTAACTATACGAGGATCTTGAGAGGTTCCTAAGTTAACGTCGATGGTAGATTCGTTGAGAAGAGTTGATGTTTCAGATGGTAAGGTTTTCTGAAGGAAGTGATCTTCAGCTCCCATATGCGAAAGGATGTCTTGATCATCCTGAAATTGAAGGATATTTATGATAAGCAATTCTTCCTAAACCATTTCTAGCCAAATAAGAGGTATTTGTTTGGTGTTGTGATTAGATTGATAAGTGAGCGGTCCTAAGGATATAATATTGACTAAAAAAATTTTAGGTGGGATGGGCACAACGTCATCTACATCCATAGGGTCTTCAAGGGATGTTGGTGATGATGGGTCTAATTTAGTAATGAGCATGGATGTAGCGGTTTGGATGTAGTAGCCTCAGATGTTTCAAAACTGGGTTTCTTATAACCTAGACCATATTTTTCATAAGTTTTAAGATAACATTGGATAACCACATCATGTATTCCATGTTCATAATACCCAAGGAAAAAACCTCTCCATGTGCAATAATGGTGAAGATACATACGGGTGAAATTTGGATTATCTAAAGACTTGAAATCTAATGTGAAAGGCATGGCAATACCGTGTTAATCAATAGTATGAGATGAAGGTTGATCGAATCCCCATAGACAAGATTATTTTTAGGTAAGTTGGACCGTAAGAGATAACATATCCCACATTAGGGTCATACGTAGGTTGTTTTTCAGGGTGACCATAAGTCTTTGGTGAATGAATTTGATTAAGCATGAGGAGACGATATCCTCCCAACATGAGGCATTGTACAACATCACTAAGGGAAGAATCATCCAAGTAATTTAGAAGAAGGAATATATATGCTAGTGGAAACTTCATTGGATGACTCAGATGTGGATATGGGAACAAGTACATCATGTAACAATCAGCGAAAGGATTGAGATATGCGGGAATAGTGAATTTCGACCCTCGTGTTCATAGTTGAGACAACGATGAAGAGTCGATGGAACACAATGCATAGTGCATATCCATGGGCATCCTAATAACATATTATATTGAAACTATCCTTTTATGATGTAGAAGAGCTCGGGAGAGTTTTAACACCAACTTTTAGTGGTAGAATGATGGTGCCTAACATGGGTGCGATAGTGTCGTTGAAGGATCATAATAAGACTAGTGTTTGGGTGACAACAGTATTGAGTAGTTTAAGTTAATCGAAAGAAATGGAGGATATAATGTTAATAGTGGCACCACTATCAATCATTACCCTTTTGATACGAACATCATTAATTTGAGTTGTGATGAAAAATGGTAAGTCATGATCTTTTGGTTTGAGAGAAGGTATTTCAGATAGTTTGAATGATATGTCGACAGATGCTTTGAGAGCTCCTACAAAGTTTATAAAAGATTATGGATCATTTAAAGGATTTTTATTGATCGAAGGGCTTCCATTATTGCTTTTTTATGAAGTGGTGATGTTTGTATCAGTTCATATAATGACATTTTGACAGGAGCTTGGTGTAATTGTTTAATGACAACCTTTTGCATCACGGTGGATGGTGAAGGTGGTGCAGCGAGGATAGAAACCTTGGTCTTAGGTGACATTGTTGGACCAGATGTTTCAGAGCCACCGGAATGGATAATTTAGGTTTATCTGAAGGAGGATTTATTTCTGGTGGTGGAGGTATGGCTATATAGGTTTTATCTTTCTTAGGTTGAGATGGGTCTGTGTCATAGTTCTATGAACGAGTAGTGATATATATACAACATCGACCGATGGGAAGGAATTTTGACATGGGTTCCTTGGATTTTGATAAAGGCGACAACAATGTTGATGTTAATGTTGCATGTGATTCGGAAGGAAGGGAAGTTGTTGATGTTGTATGTGATTTAACTGGAAGGGAATCTGAATTTGGTAGCTTTTGTGTAATCAAGTGGAAGGATTTATAATCCTCAATGGAATGACCTCGTGTTCTATGATATTCACATGAGACATTGAAGTCATACCAAGTGGGTTTCCATCCTCATGAGTCTGATGGTTTGAGAGGTGGTAATGTTATGAGTGATTGTTGAAGGAGGTCTTCTAAAATAGTTGCATAACACCCTTTCGGTGCATATGTAAATGACGATGGAGTTTTAGATATCTTATCTTCTAATGGAAGTAAGATTTTGGTCAGGGGTTGTTATGTTATTGGTTGCCAAGGGATCTTGGGTGTTGTGATGGATGAGGGACGAGAACTACTTGTGAAATCTTGATAGACAATCTTTGGTCTTGAAACAATGGGGTGATTCCTAGGTATAAGGGATTGAGGACCGCAATGGGGATTCGATCTAGGGGGATATAGTAGGGACTTTTGAAATATTGAGCAGTTGTCTTATTTATGAGGTTCACATTGTGGAAGCTGAGTAGGTAGGTCTTGGCCTTGGCATGACAAGAGGATCACTAAGAGTGGAAATGACCTTTCTAGGAGGAGATGGAAGAAAAGGCAGAGGGCCACGAAAACGATATGTTTCATTATAATAAGGAATTTTAAAGACCGAACCATGCCCTATTTGTCGGGTCCCTTCGAGGTTTTGGAAAAGCGGGTGATCTTCTTGAAGTTGATGTTAATGAAGGAAGAGAAGATTTAATAATGCAATTAATGTAATCCAAATGACTTGCATGGGTTTTTTCGATTTTAGATTGTTTGTTTTGTGGAGGGGGATGAATATGGTCCAAAATTAGTATAGGTGAAGGTGGTTGTGTTAAGAATGTTTCGAGAGGTATCATAGTTATGTTTGTGAATGAGGGTGTAGTTATAGGGGTATCTACACTAGAGGGTGGAATTGGTAAAGGATATAGGTTTGGTAATGACTTGTGACGACAATAGAAAGATAAGACTAGGATTCGATAGATATGGATTTAGGTTGAATGGGTATCATCGTTGATTATGTCATCGTTGATTGTGTGGATATAGATTTTTCTTTAGAAGGTACGTTTATTGGTTCAATAGATATGGATGTTGATTTAGTAGGTGTGATTGTAGACGTGAGTGTTGACTAAATAGGTATTGGTTTTGATTTAGTAGGTATAGGTGTTAATTCGGATTCAAGAACAAGTATTATTTTAGTAATGGTATTAATAGTGTGATGAGCATGAACAACATTTGTTTGAGGTTGATCAGTGGATGGAGGATGATTTGGAAAGGGCTATTTGAATATGTCAAGGTTTTGATTTGGGGGTGCATTGGGATTATCTAAATGAAGTTCACCCTTATCAATCAAGTCTTGAAGAACATTGCAAAATGTACGACACCTTTCAATATCATGTCCTTTGACCCTATGGTATTTGCAATAGTCATTGTCCCGATACCATGAGGGCTTAGATATGGATGTTTCGATGGGTCGAATAGGTGGGAGAGTTATCATATTTGCAGCTAGTAGTTTATCAAAAACCGCACTATAAGTCTCTCCAATTGGTGTGTAATTACATTGTGGACGTGAACGTTCAGAAGTGGGATTTCCTCTAGGAAAAAACTTGACTACTATCGCATTAAGAAAGCTGATTTAGATTTGTCAGGACTAGAGGATGACTTAAATGGAAACTCAATTCATGGTTTCTTAGGTCAAAGCTTAACACGACCATCTTCTAGAGTGCGTAATTCTAATTTACAGGTCATGGTAAAGGCTTCATTGAAGGTTTGAAACGATTGAATTTGTAATGTTGACGAAATATGTTTGGCACATGATCGGGCAACAAAATCAGCAATAGAATCATCCTCGAATTGTTTGATAGCGTAAAGTTCATTGATGGTGACTTTGTGGGCTATGTTTATAGAGAAGTGTTCTAAAAAAAATTGTGCGAGTTGAGTGAAGGAGAAAAGGGAATATTGTGGAATGTTATTGTACCAATCCAGAGCAGGGCCGATGAGGGACATAGGAAAGGTTCTCAACATGAGGTCTTGATCATGAGCTATTAGATAGAAAGAATGACAAAACGCACAAATATGTTTTTGGGGTCTTCCTTATTGTAGAACTTAATAAATTTTGGAATCTCCCAGTGAGGAGGGTATGCTTTATATGGGACTGAAGGGTGAATGGGTTCATTACAGATTTGATCATAAGAGAGAACATTTTGGGTGCGAGATGAGGCAACTTCTAGACTTGATATATGATTCATAAGGGCTTGAAGAGGGTCATTCTATGCGGGTTGTTGTGAAAATGGACTAGCTTGAAATGCAAACAAACCGGGATGTGAGTATATATGATACTCTTGAGGAATATTTTGTTGTGGAATGTTGTATTGTGGAACATTTTTTTGTGGAATGTTTTGTTGAGGAATATTGTATTGTTGTGGAATGTTTTGTTGAGGGATGTACTATTGAGAAGGAATATTTTGTTGGGGTATATTTTACTATGGAATGTATTGTTGAGAAGGGATGTTTTGTTGTAGGGGAGTAGTTTGTTGTGGAATATACTATTGGCGAGGAATACTTTGTCATTGTAGGATATATTGTTGGGAAGGAATGCTTTACTTTGTTAGAATGTATTGTTGAGAAGAGATGTTTTTTTATAGAGGAGTAGTTTGTTGTGGAATGTATTATTGAGATGCCAAAGGTTGTGAAGATTGTATATATTGATAAGGAAAGTGGTTGTGAATAAGGAGGTGGTTGTTGAAAAAAGCATAGCAAAGGCTGCAGAGGATGGTGCTTGTTGTGGAATATATTGAGTAGGATCAAATTGTGGTATAGAGATTAATGACAATGATTATTGTGGAATGTATTGTGAAACAGGGTGAGTGGTGGAAATTGCACTAGTATTGATTAAAGGACTTGATGTCGGAATAGACATGGTAATATTCTTAATGCTACTAGTTGGTGAGACATGAATACAAAAGTAACAATAGAACTGTTAGAGGTATTTGAGTAACTGAGGATGTTGGAGGGGTAGATAATGAAGCACTAGTATTACTTTGTGGAGGTGTTGAACCAATAGAAGGCTTAGGTGACAATGTATGTTGTTGGGCGGTTGTGTCTTGAGAGGAAACCATATGAAGACTAAGAATATGAATGGAAGATGAAACTTGACGTTTCAATTTTATTCAAAGGTGGATACGAATGTATTTGTTGAATGACAAGTTTGTGATTTGAAATAAGTCTTGCAATGGTAGAGGAAGGATCATATGGAGTTCAAGTATAGATTGTTGATTTAAATCAATAGGATGTGTAAAGCAAGGAATACTGAAAATGGTTCGGATTCAAGCTATTGTGAGGAGCCAAACAAAGGTTCAGGAATATTTGAGGATGGTTCTGGTGTGAATGACTGAATTTGAACACCCCTAGCTTCCAAATAAGCATTAAGGGCAATGGGGTTTGAATCCAACATTTCTTGAAAAAGGGTCTCCTCTTTCAAAGAAAGTGGTTTTCAGAAGATTTTGATTGTGAGTTGGGGAATATGGTTGTTTAGTGTCTTCTTATTCAGATGTATTGAATTCTTGATTGTGAAACTAATGCATAGTTATTAAAATATGTTGTCTCATTTCTTCATTATATTGTTCCTTTATTTCATTCCAAGCTTGTTGATCATCAGTTAAAGGAGTTGATGGAATTGGTTAATGGAATGGGTTTGGTTGTTATAATGGCATAGTAAATGATGGTGTAGATACAATAGTGAATAAAGGTGTAATAATGGTTTAGATAATGGAGTAGATAAAGGGATTTTTGCTACAAGGGTGTGGATATTGGTTGAGACATATTTTCAGCAGTTTGGTTACGAGCTTGTTGTCTTGTTTGTACCATTGTAAATAAACACACACACAAAAATTATCTTAAAAATGAACTAAAATGGGTTAATTACAAACAACAATCAAAAGTAAACAAGATATATTTTTAAATTTTCTTGATTTAATTACAAAGTGAAATGTGTAAAATGGTTAACAAGGGTCCTAGGAAATGGAAAACTAGGGCTGGTTTGAGGTATGTTTAAGGGTGGATTCCTCGATATACTGAAGAAAGTACGTGAAGCCCAACTCGTGGTGTTGTCGATAGGGGCATGGTATTGGGACCTACCCCCTCATTTCATGGTCCACCGCGATAAGGGTTTCGGGTGCTTAGCCAATATATACCAACAGACAGATGATTATACTCGGCCAAAACACCGAGTCAGATTCTCCTCTTGGTGATCAAATCCAAGTAGGTATCCACCTAGGTAGGAATTGTTTTAAATGTGTTTTGTGTTTAAGTGGTTTGGTTATGTGTGAGGGAAAGAAAATTGAATGCAATGGATTATCCTCCTAGTTAATTCTATGTGAAACAGAAGGATGAAAAGTTCGTTTTAAAACCCAACTTGAAATGTCATTTTCGATGAAAACAATCAAACAAAATGCAATACTAGAAAAAAAAAGAAAGTTTTAGGACTCACCGTTAAATGCTCCTACTATTTTTGTTTTTTCTTGTTTGAATAATTTTTCTTCTAATCCAGCAAACAAGATTTCCATAAACAATACCTGCAAATAGGTTAGGAAAAATAAAAAGCAGAAAGCAACAAACAGAAAGGAAAAAGCAAATTGTTAGACTTTGAAAAACACCCAAAGAAATCATTGGTGATTTAGCCAATCGCAAGTGGTTATTAAGAGAGAAATGAAAAATAAAATTAAAAATGGCATTCCAAGATGTTTAGAATAAATTTTACCTCTTCAACTTAACCTAATAAGCAAGATGATAAAACTTACCAAACCTCGAAATGGGAGGTTTAGAGGTACCACGAATGTTAATGGATGATATTTCGTTTTTTTTGCTCTCAGTGTATCAAATAAATTAGCTCCATTCTTGCAAATGACATTGCAATCACAGACACTACACAAAATATTTATTAGTAAAAATAGTAAGCAAGGTTGCTGGAAAAGGCCAGTCCCAAGAAGCCATAGGACTTCCTCGCAAGGATGTCAACCTGTTGTTTACACAATCAAGTGGTTTTGAAAATAAGACATGATATAATGGATAATAAATGTTTTGAAAAATTCAGATTTTATTACAAATATATAGTAGATAATGAAATATGAGATATGTAGACTATGGCTCAAATTTGAGTCTAAATCGGTGTCAAAGTTTTCAGATGAAGGTGAATCTTCCTCTTTAGTAAAATCAAATTCTTTAGGATAGTCTGAATTCTTGTGGTCACTTTGAGATCTTCCTTAAAGAATTCAAATACATATTATGGCTCTTCCTCTTCGTATCGAGAATCGGTTTGTTTCAGAATCGGTCAGTCTTTGAATTGACTTGAGATCTTAATTCTTCTAGTTGAGCTTCATATTGGTATTCGAACCATGCCAAGTCAGCTCAAATGCATAAAAATTGAAATAGGCCTCCCAAAACTCATTCGTGGCCTCACGAATCCTCTGAGTGGATTTGAAGATGTTTTTAGTGGTCTAAAGGGGTTGAGTGAATTGCACACAATTCCAAGTCGTGGAGAACGTCATTGTTCCTCAGTGTAAGGGATGGTGGATAACAAGTAGTGAATGGATGCTAGTTATCTCATGTCCTTGACCACCTAAATCCATCTAAACAATCCATGCTTGACAGTGTGTTAGCATTAATAAAAATATAATAGAAAAGATAGATAAAATTGGATAAATGTTGTAGGTAAGCAGAATGTGTAGGAATCACAGGTGATTCTAGGGAGTTGTAAACAACCTAATAAAATTGTAATTTTCGATCAATATGGTTCGAGGCTATAAACTTTCAAAGGACTAATGTGAGTTAATAAATCAAAATAAATGATTTGAATCAAGAAACAGGATTTGTAGGATATAGTCGACCTTGAATGAGTGTGAAGGATGGGGCTTGAAGTTGACTGGTGATTTTTTGGTCTCCCACAAACTCTAAAGTGATTCCTTTGCTTGCTTGATGAATGTGGATGCTAATGTTGGATAATAATGTGTTGATGTTGATACAATACAACAATGATGAACTTTGATAGAAGACTCGAGGTTTGAAAATGTGAGAAGATGATCTCATAAAGAGGGTATAATTTAGGCTTAAATAATCATTGGTCATTTAACAAATCACCTGCGATTTCGGCCATTTGGAGTTTTTTAGTAAATTGTTGAAACAATTTTCTAATTCGAGTTTTCTTGTTCGTGTTTTGAGGGATAGGATATGAGGTGGTTTTTGAAAATGTTGTGTTGTCTCGTGAGGTGTCAAGGAAAGGATTTTATTAGTTAGATATGTTCTAATTTAGCCTAAGTTTGTTTAGGATATGTATTAGGTTGTTTGATTAAGATATATCAAATGTACGAATATATGATTGTTTGTGATAATATAAGATTTTGATAAGATAATGGGGATTTATAAAAATACCCATGATTGATGTGTTAGGATAAGGAATTAGGGGTGATTTTAAATAATATTTAGAACAACTTAGGTGAATTAAAATATCATGGGATATAATATTTGTGTATATGAGGAAATATTTTATTTGATTGTATTGACATAATTAATCTAATGTGGTGATATATTGCAAACGGGATAATTAAATGAAGATAGGTAAGTGAAAAAATTTAGTGTCTACAATTGTGTGCAAAATACTTGTATATGTGATCATAACTAAGCAAACGTGTGAATGCACATGTGTGTATGGTATAGATAAATGACATACAAGATATCTAACTAGCATGTGTAATAAGATGGCCATATACAAGCAAATGTGAGCATGAATAAAAGCAAGCAAGCTATACGGTATGTTGTGGATGGATGGAATGGTATGCAAGATGGAATGATAGGAGAGCGCGTGTGCCCCAGTGAATGGAAATGTATGCGGTGAGGTTAATTTGGTTTCCCCTCTCAATAGTCAAGAATGAACCACAAATGAGAGTGCATCATCAGGAAATGGTTGAAGTGTGTGTTGTGTCTAACGTGTTATGATGAATGTGTATGTGTGTTGATGAGATGTGACCTAAAAATGATGTGTATGTGACCTTATAGTTGAAACATATATCATGATTAGATGAACTTAGGAGTGGTGATGTATCCTAAAGTGTATATCACTACAAGATGAATAGGGGAGTGGTGATGTAGCCTAAAGCGTATACCACTACAAGATGATAGAATAGGTGATCATTTATCCTATAGTGTATGTCACTAACCTAGGAATGTCACATGATGGGAGGTCGAATGATGAATGTGTAGGTATGATAAGGTCCATTTGATTTGCAAACCCTCAAAGCGATCAGTATGCACCGAGGAACTAAAGTGTGTCATAGGGTAGTGAGTGAAGCGCGTAGAGGAAGATGTCGTATGTGTGATTATAAGAGACGACCATATGATGTGTAGGATGTGTATTGTATGATGTATGAGATATAATGTAAGATGTGTATATGAGAATTTAAAATTTAAGATACGTATGATGTAGTATGTAGAATGAGTAGTATGCAATGCTAGACATGTAGAGAATAAGAGTGTGATACATATGTGATGAATAGTAATATAGTATGTAGGGTATGTGTGATGTGTAGATGTGTAAATGTCGAAATGATGTAGTCTAAATGTAGAGTGTAGGATGTGTGACGCAAAATTAATAGATGTAGTGTGTAGTACCTATGGTGTAGTGTGTGAGGTTCATGTGTAGTATGCCCTCAATAGTCAAGTGTGAACCGAAGCACAAGAGTGTGTCATCGGGTAATGACGATGTGACAACATGTGATGAATATGCCTATGCTAGGAGATTGATGTATGATAATGCAAGGATGAGAAATTTTCTAATGTTAATATGATGGGGGTGATGTGTGAGATGTTATTCCCCCAAGCATGTAAGATGAAGGATGCAATCATGTAATGTCATCTAAAATATCATCACTCTCATGGTCATAATCGAATGGATAAGCATTAGTTACTTGATAAGCAATAGTGTTTGGTTGATCATGCAATGAGCCATTGAGGTGTAAGTTGTACATACCCATGGCATATTCCTCATCAGTAAATGGGGAAGTGGGCAACCATGTGCATACCAATGAGTGAGATTCGATGTATAGAAAGAAAGGAACTATTGAAAATGAATATATGACCAAAAGGCATGGGGAAAGAGATGTCTATAGGATCAAGATCAAGAGTTCCCCCAATGTAATCAAGTTGTGATTGTCCTAATGTAAGTGGTGAAGAGAAAGGAGTGTGTACGAGAGAGAGACTATAAGATGGAAGACATGTAAACCATAAGCAACAATAATAGTGATGAAGCCATAATATAAATGAGGATCATGAGTAGGAGGATAGAGGTCCTCAAAAGTGAAGCCAAGTCAGGCTAAACCATCATGTGTACGTATAATGTCATCGCAAGTAGGATCAAATAGAATATGTTTCCAATATGAATCATTCATGAAGAGTGTGCAAGTAAATGGTAGGCATGCTAGTGTAGGTGGTGCATGTGTAATGGCGATAGAGCTACGTCAATAGACCTGGATAAACCCTTGATAAAGAATCATAGAAGTAATAGTGGCATGTGGCGCAGAAGAGACTGCATATATCACACAAATGGAACCCTCAAGTGGTGGTAAGTGAGGTGGTTCATCCATAGGTTGAGGATCATCTATAGTATTAGTGCATGGAATAGGAAGACTAGTGTTAGGGCGCAGTCACAATATTGGAGCGGATCGTGATCACGCGAAACAATATGCTCAATACCCTCATGTAGGAATTTGACACAATGATGAACAATAGATGCAACTAATTGCATGGCATGCATCCATGTAAGACCAAGTAAAAAGTTGTAGGAAAGCAGGAAAATCAATGATGAAAAACATAGTGGGGATAGTTTTTGGCCCTATAGTGATAGGTAGTGTAATGTGACTGACACATGGATGAACAAAACCATCATAAGCATGCAGTGAAAGACAAGATGGACTAACATCATGAGTTGAAAGACCTAAGAATTCAAGGAATGACATGGGACACAAGTTGAGTTTAGATCCATTATCAATTAAAGTGTGTTTGACACCTACATTCGAATACGACATATGATATGCAAAGGTGGGTCATTGTCAAAAGTAGCGAGGTCAGCATGAGGAGTAGATGGAAAAGCAATATGCTGAGAAAATGCATCCGCAAAGGTATTGTAGACTACATCTAGATGAGTGTTGTTAGGAATATGAGTTGTGAGGAGAAGATTGATGATTTTAGCTCACAATTCAGGATGAAGAAGTAAAAAGTCATAAATGGAGATAGCCATGATGAAGAAACCCTAAGAAGAATGAGAATCCTAGGAGTGTGTAGGGTAGTCGGGCTCACCAAAATGATTAACTAAAATGTGGATTTATTAAGTTAATCTAATAAGTACAACAATAAATAAGAAATAAACTAAATAAGGAAAGTGACCCAAGCAACTAAGTAAATAAAAATGTGAAACCCTAAAGTGAAAGAAGGGTTAGATGGAACTTAGCTGATTAGATGAGCTCGTTGGGGTGTGTCAGAGAGATGGCTAGAGAAACAGGAGGAGGATACGGCGTGACAAATTTCTGAGAAGTGTAGATATGAGAAATGCGAGGTGGGGGTGGGGCACTGGGAGAGGATCAAGGCGCATGTGGGCACCCTAGTCTAATTTTTGGGTTCCCTAGTTTGTGTAGGAGGTCCATAAACCAAATTTATAGGGTCAAAAGATGATACAAAGCCCTCGTTGTCTATATCATGTAACTCACTACTCTATGTCGAATGTCACCAATTATCAATGATGAAAGATAGACTGTAAAACTCTAAAACAAACATCAAACCCTAAAAATAAAAATTTAAATGAAGGGGTCAAATTATCCTCAGTAGCCACAATGGTGGACTTACTAATTGAGTGTTGCACTACATCTCATACTTGAAGTAGTTATGTGTGTGTGTGTGATCATTCCTTGGTGCTCTTATGTCATCGCACTTTGTGAAGTAGCAAGTAATAACTATGTGTAGAAGAATGTAATAAAATGGTAGATAGAATAGAATAAAATTCCCTCTTATGATGTGTGATGCAAATGAACTGGACTTGTCCCTTATGATAGAGCTAGATGGATGCAAATGGAGCATTTGATGGATGCAACCTTAGGTGATGCTAGTAGTGACTAGTGTTTTGTCCCTCATTAAGGTTTCATAACTTTATATTTGTATGGCTCTCTTGTTCTAATTTCGTAATTAACCCCAAATAGGTCGACCACCAAAAGATAGAATGTTCAAATGGATACAAAGTGCCCAAAATTGGCAGGAGTGTACAAAGGATCGGGGTGCCTTGGATCGGGACTAGGGCGCCTATGGGTGCCCTAAGACTTAACACGGGTGCCCTAGTCAAGGCTAAAATGACGCAAAATGACAAAAACATATTAGGCATGTATGTGTAGGAGGTCGGCAGTGATGATAGAAAGAAAAGTAAAATGGCCAAAAGATGAGGGTTAATTAGTACTTTCTTCACTCAAAAAGCATATGAATAGTAGTATAAGACCGGGACTAAATAATACCCAAAGTGTGTGATTTAGTGTCTCAGAGAAAGAAACTAAAAATATATCATACATGAAGTCATATTTATTTTCCTCCACCCACTTGTGTGCATTAAACCAAGGTGTTAGCATGCATGTTCATCATAATGTTAACCATTAAACCATTCATACACAACTAATGAATTTAACCATGGTAACTTGGAAACACATATAATAAGGAAGATGAACAATCTAAATAATAACCAAGATCAATTGCATCGTTATAACACCATAATCATATATGTCAAAAATCATTATCCAACCATAATTATCCATCATTAACCAGAATTCATTACATAACAAAAGTTGATCATTACAATGTACGGCTATTACACCGATGCACTAAACCATGCGCATAAGCATCAAACCCTATATCTATGTCAAAACAACATAACTCGCACTATAATTATCTACCCTTTGAAGAACTCCTAAACAATGACATACATCAAATATATATAGGGGTGGGGACTTTCCCTTCACTGCCCATGCACTCTCCTAATAATAGGCGTGCTCACAAAAATAGCTTGCATGCTTTACAAAAGTCGTTAATAATATATTATACTATTTATACAACTTGTTTAACCCTATTATTAGTCGTATCCATACATGTGCCTTCTTTATCCATGCTTTTCTCTGGTTTAGGATCTTTACTTGAGTGGCACTCCAACTTTGCTTTTCTATTTTTAGCCATGTACTCTAGAAAATCAAATTAGTCCCCGACTTTATCGAAGTCATGCGCTAACCTCCACATGTTTCCATTCCATTCTTCACATGCACACTCCTTGCACACATATCCAAACCTCCGTACATGGCTAGTACTTAGCCATTTCTCCCACTCAACATTACCCCACACTAAATACATTTCGTCTTCCATCAACAATGGGTTTCTCAACTTATCGCTCCAAAGAATCAAAGAATATCCAAAGAATGAAGAAGATGCAGATAAAAGAATAGGGGCCATACACCTCCAACTAATAAAATAATACCCTGACACACTCGTCTTCACTCTTGGGATGACTTCAATAACTTAGGGAAATATTTATTCAGGATGCCTTCTAGCTTTTGCCATTTTCTTAATTCTCTAACTGTTGCAGCTGGCATTGTTCCCATAATCTCTGGTACCTACGCAGGATCCATGTTTTCTCCTTTTTCCTTAAGCTCTCTGAAAATTCCCATGAGTCCTGAGATTACTTCTTCGAAGGCATCCATCCTTCACACAACTAATGACCCAAGCTCCTTAATCCTTATATCAAAGGCATCTCTTAATTGTCTTAAGTGCATCCTTCTTCTTTATTATTTCACCATTTTCTCTTCTCACCCAAGCTTCTCATCATTCTTGGCTACTTACACCTCATTTTCCTCATTGATGGTGTATGCCTTAAGGATGGGATCAAGGTCCTAAAAATTAGTAAGCACCATCCTTCCTTCTTCAACTCATCTTTTATGGTGGTGGCCATCACCTTGTATTCAACTATTTTATGTGCAACTTCTACCTTATTTTTCTTCTACATTGCATATATTTCATCCTCTACGAAGGTCTTTGCGCATATTTATGCTCTAAAGCAGCATTCCTACCAGATCCTATAAGTAATACAAGTGTTGTAGGATATTCATCTTGGCACTTATCTTACAATTTTGAGTGCATACTAGTAATGGAGTCGGCTATGTGTTTGGCCTTTATGAACGCATACTTCGTGCATTTTTTTCTACTTTGCCTCACCTTGAGTCTGTTGTTTCACTTCTTGTTATTTATTCTTCTTATCTTCCAATAATACCTTTATAGTGGCACCTTTATCTAAATTTTGTCAAGCTACTTCTACTACCACTTTATTCAATGCATTCTTGCCTATTCATAAGTCATCTCAATGGGGCTTCATAATCACATGGGTCGCATGTGGCGCCTTCTTCATTATGCCTTTATGCACACTTCATCGCTGATGTCAGAACTCTAGTTCATCTATGTGGGTCTGCATGCTCCATGAGAGCATCTTCCTGGTGCACATGGTCACACCCTCGGGATCCATCATCTCCCAACCATAGAGTTTTTATGTGGATACAATGCTTTGAAATCTCACGTGCAACACTTTGGACTAATCATCAATGTAGCTTCATCCGTGGTGTGTGCATGAATCCTCCCTTCTCTTCCTTCTTATGGTATGCTTATCGGTTGGCACCTACTTCTCCCTTAGTTATGCCCACCGCTTATCTCTCCACCTGAGACTCCTTCTCCTCCCTTGGATCACCATTTCCCTTACCTTCCTCTTCTTCCTGGATTCACAATTGTGTGCTTCATGTTCTTCCACATCATGTTGGACATTCTCATCCTTGGGATCTTCTTCTTCATCCTCCACATCATGGATGATTGGAGTTTCTATCTTGTGTGTAACCTCTTCTTCAAAATTCTCTTCATCATTGTCCTCATGGTGCACCAACTTTTGCCTTCTTGTCACTTGAGGTGTCTTCTTCTCTATACTAGGCTTGGGTGGCGTGACCCTTGGTGATTTTCTCACGGGATTTGACGTTCTTGCACCACTATCTTTCCCCTTGTGCATCCTTTTTCGACTTTCTTGTGTGGCCTTGATCCACACACTATGTTATCCTCTTTCTTTGCCTCCTCTTTCTCCTCCTCATCTTTAGTCTTTTCTTCTTCTTCTTACCTTGGAGGAGTGGCCTCTCGCATGTCCTCTTCATTCCAACAAGTATTCTTACCTTGAGGTGGCAGTGGGAACGAAATATCCTCATCATCCACATACTTTCCATTAAATACCTTGGGCTTCAGGTAGACATACACCCTTGTTGTTTCCTTCTTTCCCACCACTAGAGTCTATGGAGTGATATCAATGTCATAGATTCCATTGTTTCTACATATGATGTCTTACCTAGATATACATATGTTTTTTGTGCAATGTATGGTGGTCTGCATCTACCTTGTTGGCATCAAATCTCAACTTCCGTGCATTATATAACTTGTTCACCGAGGCTTGGAAATACCTTTGTTGTGAATCAAAACGGAATTTTACACCATGGACTCTTTTCTCCATTCTTCATGTAAAATTTTCCCAAGGAGAAATGCTAGTAACTACAAACTCTACATGGCCATCGAGGACCATAGGAAACTCCCATGGTACTCTCCACTCGTGATTGAATGCCTTCGCATCCATTTATTCCATTTGTCCACCCTATGATTATAAGCATTGGTAATCACATCACATGTATATTTTGCGAACCTCTTTTCGGGGACTTATCTTCCATAGGGTACATAGTGTCATTTAGCCCATCAAGTACCCCAATAGCTTAAAATACTATTGTGATGAGGATGGTACCCCAAGTTATTTTCTCATCGATGCGTGTTTCCTCTATAATTCCTTCAATAATGAAGGAAACAATGTTATATGTGGTCTTGTTGGCTATCTTCAGGGCGACAATAGGCCACCTCTTGTTTATATGGGTTCATCTTTCTGATGTGCCCAACTTACAGCTTACCAGAACACATGAAAATCTCACTACTAGGTCATTGATATTTATAACATCCATTGCATGGCCTCCCCACTAGTAATTGAGTGCAACTATAGTGGTTACCACTCCATCATCATCCTAAAGGTCAGTCTTAAACTCCAGGATCCAATTTATGCAGGCTGTAATCCTTCTTATCAACTTGAGTTATGTGCATCCTCCTTCCTATCAAATAGAAATAATCTTCTTGAACGCATGATAACAACAGCGATAAAGGCACTGAAGGACTCCTAAAGGTTTTGAGGTCCTTCACACTGGTCATCATAAATCATTTTCCATCCGCAAATCCTTTCCCCATGTTCCTTATTACTTCCTTCTCTATCTTGTGCTCATTTTCCTCCGAGTGATGGTTAAAATCACTAACTCTGCAATTTGTCCAACGTGATTCTCATGTTGCCCCAATGATACCTCCCAGGTATTGCATTTTAAAAACCCCTCTTCCGCGCTTCTTCTATCAAAGGTTTCTTTCCCTTATCCTTTCCTTTTCCTTTGTATGACATTTTTGTTGGTTTTTCTTGGTGTCATTTATTCAATTTCAAACTTCAAGTTTTAGACTCTCACTTTGGTTATGGTGTGCCCTAGGTTCCTGGATTTGTTTATCCAAATACGTTCTTCCTTGTTGAGTGTTCACTTTTCTCCCAACTCCTTTACTCCTTACTTCTCTTTGTACTTTGGTTCACCCTTCAAACTCACGTCCCTAGCTCGAACTAGAAACCTATTCGCGAATTGATTATGTTAAACCCTAGCTCTACAATTCAACCTTCAAACAATAAACTTTTTATCCACTTGCCTGCTTTTTCACTGACACTTCCTATAAAAGAGCTCTATCCTATTCATGTGGAAAAGTTGGTTCACTCAACTCTTCTCTACTCAAGCTCTTCGCAATGGTTCGCACTTCACTTGATCTTAAAGGCTCAAACACTTCGACTTAAGGTAGGAATGAGATCACTCGCATTTGTTTTTATATATATTTCTAAAAAAATACACATTTATTGCTCCTCACCTACCATCGTATTGTAGCTTTAAATACACCTTTTTACTTTTTCGTGCTTTCTTTCACATGGAAATTGTAACCTTACGGTGTGCCACTACTTACGGGCCACACGAAGTCCTCACGCACACCTCCTTGTGTTGTACACGAATACCTTTGTCCAAATACCAAGTAGATCATTTTTTGCTACCTACCTCATGTTACATTGTGTGGACTTCCTCCTTACGTGGTCTTCAATCTAAGAAATTCTCAATTATTAGTACCATTAACCTTAACACCTACATCACTTTTTTATGTTTTCTTGCATGTGCAACTTTTAAATAGTGCCCCACCTTTTCTATCAATGTGCATTTATATGCACATTTACACTTGGTTCACCCCACACTAAAAGTATGTGTGTTCCTCTACACATCATCCTAATTGATATTAATTAACTTCACGTGCACAAGCACACTTATTACAACAAAACAAGCAAAGAAAAAATAAAACATGAAAAGGAAATCTAATCTAAATGGCAATACTACCTTATTACAAACATAAAGAAGCTTATTTATAGTAGGGCTTCATCCTAATCCCATTGAAGTAATTAGAAAATAAGTTTGCATCTAGCGTTTGTAATTGACATGCAATTGATTCAAGTATCTTAGTTACTACAAATGGTCCCAACCAATGCACCTTCAACTTCCTTAAGTGACGTGCAAACTTAGAGTCATAAAGCAACTTAGAGTCATAAAGAGGACCATCTTCCCTACTACAAAAGACTTGCTTCTAATATTCCTATCATGTCAAGTATTTTTTCGTGCCTTCTCAGTCTTCTGGGTCCAACACGCAATAGTGCGTTGCTCATCCAATTACATCAGTTTCTCAATGCACTCTTCCATAGCCTTTTCATCTGACAAACCTCTTGTGCATGTAATACGCAGGATAGAAATAAGAACTCCACAGGTAAGACAACCTCCATGTTAAACATCAATTGAAAGGGTGTGGCCTTATTTAATTGTTTATAGGTAGGTTGTTATATGCATGCCCAAAGGACAAGCGATACCTTTTCATCCTAATCTTTTCTTCCAACATCACATATATTCATGAATGTTTATCCCAAAATCTTGTTGAAAGATTGAATGTCATTTTCTTGAGAGTGATAAGGGGTATTTTTATGGTGTGCTGCCATAAACTTTGCTAGAAATTTTTGATTGTCTCATTCAAGAAATGAGTTCCTCTACCACTTATCAAAATCAAAGGGAATCCATACCTGCTGATAATTTTCTCCTAAAGGAATCTTGTTGATGTGGATGTCGTGTAACCTTTTATAGGTACATCCTCTGCCTCCACATTTTCAAGTAGTCAAGTATAAGTAATGATATAATGCACCCCAATCCTACGTGCAAGTGGAGAAATAGGTCCCATAAAGTCAACAACACACTTCTCAAAAGGTTTAGCGTTTGTTATGGGCCATAAAGGAATTTCATCTCTACTTTCTAGTTTTCCAAGGCACTGACAATGATCACATGCTTTAACATAATCCTTGGTATCCTTATACAATGTCTCCCACTATAGGCCAACTAGAAGTAACTTGCACGTTGTCACATCTCGACATAATTTCCTCATGTAATACCCCATGAGCTTCTTCCATAATGGCTTCACACTCATGCTCTAAGACACACTTGTGTAAGACCTCATCTCTGCCCATTTTATATAGGTCTCCTCCAATGAGCTAGTATGGTGCAACTGGAATAGTAAGCTTCTTTTCTCCAATGTCTCTTCATCCCCTCTAGGCGGTAGTCTAGTGTGCATGAATACCGATATGTCCTCCAAGTTTGCTAGTGTGCGTAGTTCAACTTGAACAATAGTGCATCGGGAATTGTGTCTTAATAGTGCACATCCTTGCCAAAATTAATCCTCAATAAGTGATCAAGTCCCAAATTTCTCTTGTTTGGCTTTATAACAATTGTGAAATCGAACTCCTAAAATAAGAGTATCCACCAATAGATGCACCCTTACAAAATAGGTTTATTAACCAAGTACTTCAATGCCATGTGATATGTATAGAAAATGAATAGTGTGGCCAATAAGTATTTTTGAAACTTGTGAATCGTGTAGATCATAGATAATTCCTTGCTCTTTGTTGTAGTGTAATTCTACTCTATTGGTGTTGAATTCCTACTCACAAAGCATATGGGATGATCCACATTTCCTTATCTTAGTTGCACCAAGATTGCGCCAATCACCATGTCGGGGAATCAACATGTAGATGGAAAGGTTTGTTCTAAGAAGGAAAACATAGGATTGGAGCAATGGTCAATCGTTCCTTCAAATTTTCAAATGTTTGTTGTTGTGCATCTTCCCAATAAAATTTTCATTTAGATTTGAGAAGTTCTTCTAGAGGTGCAACTATCTTTGCATATCCATTTATGAATTTTCTATAAGTAACCAAGTATGTCCGCAAGTGTGAGCAACATGGATGCTCTCCAAAATTTTATCAATACCGCTCCCTTGTCGACTTGGAGCTTCATGGAAAAAAATCATTTGGTCAAATAAAAGGTTGGGAAAAAGTCATATACAAACGATACTTGATAAAATGATGTGCTCCTTGGATTGGGTCTCTCACTTCAAGGAAGAATTTCTTGACCTCTCCTCCGATCATTCTCCCCTTCTTCTCAATGTGGAAAAGGATTGTAGCTTTTTCTCCCTCCCTTTCACTTTGAGTTAGCTTGGTTTGTCAATCATGATCTCTATGATTTGATTGTTAAATGGCGGTCTATGGAAATTAAGGGATCTACTATGTTGCGCTTCACCAAGAAGTTATGCGAGGTTAAAAGATAGTTCAAGAGATGGAAGGTAGCAACTTTTGGTAACATCAAGGAAAGAAAAAATATTTTCGTTCAAGAATTGTCAAAGGTAGCTAGAGATATTGAAGTTAAGGGCAAAGCCACTGGAATTGCACTCTCTGGAATTAAAATCTCTGACAAATCTCCATAACACAATCAAGGAGGAAGAGATTGCCTAACAGAAAAGATCTAGAGCTCTTTGGCTTAAAGAGGGGGATAGAAACACAAAGTTATTCCACTTAATTTATCAAAAACATAAAACTAGAAAAAATATTCTTGAGCTAATTCAAGCAAATGGGACAATCATCAACATCACTAAAGAAGTCACTCATTTCTACTGCACTCTTTTGGGTTATGTGGAAGGTGGCTCCTGGATAAAATGGATGAAATGTTGGATTTTATTTCAGAGGTTGTCACTACAGAGATCAATAACATCCTCACCCGCCCCTTTGAGATGGAGGAGATGTATAAAATTGTATTCGATATGAATGGGGAGAAATCCCAGTGTCCTGGATGGCTTTCTGCTACCTTTTTTCAACATTTCTAGGATATCTTTAAGCAAGACCTTCTTTCGGTTGTTAGGTTATTCCAAATTAATGATGTCCTCCTCAAAGAATGGAACTCGCCTTTGTCACCCTCACCCCAAATTTTGTTTAGGAAAAAATATTAACGATTTTAGACCTATAAGATTGTGTAATACCTCTTACAAAATCATCACCAAAATGATGGTCAATAGATTAAAACCCTTCATCTCTAAGATGGTCTCTGCTCAACAATATGGCTTCATCCAAGGTGGCTGATTCAAGGAGGCATCATCACTATCCATGAAGCCATCCATTCGGATCACCTCACCAAAGCAACGCGTTATGTGCTCAAACTTGATATGTAGAAAGCCTTCGACAGAGTCGATGAACTTTCTTATCGAAGTTTGGAGGAAATTCACTTTAGAAATAAATGGATAAGGTGGGTTCATTGTTGTATTTCCACCCCCACTTCTCCATTTTAGTCAATGGTTATCTAGAAGGCTACTTCTCGAGCAAGAGAGGGCTTCGCCGAGGAGATCCCCTCTCCCCCTTCTTGTTCATCCTTAAGGAGGAATCCCTAAGTAGAGACCTTAGTGTGGCTATGAATTCCTCCTCTATCTCTCGGCCTTTTTGTCACTACTAGAATTCCTACTACTACACATAATGAATTTATTGATGACATGATCCTCCTTGGAACTACCTTAGTTGTTGAATCTAGAACTACTATGTGCATACTTGATACATATCAAGAAACATTTGGACAAAAGGTTAACTTTTCAAAGTGTTTTATCTCCTTCCTCAACACCCCTTAGGTAACTGAGAAGAATTATAGATATATTTGAATGTAGGGTCGGGGATCTTCCTTCCTCCCATCTCAGTCTTCCTCTCTTCAAAGGTAAATAGGTCAATGGGCTATGGAACTATATCTGGGACAAGTTTCAAAGGAAACTTGTAGGTTGGAAGGGTTATCTTCTAAGCCAAGCTGGTAAACTTCAACTCACCAAATCCACCCTCCAAATTATACCAATCTACTTTCTCTCTCTCCTAAAAATCCCCTCTGCGGTTACATCCAAGATCGAACAGATTCAAAAATGTTTCCTTTGGTTTGATACGGAAGATAAGAAGAAAACCCATCTCGTTGCATGGGACTCGATATGTAAGCAAAAATATTGGGTGGTCTTGATTTGAGAAGAATCTAGGATATGAATAAATCCCCTCGCTAGTGAAACTTGGTGGGCCATGGCCACGTGTTCCTATGATCCCTAGGCAATTTTCTTAGGGGACAAGTACTTGAGACTTGATACCAAATTTATTTCTAATAACCCGTTTCCTTTTGAATCGGCTATCTAGAACTCTATCATTAACAATAGATATCTTATTCACAAAGGTGCCAAATGGAGCTTGGGTGATGGAAATAAAATTGATTTCTAGAATGACTGGTGGATCTCGGATCAACAACTATCTAAGGACCCTACTTGTAACCATATCAAGTCATACTTGATTCGTTTGGTGGGTCTTCCGGTTTCTAATTATATCAATAAAAACTCCTTTCCGCCCTAATGGTTGCCTAAATGACAAGGATGTAACAACCAATCCTTCTTAATTGATTCTTTGGAATGTCTCCTCTCTTCACTACACATTGGCTTATATCCTTCTCCTAACACTGTGATATGGTCTCGGACTTCCTTTGGTATTTTCTTTGTTAATTTGGTGTAAAACTCCCTTTTTACTATCAAGGATGATTTTCCCCTCAAGCACTTCTGGCCAGCCCATGTTACTCCCAAAATTGGCATGTTCACCTAGCTTGTTGAAAAGGACATTATTATTACGCGATCAAATATGCGGCGAAGAGGTTATTCCCTACCCTCAAGATGCAGTCTTTTCTTAAAGACTATCGAAGACTCTCTCCATCTCTTTGTGTAGTGTCCTTTCTCTGCTATAATATGGTCTTATATCTTAATCTCTTTTGGGATGCTCTAAAATTTCCGGGATCTATAAAATATATTCTTGAACAATGGTGCTCTCCCTTAGTAACATAGGCCTCTGGATCTCTTTGGCTGGAAATCTCTCCTTCCCCACGTGGTTTGGGGTATATGGAAGGAGCGAAGCCGGTGCATTTTCTAAGACTCTTCCCAAAATGAGGATTTTGTTTCTAGCTCCATAGTTAGATAGCTTCGGGAGGATTTCAACTCTCCCGGGGTAGAAAAGGTAGCTCTACGATATATCTCCTTGCAGGCGTCGGCATAAATTTCTCTCCTCTACGCTGCTTTACGCATGTATGATGTAGCCAAAGTTGCTACTCACTAGAAAGCTCCAGCTGATGGTTGGTGGAAATTAAATGTGGATGGTGCCTTAAGAGGGAATCCAGGCCCCTCCGGTTATAGCGGTGCCTTAAGAGATTTCAAAGGCAATCTTATAGCAATTTTTTTCTACTAAGCTAGGTTTCGGTAACAACCACAAAGTAGAAGCTTTGGCCATTCTAAAACGCATGGAATTGGAAAAAAACCTCAGGATTGTCAAAATCATTGTTGAAAGTTATTCTCTAAATCTCATCAAAATTCTAAAACATATCAAATCCCCTTCTTGGACCATTTGTAGTATTGTTCGGGATGACATAGCCATTCAACAATATTTTGTGGAAGTCTCTTTTCAACACGTTATTGTGAAGGGAATGCTCTTATAGATGCTCTAGCTAACAAAAGTTTTAATTGCTCTGGCCACACTTCCCGGCTTGAATCCTTTTGGAAGGTCTCTAAACTCTTGTAAAAAATGATGCATCCTAGAAAGCAAGATAACACCTCACTATTTAATGAGATACAACCTTCAGGAGCTTCACTCTAAAAGGTCCCTTCCTCGCTTCATCAGTGTGGGCCCCTTCCCCTAAACCCATGTTGTGTCTTCTCTCATAGTTGTTGTCTTAATCATAGTGGCTACATCCACTACAAAAAGCATTTCCACGTCATCTCATATTCTCTATATCTCCACAAGGGTTTGATGAATAAACACAATGCAACATTTCCCAGATGTTAGGTCTAAGATTTCCAACTCAAACTCGGCTCGTTGATACAAGTAGATGGTTTTCCCAAAAGTGCATGGTTAAGTTATTACAATCACGACATCGACGGATGGGTGACAGATCAAATATATTACTCATAACACATAAAATCCAAGAGGGTTTTTGAGAAAATGACCACAAATGACTAGGTACAACTAGCTAACCCCAAACATATTTCTCAAAACAAAACCGGAAGGAGTTACCCATTTTTTTAAGGCATGATTACAATGCATTAAAGCAACAGTGACATTATAGTCACATCATTCCACAGGCATTCGGGTATAACCCAAAATCGAATGGAATGTTCATTCAACTAAAATCACCGATCTCCAAAAGAAGGGTTTATATCTAGACAAAAACTAACAAACACAAACATTTCCAATCACCACGAAACCCTCGTAATACTCATTCATTCACAACAAGCTACTTTCATAAAAATAGATGAATCCCATAACATTCTCATATATATATATATATATCCCAGGTTTGAAAAGAACATTATTGCAGAGAATCATTTCATGCAAATATTATATAGAATAAGCTATAAAGAAGGAAATAGAACGATTCATGCTTGGAGGTCGAAGCTTGAAACCTATCCCTTCTTTTTCCAATTTCTTCCAAAGAAGCTCGAGCCTGCATTTAGCTTTAAATCACACAAGAAGAAAAAGCCCCAAACGTTTTCCATTCTTATTTATTGATAACAGTCATCAATGTTTCCACCAAAATCTCTCAACTATTAGTTAGAGATATACATGCAATGTTTTGCAAAAACATGCAATGAACACAAAAATAGGAAATAACTCCATTCTATGCAAAGCTCGATAGAACCGTAAACAATCAAAATGAAAATGAAACTAACAAAACACCCAAACAACTCAATGTTTTTCCCTGAGAAGTTACATGCTCCTCTCGAGGTCCGTGGAGTAAGTTTAATGCCATTAATGCATGCAAGTGCCCAATGCAGTTCCCTCTAAAAATCACTGCCTTATTTCATGTCAATTAATTATAGCAATCCCCCTTAATTCACGAAATACATCTCTACCATCAACTTGGTAATGAGATAGTCATGTTTCCAAACTTAATTATCCTTCCTTTTGCATATTCGGCGGTTGGTCAATAAATGAAATTTAGTACAAGCCTTGTTGGGGTTGGTGGTCATAAGGATCATCACCATAAGATAACCCACCATAGATTCAATATGAATTGTTATACCTTATTAAACTTGGGTCAATGGTGATCAAATTCATTAATCTTGTCAATGTTTGATAATAACATAAACCTTATTTATATAGTCATGGCCCAAAGTGAGCACTAATAAAATAAATATGGTCCTATTACCATTCGCATGTATAATTCCCACCTTATACATTAACTCTATATTTATTTAGCGTTAGCCGATCAATCTGGTATAATAAGAATAATGTGAGTACTATAGATCTAGGCACTATTATACAAAGTTCATCAACTTAGTCACATAATAAGAAAATAGTATCAACACAACAATGCTACATAAGCATGTTCAAAAGTTAATGTAATAAGTTCATTGTTTCCAACACTCTTTAATAATGAAATCAATTATGATCATGAATCACAACAGAGATTAGGATATAGGCAAAATGCACAAGTATGTCATCAATTCATTCCTTTATTCCCAATGAGAATAAGTTTTCATAATTTCTAAGTTATAGTAGCGATCTACATTATCCAGGAAGCTTGTGGAATATGGAGACAAGTGCCGATATCTTTGTCATGTGAATGGCATTATATTGAAACCGGTCCCCGTGTCCATAAGCTTCCCTATATATGAAGCTCGTTTATGACAGAGAAAACAAAAACAACGGGGGTGTGACATTCCTCTATACGCCAAAGAACTCCTACGGTGCCAACCTCGGAGAGGGTTCACCAATTCCATCTCCTTAAATTCTATATTCAGGAAAAAAGGTTCCACTCTTGCACATGCTTCATTTCATAACTTGCTTCTCAACATTTGAAATGTTGTCCCTCTATTTCAGGGTATTGGCAACTTCTAATGTCAAGATCAAATTCTTTCCTTTCTCAAGAAGAAATCATTAAGTTCGAAGAAGCTCCCCATCTTTTTGCAAAAAATGATTAGGTGGATAACCATAACCTTCAAATGTTGAAAGACCTTAACTCTCACGTTGTCAGATCCATTGCTCAAAACAGGGCATGCTAACTTAGGAGAGGCGATGACGATCAATTCGCAACACAAATTTCTTTTGTGCATCAACCAAAAATTTATGCTCTGCAAATTTGTGGGTTGATATAGGCCTTGTAAATGGTGCTACTGGCTCCATCATCGACATTGTTCTACGTCTCCTCTAATCCACCCGATCCGCCTTCATTTGTCGTCATCAAATTTGATCGATACACAGGCCCTCATTGGGATGTCAACAACCCTTTTCATGTTCCAATCCCCTAAATCTCCAGAGGCAACCGAAGGCAATTACCACTTAAAATGGCTTGGGAATTTTCAATCCACAAATCTCAAGGGCTTACTTTATAGAGAGCCACTATTGACATTGGGGGCAAAGAAAGACAAGGGCTTACTTTCACAGCAATATCAAGAGTTCCCTCTTTGACCGCTCAATGGATTTCACCACCTTTTTCATTCAACTGTTATGCCAAGATGTCCTCTACACCTCTACTGTAGTCATGCTTGGAAGAGGAATCTCGTCTTAGCTCCCTTAGCTTAGCTCTGCCCCCTAATCCCCTTTGGCCTTTCACTTTCTTACTTCTCCACTTCCTATCCCTTGCGTATCTTCTCCATTACTCCTCTTCCACCTAATTACTTATGTCTTTCATTGTACAAGTAAATATATCAATATTTTTTAATTTTCGTATCCCATCTCCCGTACTTCTCTTTTGGTGTTAACATTGCACACTTTGCGTGCGATTGCTAGTTATAAATAAACATTCAATACTCTTTACAATAATGGTTGGAAAATATTGGGAAAGGATAAAATATGCATATTGCAAGTTTCATTGTGTCCAAATTGTGCTCGTGGCATTTCCAATCCCTCATTTTGGATATCAATTTAAGAGTACCCACAATCCAATTGTTTACAAGATTCTACAAGTTTAAACACTTCCACAATCTTATCCGATGTTTATAAGAGAAACTTGGAGGAAAGGTGTGTTGATGAGTGTTTGCTCATCTTTCTATTTTCGCCTAGTTTTCCATGCTCACATTCGCATCCTTATTTCCTGTCTGTGCAAGCAACACGGGCTTCACCTGCAAATTATAGATCATTTTGTTTTCTGCATACCTTTGTTCACCTCCCTTCATCGGGTGTCGCATACCTATGTTTGTCCCTCCACCATCTTTCATGCAATCGCTTAGGGTTTACCTATTTTTAGGGATTCATCTTCAAATTGACAACTACAATTTTGATATACTTCAACGCTCTCCATTGCATCCCCTTCGCCATCGATTTTCCCGCCTTTTTGTCGGTGGCGGGGATGCTTTTCCAATAGTGAAACACCTTTTAGCGTAATTAAATTGTCATCTCAATAATTTTTGTATTTTTATAAATCAATTAATTTATTTTCCATTAGACCACCTTTAATAATATAGACTATATGTTGTTTGTTTTCATGTAACATTGTTTTTACGAGCACAAATAATTTTTTGGGTTCTTCTAGAAAATTTTAAATTATATTCATTATACAACTAAGTTTTCCATACTCAAATACAACCATTTTATTGTTCAATTAGATTTTCTTTAAATTAGAATAGAAACTAGTCACATTCGACTCTTAATTACTATGGTATTAGTTTGTGTATTTATTATTTTAAAATTTCGACATGATAAATGGTATATTTGAGAATAAGACTTCAATGAATATTATACTTATTTCTTAATGTTAAACTTTTCAATTGTTTAAACATCTCAAAATAGTAACAAATGATTAGTTAAAAAAATGAAATTATTGAGAAATATATTCGTGCCTTTTACATGAATAAAAATTACTAATATATAAATGATCGTGGTATTTGTTGAGTGATTGTTGAATTTATTAAAAGAAGGATATAAATTTATACAACTTTTTATTGAGAGTAGATAATGATGGAGACTCCAAATTCTCCCTATACATATTAACAAGAACAACTACTCGCTAAGTACCGCCTGCAAGAAAAAATGTAATGTACATGCTAGTAGAATGTTGAAAAAGGTGAACCAATTGGGATGGACACCGTTGCTTGCATTTGGTGAAACAATGTCAATGTTTCATGAGGAAACCCATGTCTTGACTCATGATCACATTACATAAGATGATATCTTGTTCAGTCATTTTGTTAAACACTTGGCGTACATACATGCGTATAAGAGCATACAATCTTAGCTAAATTTTTGCACTTGCCATACATGCATATAAGAGTAATAAAACACACGTTTTATATTCATGTTTGGTCTCCTTGAGAAATTTCTTGGCCTTGTCACTGCCATTACCATTGCCGAGCGACTACCTACCTTAATTTTCAAAATATCAACGACCTTTCGAATTAGAAGCAACAACCACCGTTCGATATGACGAGGTCCCAACTGTAAATATTTGATTCTCAAGATTCGGTGTATTTTAAAATTTAAACATTAAACAGAGGATTGTTGTTCCTTGGTTGGCTAAATGACTGGTTTGTTTTCTTCCCATGTTTTCAATATTTTGTAATGTAATATTTGAAATATGGCGGGTACTGTGCAACAACATTTCTCCTTATTCCCCGATTCCGACCCACATTGAGGACTGCCCTTTTTTAATTCCAACTTGGCTAGACTGCGTCTCTATAATCAGATTTCCGTTTTAATGAAATATGGTGTTACCCAAGTCAAATAAAAATAAATCTCCATAGATTAAATTATGGTTTTCCTTAGTCTAATATGATACATGCACAAATTGTAACTTGATGATTTCCTTGAGGTTTTTAGTCGAGCTTGCTTCAGTGTTCAAGTTTGCATCTTTTAATTTCATTATGGTCTAATCTTAATAATTTTCCCTATTGTCTCCAGATGTACTTATTCTCATTTAACTTCTGAACCAAAAGATTACATAAGTACTTATTTAATTAGAAACTCAAGAACTATTGTAACTCACACATTTCTTTGTAAATTTCCTAAAACACAGGTTTTGTAATCTTTTTCTTTTATCTTCAAAACTGAAAGTTTGTTCAAAGCCGTTTTGTGGATGGAAATGTTACTTAGCTAGTTTTCTGTGGGTTTTCCTGCAAGAGAAACACAAGCAACATTACATTTTCTTGTTGAGACGCCCTTCTAGGACTGCAGATAATTCTGCAGAGGCGCCTTCACATACTAGAGCATGAATCAACAGTCTTTCTTGAAAGATAACATATATAAGACGTTGATGGTAGATAACGAAAGCAGGGGCGGTGGAAATGACTTCATTTTACGGGGTGCCAAATCCTGAGAAGGTTGAATTTATTGTAGATGATAGTTGTTTTGTATTGATTACAATAAACTTTCTGACATCTGTTTTTCTTGATTGCGCCGAAGGTTACAATAACAAGTAAACTTATAGACCAATCAAATTGAAGAATTTTGTATTCATTTATAATTATTTGGTTAAAAATTGTGCATGTTTATTAATATGGAAAAAAATGTTTATGAAAAATAATAAACATGTTTTATTGGTTAAAAAGTACAAATAATAACAATTGTTTAAACAAGTCAATGGGGTTTGGGTGGATCGGTTAAGACGGACGGTTGTGTCCAGATCCACCCATGGTCAAATCCAGTTGGGTGTGATCCCTTCGGGGTGGTGGCGGGTGTTGCATCACCGGTGGTTACGGCTAACTTATTATCGGTGGTGGTGGACTTTGCATCGTCGGCATTGGCGTTCGCGGCGGCTGGTGGCTCTAAAAACGGCGGTGGCGGAAAAATTGCATCGTTGGTGCGGGCTCAGTGGTCGCGGTTTGTGATGGATTAATTGTAATATCTTGTCTAAGGACGTTGTTAAGGGAGGGGACCCAAGAACCCCGGTTCTAAGCTCCGGTCAAAAGCGTTAAACTATCTAAAAAAAAAAAAAAATTGTTTAAACAAAAATGAAAGCTATAAAGTATGCCTTCCGCAATACTAATAAAAAAAAAAGACATTTATATGCTGGTTTGGCGGTGCTGAGACTTCCCCTTTGGATTTACCGAAATAAAAAAAAACAACAATTTACGTAATTTATTTGACGGCAGTAAGGTGTCCGCCAAAGTGAAACCTTTGCCAACAATTTAAACAAACTGTAACTCCGTTTCCCGTCATTTCACGCCGTCAATTTTTTCCGCCAAAACCCTCGTCTGTTTCAAAAATCTCCTGTCTGGATGAGGTTTTAAATTTCTGTATATGTGAATTTTACAGCAGCGGAGTTTTCGGAGCATTGAATCTTCGTTATTTTTCTGTGCCACGTGTCAGATTACGGAACGCCAATGCAGACGAAAAATCTACAAGGGCGGCGAATTAGGGTCTGCAAGGCGAATCTAAAATGGTGCTATTTACTTCGTTCCTGGATTTTCTGCACCATTTCAGAAATCTCTGACAAAAATGTCAATGCCTTCATTCCTCTTCCATTTTTTCGTTTTTATTAACCATGTAAAAAAATTGATCTGGTTGAATGGAAGGAATGCATTACATTTACAGTGAAATGGACGCTTCCTCTCCCACTTCTCTTCACCTATGTGGCCTTGCAGTCTACCAGAATCTACTGAACGAAGGTAATATAATGATTAAAATCTTTCATTTCATTACATCACCACAGCCACTTGGGATATATATAAGGAAATGCTGATTCAGTTGATTTGTAACTCTTCAGAACTTGTCAAGAGTATTCATGTGTACCGAGGAGAAGATGAAGATCGCACTCTCTCTGCTATACAGCGAGAGTTCATATTTTGCCCCGGTTCTTATAAGCTGATCGGTGATGCTCCCATTCAACTCAACGTACAAGACTTTATGACCAATTTGCAGCAAGGCCAAGAACATGGTCTTTGGATTTGCATTCTCCACTACAATTACAATGCACTGTACAGCAAATGCACCATTCCTGACATTCTAAATACCGCAAGGTATGTCCATAAAATGGCTTTGTATTGAATTATTCTACATTTAGGTTTTGGTTTTTTAAAAGTGCGTTTCAGTTTAGCCAAGTTGAATGTCAATTTGCCCGCCCGCCCAAGGGAATTTCTTTCCATTTACCATGTAGAAACCCTTGTCTGAAAAGCATACAGCTGATTTCGATAGGTTCTTTCCATTGACCTTATATATGTATGTGTCTTTATGCATGCAGAAACCCTTGTCTGAAAAGCATAAAAGAGCTATCAGCTGATCTTGATATAATTACAAGAGACTATTGTCGGGCTAAAAATGTGAGAGAGATGAGGGAATATCAGCCGAGGGGGAGTGTGAATCAATGGATGTGCAGTCCAGTTTTCTTGGCATTGAGGGTTTCTGGCCCACCATCCCTCAGTTAACAACTGCGCAGGATGTTTTTGCCGCTACTGCTGACTCTTATAACAGTACAGGCATCTGTGGTGAAGATAACCCTAACCCTAGACAACCAATGAACCAATTTCTTCCAGGTATGGAATCATTTTTCTTTACCCTTTTCCCTCCTAAGCCTGCTTCTTTGAGGGAACAATTATGAATGCGTCATGCCTGATTACTGAACAGTGTTTTGAAAGGATGCATGGCCGTACGTTCCGAAAAAAATTGAGGTTAAGTTCAAATAGTAGTTTCATATTTTATTAAATTCTTCGCGCGGAGTTTGACCCCTGTTGAGATTTTTGTAACATATTCTGACACTGATCTTGCAAAGTATCTTGATGATGGTAAAACACTCGTGTGTGTTACTGTGTGTCATGAATCACGATTCAGGCAAAAATAAAGCTTTCATTGATTTGGTGTGCAGTTCATTCATCTTTTGACTTAAATCAAGTATCTTCAAGCACCAGAAAGTGCTCACTATCTAGTGAGAAGGAGAGTCAGGGAACCGAGATTAAGTTCGGCTTAAGTGTAGCGGATAGTGCAACGTTTCAATCAATTGAGCACAACATTCCATTGGATGACACCACAATTGCTTCTTATACGAATTTATCAATGCTATGGGGTAAATCATCTATTGAAGAGCTTCCCAAAAGTATGGACAAGGATGAAAATAGGCAAGTCCATCGTGCACCAACAAAGCTAGTTTCTAGCATTGCACTAAAGGATCTTGCAAAATGTTTTGATATGCCCATCACCGAAGCCTCTAGAAGGTTGAAAGTGGGGCTTACAGTCCTAAAGAGGAAATGCAGAGAATTTGGCATCCCTCGATGGCCACACAGGAAAATCAAGTCCCTTAACAGTCTGATAGAGAATTTACAGGTGATCATCGCCCATGGCTAATTTTTGTTTCAAGACTGTATTGTACCAATAAAATATATGTTATCTCATACTTGGTTTGACTGCAAAAAAATCACAATTGATTTAAAAAGTAAACCTATAACAACCTGTATTCTTACGACTCTGCTTCCATTTGAACCCATGTTTTCACTGCTATGTTCTCCAGTTCAATAGAGGAAACAGAAAGACAAACATCATCTCAAAAATAGGATAATACATATACACAGCTCTATGCTTTTATAAAACGTGTTTTTATTATTATTAGCGTGAATCAAATCCTATGTTTGAATTCATGGTTCCTATTGGACAGGAAGAAGGCAAGAGACAGGAGAGAGAGAACCAAGCTGCAGTAATGGCAGTAATGAAAAGAACTAGGATATTAGAGACCGAGAAGAAAAAAATTGAGAAAAAACCTGGAACAGACATACAAAGGGACACAAAGAGGTTCCGACAGGACATCTTCAAAAGAAGGCACAGGGCAAGGGCTTTTGAAAAGAAGTATGAGCCTTCAGACACAAATTCAGATGATGGAAATTCTTCAGTTTCTACTATTCTGACACTGATGATAGATCAGGCCAGTACTTCCCCGTCAACCAAATAATTTGTGTTGATGTTGTCATTCATTGCAGAATTCTTGGCTTGTATGCGTTTGCCAAGCTCAGATGTGCAGAATCTTTGCATTCATGTAGAATGTCTGCACTCTCTATGGAGTTTTTTTGCACAGAACAATATATACTCTATGATCAGACCATAGGTATATTCCAACTGTCCGGGAAGATGAGCTTGGCTATTTCATATGTTTAGTACAAGAAATTTGAGGGAAAAGGAAGTTAGGAAACATGCTATGCTTCTATTTCTGTTGTTTCCACTTTCTCAAAAACAATTCAAGGTCTAGAGAATATTACACTTGATCATTGGCTTTTGGGCATATAGTGTAAACACAAATTTGGATCTTGGAATTTCCTGATAATAGTGGGTACTGCTTTTAGTTTTCATAGTGTGAGTCGTATATTACACATTTTTTTGTGGAATGGATTACATGTTTAATGTTAAATTTGGCATTTTCTGCTATATCTTGATGCAGTATTCCATATTACTGGGCCATTTCTCTCAATAAGGTTGATAATCACTCTGATCAACTTCACAGGAAGAAACTTCCAATATTATGCAGTATTTACACACACTATAGCAGAGGGGACAGAAATTTTGTTTGAAGAATCTCTATAGTGTCATACATGGAATTTATGCAGTAAAATAGAGTTGTAAACGCAGGTTTTTTTATTATGTAATCTTTTTTTAAAGATAATTAAAAATAAAATTATTCAACATTCCAAACTCAATGTTTAACTTTACATCATTGTCATTATCTTTGTTATTCTCATATAATTGTGGGAGTTTTGATATTCAAGGTAGTGTTCATTGCTCAACCCTGTTTTATTTTTTTGTTTGAAGTAAATTATCACAAATGGATGTCTCTTGAGGTAGTGTTCATTGCTCAACCCTGTTTTATTTTTTTGTTTGAAGTAAATTATCACAAATGGATGTCTCTTGAACTCCTTGAGAGACATTTCAACAAATATTCAGAGATCTCACTTTATCTGTAGATCAGGAACTGATAATCTGTTTTCTTGAAGGCAAAATCCAAGGATTAGAAGCTGAGAATTTTGCACCTGGCAGGAGCACACAACCCATATTTTTCTGGAGTAAAATATGAGCCTCAGCAGAGGCAACATGGCTCAAAAGATTTGATTATTATATTTTGCTTCATACATACATACATTGTAAAGGGCAATCACTTTTTGAAAGGATTAAACTTCATGATATATTATTAACTAGGTTACCGGAAACGCCGGTTTAGGCGGCCGGAGCGGGAGCGGGAGCGTCCGGGAGCGGGAGCGCGCGCGGGAGCGGCCGAGGAGCGAGGCGGCACGTGGAAACGCCCGGAGTGCGGCGCAGGCCGTACCCGGGCGTTTCCACAGCGCTGGCCCGCTCCCTGGCCGCTCCCGCGTGTAATTTTTTGGCGCGATTTCGTTTTTTCCTTTTTTGGCGCGATTTAGTTTTTTTCCTGTTTTGGCAATTTTTTCCGTTTTTGGATTTTCGGTGAAAAAAACGCAAGTATGGAAAAAAATTTGCCATTTTTGGAAAGGGTCCGGGAAGATGTAGCAGCAAAAACTTGGATGAGCCATAACTTTCATTCTGTGGCTCCGTTGCAGGTGTCGTTTTCTCTAAAAGTGTATATTTTCTCGAGCTCTATGCATTGATGGCGATATTTTTCTTATTTTCATAAAATCCATTTTTGCACCTTTTTGGACCAAGCAACTTCTTGCAATCTTCTGAAAGAATCTTCTGAATTTAATTTTATTCGTTTTGTATATACTGTACATTATTATAAATTTATAGTTAATAGTATAACTTGTCTTTTATCTTGTTTTTCATATACATAATATGTGGTTTATAATTAAATTCCTATTTAGAAGGTTGAGATTTATATATTTTTTAATTTTTATATAGTTTTTGTACTGCCGTATCCTACGCCGTATCCGGGGTCAAAAAAAAATTTGCCGTTTCCGCGTATCGGATACCCCGCTCCCGCTCCCGTATCCAAAACGTTTCGGTAACTTAGGATATATATATATATATATATATTTGTACTCAATGTATTTTTTAATGGACCGTTTTTCCATGTTTAAGGTCCATTGTATAAAATGCTCTGTACGAAATTTGCTACCATGAAAAATGCAATGGTGGTTGCCAATCAGAAGCTAGATCCAATTTTAAAAGGTTTTGTGAGTTAAATGGAAGTTCTACAAGTACCCCAAGGAGAAGCTTTGTCCAACATTGAAGGAACTATGAATTAGGATTCCTGTAAATGGTACTTGTTGCTATTATTGGGTGTCACACTGTAGGATTCAGATCATTTTGATTAATTCTGTGAAAATGCATGGTGGGTGTTCATGAGAAGCTAGTTCCAATTTTAAATAGTTTTGAGAATTGAGTAGAAGTTTACAAGCAACCCAGCGAGAAACTCTGTGCAACATTGTAAGAACTATTAATTAGCAATCACTTGCTTGGAACTAGATATCAATTAGAAATTAGAATACATATGTAGAATCCTTGTTGCTGTTACTGGGTATCCCAGTGTTGGATTCAGATAAGGTTTTCTGTTGGTTTTGATCAAATCTGTGAAAAAACATTGTGGATGTTGATCAGAATGCCCTTTCCTACTTGTGAAGAATTTGTAGACAAATTTTCAGGTGTTAATTCTATTCATGATGGAGTTCTGAAAGAAGCATTGACCATGTAGAAGCTCCCAACTTGTACCCGTATGAGAACTGCCATTTTGGAGGAAAATGAGAGGGAAGGAGGCATGGTTTGTAGGCAGGTTGATGTCTCTGACTTGAGGCCCTCAGATAGGGAGAGGTTGATGGACAAGTGATTCATTTTCCAGCAGAAGACAGTGAGAAGTTGCTGAAGAAACTCAGGGGAAGGATAAACAGGTTTCCATATTGCTGTCCTTTATTGTATTTTTTATTGAATTTCGTAGGATGCATTGAATTTTGGACTGTGAAGTGTTGTAGTGTTCATTATCTTGTGATATTATATATAGGTACTACTGTGTTGTATGACGAAAATGCTTGGTAACGAATTGTGTCATATTGTGTTGTTGTCACTGTATTGTGATGAATTGTGATGTTATGTTGCCATGTTGTATTGTAATTGTTTGTATATTGTTATATTAGTCACTATGTTCATCGTACCATATAATATTTTGAAATGATCATGAAATTTACCATGTTATCTGACCCAAATAACATGGATCCTTTTACCAATACCTGACAACTTAGTTTGTGATTTCAGTAGGGTGACACTTCTGCTAGGCCCGTCTGTGTCTGGAAAGTCAACCTTACTGCAGGCACTGTCGGGAATTTGGATAGATCACTTATGGTCAGTTCTATATCCTTCAGACGTTAAATGTTCATTGCATTGGTGAAGTTAATGTATTTGACTATAGATGACTGCTTCCAAAGGTCAAGTGAGATATTACATATAATGGACACCAACTTCATGATTTTTTTCCTCATTAACATATATAAATCAGAATGATGTCCATATTGTGGAGACGACAACCAGAGAACCACTTATTTTCTCAGCTTCTTGCTAAGGAGTGGGCATCATATATGGAGTGTACTTCTTTACTGTATGTTTTGTTCATTTTCTCTCATCTCAAGAACATAATTTGACTACATGGACACAATCTATAATTTTGACAGGCCGTTGGGTGTCTCTACATACAATTAAGGTGTTCGATCGTATAAGTGCAGAACTCCTATTTGAACTTGCTGAAAGGGACAAAGAAGCAGACATTCTTCCAGATGCAGACATCGACACATTTCTAGAAGTAGGGGACACCCTCCTATTTTCCACAAGAATTATATTTGATTTTACTTAAAATGTGATGACCTTAAGCTGGTTGGTAGTTTTATGCTGGGAACTCCAATTGAAGTTTCAAGCAAACTATATCTTAAAGGTAAGAATCATACACAATTCAACAACCTTTTGTAATCATATACGATTCAACAACCTTGTGTTTGTAAATTGAATATTTGTGAAGATACAGGAAGGTTATACGAGGCAAGAACATTTTAAGCACTTGTGTACATTTCGTAACTTCAAATGCTTTGACTGCTCTATTGCCTGATTTTATTAAGGTTGTAGATACTGCTCTTGGATGTCTGCCCAGACACCAAAATTGGTGATGTGCAAAGGGGAGTTTCTGGTGTGCTGAAAAGAGTCGCAACAGATAGGGTTTTCACAACCTAAATCCTTTCTTTCCTATAAATGTCATGGAGACTGTATGTGCTGCTTATGCTTGGATCTGGTCTAGTTTTTGGTTGATGCCATATACTGGCTTTGATATTTGTCTTTTGACACTTTTGTTTGATGCGCCATGAACACCTTTTGTATTTTATCTCTTTTTTTAATGACTTAATAGATTTACACATGGCTTTCCAATTAAAAATGGTAACAGGATACAATTTTATAATATGAAAAGGATACTTAGCACTTGAATTGCGCCAATATTGAGCTGTCTTGGCTTTTAAGGATGCTGTCTTATAGATAGATGTGTCATTACCTTGTGAAATGAATACATCTTCTAAAGAAATCAAATTTGTGAAATCATTTATTATACAGGATTGAACACGTGGCCAAATTCTCTATTTTCTGAAATTGCTATTTGAATTTCACTTCGACCTTTCGACTTGTAGCTGATCCCCATTTATGTGCTGTAGGTGAAATGCTTGTAGGCCCAACAAAGATGTTGATGATATATCAACTGGTTTAGATAACTCAACAACCTTTCAGATTGTCAAGTGCCTTCAGCAGTTTGTGCATATAATGGAGAGCATTTTTTTATGACATCATTTTATTATCAGAAGGGCAAATACTATATCAAGGGCCCCAACAATATATTATTGAATTCTTTGAGGGCTGCGATTAAAGGAGTCCCGAATGAAAATCCATTGCAGATTTGCTGCAAAGAGGTATAAAATTTATATGATCTCGTCTCTTGTACAATTTATCACTCATCGAGATGATTATTCTGATTTTAGCTTGATTTCCATGTTTGCATATTAAGAACAGATCAAGAACAGTATTGGATTGCTGGCAGTGAACAACCATATCAATTTGTGTCTGTGAAGTAATTTTCAGAGAAATTTAACCAATTCTACATGGGAAAGAACTTATTGACGAGCCTTAAACACATTGTGATAGGACTGCCAGCCAAACAGCTGCATTATCCCTCAATACACATTCAATAAGCAACTTTGAGCTTCGGAAGGAATGTTTTAATCTCTGATGGCTACTTACATAATCAATAGGAAGATCTATAAAAATAATATGAAAATTAATACTTACAATAGGATATGTGTTGGTGAGAGGTTTGTTAAAGGGATTATGACTATTTAGTATCGTTCATGTGAACACAATTTTATCTCCAAAGAAGAGTCTCAGTCACATCTATAACATATTTCAAGGATAATATGAGGGCTTGAGAAAAAAACGGTATCCGGTGGTTTTGATTGACGTTTTGGATCCCACTCGGGAGAGAGTGATTGTGGATTATAGAGTAAGCTCCCTTTTAAAGATAGCTCTATTGAAGTGCAAAGGTGCCTCAAAATTGATGATTGGATAAAATCTTAAGGCATCAGTCATGAAGCGAGACTAATTAAATGACAAGTGCATTAGTCATTTTTGAATTTTATATTCACAATCACCTTCGACCCAATTCGTTGCTTGTCTATGGAAGAAGCACTAGAAGAGAATGTCAAGATGGAAGAGACTTAGCAATGATAAAAGGTTACTTGATTCCTTACAAAGTGAATGTAAGAAAAGAGGAGTGGAAAAGATTTGATAGAATCGACCCTTAACAACATGAATGTTAAGATGGACGAGGGATTTGAAAATATTGTTAGATTCGACCCTTAACAACGTGAATGTCAAGATGGACGAAGAGAAAAAAGTTTTGAAAGCGAAAGTCTAATTATGGAACTCTTAGCAAAAGAAATGCTAAGATGGGAGAATTATTATACGAGCTAAGTGATGTGCTTGAACCTTTGACAAAGTGAATGTACAAAGGAGATGAGACTTTGACAAGGTTAGTTTTCTCAACTCTTAACAAAATGGGTGTTAAGAGAGACTAAAAGGTTTGAAATGTTAACTCTTAACAAGATGAGTGTTAAGAGAAATGAAAGGGTGTGACTCCTTAAAACTTAACAAATGAGTATTGTTAAGGCAAAAGAGGGGATTGAAATGTTAGTTAGAGGACTCTTAACAAAATGAGTGATAAGAGAGAAATGAAAAGGTTTTAGAGATTCCTCAACTCGTTACAAATTGAATGTAAAGAGGAAAGAGGTGAAAGAGGTTGGCTTGCTCAACTTGTGACAAAATGAGTGTTACAAGAGGAGACTTGAAATCACGATGAAAATGTTCGACTCTTAACAAAAAGAGTGTTACGATGGAAGAGACTTAGAAAGATGGTGAAGGTGCTCGACTCTTAACAAGATGAGTGTTAAGAGAGGAGACTAAATAATGGAAGGATAATACTCAAATAACGACAAAGTGAATGTCGAAATATAGAGGTGAAAAGATGATGATGAAAATCTTGAATCTCAACAAAGTGAATGTGAGAAACGAAGGAAAATGATTGATGAAGGATCTCAAATTATAGCAAAGTGAATGCTTTAAAGAGAGGAGGAAAAGATGTTTTGAAGATGTCGTTAATTCAACAAAGTGAATGTTAAGTTTGACGACGTAAGATGAATGAAATGCTTAAAATTCAACAAAGGTAAATGTCGAACTTAAGACTTATAAAAATGAGGGATCAAGGTGATCACTATGGTGCTTGATTGTGATAAAAAACTAAGAGGGAATCCAAAAGGATTTTAGCGAGTGATTGTATATGAATCGAGAGGATTTGTAAAGAGATAGGCTTGCTCTTTTATAGAGGTTGAGTAGTGGTCTGAGAGTAGTTGCAGGTGGTTGAATGCACATACTAAAAATAACACTTGAGGGAGGTTAAACAATTTAGATGAATTTATTCCCATGAGAGGCGATAAATAAATTCAGTTGCAGAAGTTGCATCTAGAAAGGTGATTGTATATGCAATTTAATTCCCCCATCTTTTTAGGATTCTAGAAGTGCAGTTGACTGGATTGGTGAAGTGGAGTCCAAGTGGGGTCTGAAGAGAACCTAAGTTGACTAGGAAAATATGCGTGTTTTCCTAATTTGGTAACTAATTTAATTAGCTACAATGCGCAAGATAATTAATTCACCATTTATTTAATAAATGTAATTAACTTATCTAAGATGGTATTGTGGAATAATTTAATTAATCCAAGGGGTGTAATGTGCATGATTAAGTAACTTGATTAATCAATTGTAACGGGATGAATAATAGGATGTGAACTGGGAATATGCATGTAATTTTGGGGTGTCTACAACAAATATTCATCAAAAGTCCCGAGGAAAATATGTTTGTTTCACCCAACACCCCATCATTTCCTTTGAGTAAAGTCTTCTCACACAATATTTTTGAGCCGTTAATGTTTTAAGGATTCTTTTCATCATTGGGATGACTCAATGGGAATATGTACTTCAAATTATTTTTATCAAACTCATTCAACATTAGAGTCACTATTTAAATTTTTAATCTCAAATGTTTGTGTATTAAGTTAATATTAGTGCAATATCCATATATATTGCATCAATATTATGATGGTTTCATTTGAATGCAACATATTAAAAATTAAATTTACCTCAAAGAAAGAATTATGTGGTTCCATAATCACTCTGCCAATACTCCCCCTCCTTTTGCGTATTCTATTTCGACCACAAGATTGTGATGACTCTCCCTATACATAAAATTAAAATAAAATAACTTATATTAACATAAAATTAAAATAACTAGAAATGAAAATAACTTATATTAACAAAAAATTAAAATTTTCTATGCAAAATTATGATTACTTACCAACTCATACGCATCATCTATACTCATTGATGAAGAGTTGTGTTCTGGGGAAGTAGAGCTTATAAGAGATAAAGAACTTAGATCTACTAAAGTAGACCTTTGTATTGGGAATGATTTTTACCTATTGAATGATAATATAGTATTTGTAAAATAGTAAACCACTTGTTTAAACAATTATAGGTTTACACAAAAATACAAAGTGTGATAGCAAGAACAAAATGAGTTTGATACAAACCCTTATTATATTATGTAGTTAAAGATGCCTTAATTTTATATTGTGGGATTTTACAATGAAAAAAGGGATGCGTCATAATTTAATATTAAATGCAAATGTGAAAATAAGAGAAAATTCTAAAAATAGTTGCCAAGAATGGTGGGAGAACACCAAACTCTATCTTCATGATTTGCAACCATTATTCGGTTATAATGGGTTATTAAGTGACTAACATTTCCTATTGTCTACATATTTTTCCAAAAGAACACCAATTTCATACATCATGAACCCAAAAAGAGTCATTTTGTATAAAAAGAATCCAATAACCTTAAAATTTTAGGCACTCTAGAAAAGAGCTTGGAAGAACAAATTTTCTCAAAGTAACAAAGACACGAGGCCTTTACAATGTCTAAGCTATGTTGTTAGATATTTATCAAGACTATGTCATTAAAATTGCATGCAAGACATATGTAAGAGATTGATTTCTATGCTCATTACCACTTCAAGGTGAAAGTAAAATATTGTCTTACACAAAAATAATATTTCTATTTTTTCATTCAAATTTGTAATCTTTGGGGAAAAAACATCTTCTTTAAGAAATCATATCAAAATTGTTAGGAAAATGGTGTAGTTAATGCTCAAACTAAAATGTACTATGGAGAGGTTAATAGAGTTGTTTAGTTTATTATTATTGTGTGAGATTTGGTTCTTAAACCAACTCAAGTAAATAGGAATATGGAGAGATTATTTTGGGAGAATACTTGGAGCAACCTCCTAATTTATAGGAGTCTCATATGCAATAAATTTGTATGATTGTCCCGTATGAAATCAACTAATCAATAGAGTTTACTATGTGTTGAATCTAATCCAAAAATACGATTATTATCATAGTGATATGAGACCCCGAGCACTATATGCGGGAGATTTATTTGTATGCAGTTTAGCAAACTTGACACCGCCTAACGCAACAAAAGTATGATGGGCCCATGTGCATTTTCTTATTAAACCAAAGGCGTCATAAGAGAGTCCATACAATATTATGCAACTTAAATGTTGCACACCTATCAAAATTCACACATTTGAGCCTTTATCAAAATTAGTCATTATACAAGGATTTGGTGAAGGTTCATTAATGAAACCCACAACCCTATGAATCCTTAAAGATTTGGAGACACATACCCAATATCAAACCTAGTTTGTATCTTTTACGGAGTGAAAAACAATAGCCATGTGATCACTCTTCAATGCCATATAATGGTGAATCAATCATCTAATTATAAACTCTTGTATATTTTTATTTTGTCAAATTTGTGCAAAACTATAACCGTATAAAAGTAATACACCACCATTTCATGATATTTAAGTGGTTGTGGAGGAGACATCTTATTAGAATCTATGCGTAGTCTCGTCTTAATATTGGCTATATATAGTGTCGAGAAATATTGACAACTATTGTGTGATTATTTCTTTAAAAATCAAAAGAGTCAAAGGTTCTTTTTACATTTGGTTTTGAAAAAGGACGGGTGTCGAAAATGTGTAGAGTGCTATGTTAGGTTTTCTAATTTTGCTAGGTTCTAGGGTTTTACGCCCTTTGGGTTCAAATATATAATGCCCTCCACTTCAAGCCCAACTATTGATGTTGAGGCTAGATCTGCAGTGAGCCGCGAACAATAGCGCCACCACATAAATGTCTCAGGAAGTTTGTCCCCAAAGTGTTCCATGAGGTAATATTTCTCCCCATGATGTTGCATTTCTTGTTTCTAAATTAAATATTGTATGTCAATGACTTGAATAATTTGTCTTATCGATTGCTTTGTGGGCCGAATCCCCCATGAAAGCATGCTTAAATCTTGGGTTATCTTGGTCGGTTTGCTTATGGCATCAAACTTGAGAGCGTTCAAAACATGACCAAAGGGTTCTTTCTTTTTAGTTTGCTAACCCTTCGCATGCCCCAACCATCTTGAACCATTCAACAACCTATTATGTTTGAAACTATTTGCAAGTTCTCTCCTTAGACACAAGATTTTGTCATCTCGAATTCACATCCCTCAAAGTTCCTGTTTGGGTTGAATTTCCTAGCTTGCTTTGCTCCCTTTCATGCACTTTTTACCTCATATCGCCTCTTCCATTGGGCGAGTTGTATGCATGGAGCCGCAATATTTATATAGTGTCCAGCCCCATAAATGGTTATGTGTCGAGGTTGATCTCTAAGAGGAGTTGAGTTTGTAGGCATTCAAGTGACACTTGTTACTTGCTGTGATGAGTTTTGTATATCAACTTGCCTAATACTTTCTTTCATTGTCAGGCTACCGATCACAAGATCAAAGACTGCCCATTGTATGTGTTGCATAATTGCCCCACCACCAAAGCGGTTGTCGAGATCTCTAATCCCCAATAAGAGGAAGGGTGTAAAACCATAGAGGCAGAAAAATAAGTGCAAGGATTCTCAAGCCAAAACAATGCCTAATAATGGTCCTAAAGAGCCAGTTGTTAAGGAACATAGCCTCGGTCTCCTAACATACCCCAGCAGCTTTGCTTTTGAGATACCCCAGTGATGTTGCCTAAATTCTCTAGCACACCAAAAGTGGCTAAAGTCCTCATGGAACCTTCAAACACATTTTTCTTCCATCGACACTTCCTACATCCTAGTCACTCTTGATATCCAACTCATAGGGTCCTTCCAAATGGGATCAAATCCCTACAAGATACCCCATGTAAAGCCATGAGCATAGCCCCACACGAAGTGTGGAGTCGATGGAAGAGGAGTACAATATTGAATTTTTCGGAAGAAGGAAAGTGGAATTGCGGGATTTTTTGAAGCACAACAATACTCAATTCTTACAAAACCAGTTTGGCACCTTAGATGGCCTAGATTCTGATGGTATAGCCCTCGAATCACGTCTCTCATGGAATGTGAGGTTTCGTACTAAATCCAATCACAAGTATGTTGTTAGAGATGTTCAATAAAATTTCTTGAACTTGGATATTAGTGTTTACAGGAAGTAAAGGTGACATGTTTTCAACTCTCTCTAGTTTGTAAAACCATTTGGCCCGATATTATTCCACTTACTAAAGAATCATGATGTAGAGCATGGGGTTTAATTATTTTAATTTCCCTCGGTGACACCCTTCTTCATGGATCATGGCATAGACCCCACCAACAGGCCATTTGGGCCCTCTTTAATATTAAAATCTACCCTTTCGTGGTCATCAACATTTATGCTTCGAATGATGCAACAGAAAGAGTAGGTTTATGGCGGTGGATAGCCAATGAGATCCTTGATGTGTATTGGGTCATCTGCGGTGACTTCAATATGGTTGACATGCCCATGAATAAATGTGTGCAACTTCCCATGTTGTTGAGCAAGAGAAATGGCTAAGTACTAGCCACACATGGAGGTTTGGATCCACACGCAAGGGGAGTGCGTGAGGGAGTGTGTGTGTGAAGAATGGAATAGCTCGTGGAGGTTCGTGCATGAGTAAATAAAGTCAGGACTTAGCCTATTTTCCGAGATCACATACTAAAAATAGAAAAGTTGAGTTGGAGTGTCGCTTAAGTAAAGATCCTGAACTAGAGAAAAGAAAGGATAAAGAAGGAACATGCATGGATCTAGATAATAATAAGGTTACAACAAGTTGTATAAATAGGATAATCTATTATTAGTGACTTTTGTAAAGCGTGCAAGCTATTTTTGTGAGCATGCCTATTATTAGGAGAGTGCATGACCAAAAGTAAAGGAAAGTTTCCACCATATAGATAGGAAAGTTTATATATATATATATATATATATATATATATATATATATATATATATATATATATATATATATATATGATGTATGTTATTTTTCTAAGGCGTTCATAAGAGGGTAGAGACTTATAGTGTAGAGTTATGTTGTTTTGATACAAATCTACGGTTTAATGCTTATGCGCATTGTTCAACACACTAGTGTAATGATTGTTGTATGTATCATCTTCTATTACATAATGAATTGGTTAATGATGGATAATTGTGGTTGGTTAGTGATTGTTGACATATCCGATCATGGTTTTATAATGACACAATTGTTTATGGTTGTTATTTAGATTGTTCATCTTTCTTATTATATGTGTTTCAAGTTACCATGGTTAAATTGATTAGTTGTGTATGAATGGTTTAATGGTTAACAATATGATGAACATACATGTTAACACCTTGGTAAGCATAATAAAGGAGGGACCTGGTGGTTGCACGCACTTTGGGTGAGCGTTTAGTTTTGATTGGATGAAGTTCCAACGCACATATCTATTGAGTGCACAAAGAAAAAGACTACATTTTCGTTTCGTTTCCGAGACCTCTTTTAAATTGTCTACTAGGATGTTGCATGTAGATGGCGTATTGACTGTCTTTGGAGAGTATTGCAAGATGGGTAGAAGATGGTCAAGACTTGTTTGCACAAAGATATAGCATTGGACCTGATTTTAATGCACATAAGTGGGTGGAGGAAATCTATATGATTACTGTATGAGACGTTCTTTAGTTTCTTTCTAGTAGAGTTGTATCGTGGTTGGCAACTTACACATCAAACAAAATTTTCTCTCCAAGAATGAGAGCTTGGACAGAGGAAGATTATCAGACACTTTCTTATGCAGATGAGGAGTGGACTAGATCTGTAGATCATTGGTGGGAAGGTGTATTTCGCAATTATACTTTGGAGTATGTAATTTCTACGTATTCTTTCCTTGAGGAAGATGAGTTCTAGTTTTTGCGTGGACCAAGGGGATTTTATTTGTATGTACTACCTTTAGCTATCAAGATATTGATGATAGAATTAGGATTGAAGAGATTACTTGTGGCTAGCTAAATCCCCACCACATGTAGGGGAAGGAGCAGGTGTGAAGAAAGATGGCGACAACCATGGCGGAAGAAAGTCAGAGAGAGGAATGATGTCTCAAATATAATGAAGTGTGACAGAGGGTAGTTGATGAAGCATTGAGATCGAGGATAATGATGACTAGTGAAGGTTTTGAGACTCTTTTGGAAGATGAGGAGTCGTAGTATCATGTCCTCCCAACTTTGGGAAAGCGTGGTAGAGAGACCCCATCGGCTTCTGATGAGATTACATCAGAGGAAAGAGTAAGGAATCGAATGCCCATATGATCCATTTGGCTACCTAGCCCTTACGCATGGTGTTCTAGATCCAATAGTAGTTGTTGAAGAACATTGTAGTAAAGGAAATCATACAACATCTCCTTGTAGGGAAAAATATTTAGGTGGAGCTAGTATACTTTCGGTTCGAAGGGAAAAATACCAGGAACGTGCACATGGATGTGCTGCAATAGGTGCCATTGTTTGGAAGTACACTTGGAGGGTTGTTTACATGTGCGTCATCAAGACAGAGTTGACATGCATACCATTGGAACTAATCCAGTAGGTGTTGCGACAACACAACGATGGGTGTCCAGTTTAGTACTTCAACTGGGACACAAGGGAGTTCATCCACAAGAGCATAGGCCGTAGCAGGCGGCGTGGGAGGTTTCAGGAGGATCAAGTCAACCATCACACAGAGGAAATATTGGTGGAGGATCAGGGTTTAAGTCTGGTCCTAACCTAGGGCATGATCCTCATCCACAACCACCACCGAATCAGTCATAGTAGGAACCACCTCAACAACCACAACAGTAGACACATTGAGTTTACTTTGAGATGTCCCTTCACTTCCCAGAGTACATAGGTGTAGAGGACACAATTGAGCACGTTCAAAAGTGTGAATTGTTATGGAGATCAAAGGGAATCATAGCCCCTGATAGAAAGGCAAGCCAATTTTCCACCACACTTTAAGGGTGCGTGCATAGTTGGTATAGAAAGTGTGACCCACACCAGACTATGGTGGACTATGATGCATTACAAACAACATTTTTGGTGGAGTTTCACATTCTAGAGTTTGAATAATAGTGTATCAACACAATGAAGGACATTTAACATGGCTTGTCTCGAGAGCATTAGGGATTATAACGCACATTTTAAAACTCTCTTGTCTAAACTCTCTTATGATATTCATCCCAGTCAACATGCACAATGGTTTGTTGGAGGATTATTGACTCCATTCAAAAGATCCTTATCACACAAGACATACGCAAATCCGTGCAAGGCCTTAGAGGAAGCTCTACTCGCAGAGAGCGGTTGGAAATGTTGACACTTGGAGTGAGCCCATTTTTGGAGGCACAAATATCTGTATGGAAAAGCAATTAGAGAAGCTCTCTGCTAATTTAGCATCGAGACATACTGATTGGTTTTGGTGTACCGATTATGAAGTAAAGGAACATATGAAGGATAGCTGCTCGTGTAAGACTATGCACACGTTGCTACAATCTTGTGAAATTTATGACAAGAACCATGATGTCCCAAATTGTCCTCTCTTGTAGCACGTGACAATGAAGAATGTATCTATGTATTGCAATATTTGTGATGCACACATGCATGATACCAAGGATTACCAATTGATAAATCAAATCCATGAGGCATGTGAGATTGGAATATGGCAAACCACGGTAGCAAACAACTCTCGTGTACATAAAGCCTAACCCTTTGAAGAATGTAACAATAAAGGAGGTGGATTACCTAGAGGATATAGGAGTAGATGCCATAGTAGAAGAGGCGATTTATACACTGGACTTGCTACACTTGTGGGTCCCCTGATCATTACCAACGTGAATGTCCCCAAAATATGGTATGTGCATATTGCGGAAAACAAAATAACGTTGAGGATTGCCCTAACTGTATGAGCATATGTGTAAAAATAATAAGAAGGAAAAAGGCAAAAGAATGATCAAAGTGTAGTGCACAAAGAGTGATCAGTGGATGACAAAGAAGTGTGGTCTAGATTTATAGCCCATGCTAGTAACCACGCATGCAAAAGGCGCGCGCGCGGTGAACCTCTCAGACAAAGTCACTCATATGAAAAGAGGAGGTTATGCATGTTAGGTACCCTAATGCTTCCTACCAAAAGGAGGTCTATCGGGAGACTATGGGGTGATAAGAGATTTGCATAGGGAAATTCGGTGCTTAAAGGAGCAAGCACGCGAGAGAGAATGTGTGAAGAATGTTGATCTTCCACATAAAGACATAGATAACTTGAAGGATGTATGCACGATGTTGCGGAAGGGGAATATTATCCCACTACTAGGGGGATTGTTGTGTGAAAAGGTACCGCACGTAGGAGTTGAGCACGACTAACAAATACTCCACACAAACTTGCCACCACAAAACCATGAATATGACAAAGAGATCACACTTAATGCATTGATTGATGGTTGGTTGGTAAGTAATATTTTGATTGGCATGAAGTAATCAAGACTCTAGATGTATGGAATCAGATGGGTATACCAAAATTGCAGCCATCTTCTAATTTGTTGTATATGGTGAACAAGACACGAGCTATGCCTATTAGGGTGATGAAGGATGCTTCCATCACCATTTAGGGAGCCAATTTTACCGAGGACTTTAAAGTATTGGAGCTCACTAAGGTGGATAACTTCCCGCCTTACTTGGACGTCCTTATTGATATGTGAACAATGTTGATCTATGCTTCAACAAGAGATACATCAGTTTTGAGAAAATGTATGAGCGTGTAATCATACCTTTGAATGACGCAAAGGAAAAACCTTATGTTGAGCCCTTAAGTGAAGAAGAAATGAATAAAATATATGTACATGAGACAGACGTGACCACGAGAATGTAGAACCATTTAAGGAAGGTGTCCTTCAAAGTGGGAAGACACGCAATCTGTAAGTGACACTACAAGTGTTGCTTGTGATCATTGGGTGCATGACACGTATGAGATGGTCAAGCGTGAGGTAAAAGGAAGGGTCACAAGGATGATCAAGACGTGCATGGTTAGGTGGATGGGCATTAGTCACCTATCGAGGTATACTTGGTGAAGGGAATCTTGGTACATTCCTACGTGTCATCGAGATCCAATGGCAAAATGAAGGGGATCAAAGGAACATGTTGGTTTATACCTTGTGTGGGACAACAATGCATTGGTGGGAAACACATAGAGATAACCTATTGGGATGGCGAGAAGTGAGAATCACCTTTTCCACAAGGTTTACTCAAACGATGTACCTACACTCATACATTAATATAATGGGTTGACACCTGCTTTGGTACATGTCCATAACTATGAGAGGCATTGGGTGCAAGGCCAGGAGGCATTACCTCCATCCTTGTGGGTCCATAAGTTCTACTCCACTCTAAGCTGATGCAGATGCGCTTGGTATGTCCATGCTGAGTTAAAAAGGGAGAATGTAAGCTAGCATGAGATGACTGCATGTATTGTTCAAACCTTTGATTATTTTTCTAATAAGCCACATGTACATGAGGCTCTACAGATTATGAAGCACATCACTTTAGGAGATATCACAAAATCAAAAGAGCTTATGCTCGAGTTACTTGGATAACTTGATCCCAAGGCACGCGAGAACATGTTTGAGATAGAGGAAATGCGGTTGGGTCGCGCTAGAAAGAGAAAGAAAAGGGAAAGCTGGTATACTTGATTGATGATGAAGAGGTGGAGAACTTGGATGTTAGCCATACATAAGGTGCACGTGAAATCATGGACTCTGTGATGAAAAGCCATGCGCATACCGGGCTCCCATCAAGACAAAGAAGGTTAACATCGAAACAGAGCATGCTCCTAAGGAGGCCATCATTACAGACATGGTTAGAATAGGAGGTAATAAAGATCATTGAGCTCTTCGCGTGACTTCCAGGATCTGTTTCAAGAGGGTACCATGAGTTGAAAGGAGTACACCCTTCATTGGGTGAGATGAAGATTAAGTTGAAAGAGGGTGCACGACCTATTCGGAAGAGGCCTTATAGGATGAATCCAAACTTACACATGAAGGTGAAGGAAGAGATTGAAATATGGGAGGATCATGATTTGTGTGGATTACAGGGAACTTAATGCCTTATGTGTCATAGATCCTTTTCATATGCCATTCATAGAATAAATTCTTGAGGGAGTCAGAGGGCGTGAGATTTACTCCTTCATTGATGGGTTCTTAGGCTATCACCCAGTGCACATTGCACGCGAAGACAAGGAAAACACCACTTTCACTACTAAGTGGGCGCTTTTACATATATAGTTATGCCCTTTGGATTGAGAATTTTGCAATGTATTCTGCACATAGTTGTGCAGGATTTCTATTAATTTATGCATAAGTTTCTACATGTTTTCCTGGATGATTGGACTATATATGGGCTTATCAAAGATCACTGTGATAATTTGATGCTCATGTTTGAGAGGTGCAAGCAATTAAGCATCTCTCTTAACATTAAGAAGTGTATTTTTGCTACACCTTTTGGCACTTTGCTTTGGCACATCATCTGCAAGGATGGATTGTTAGTGGACCCAACAAAGATAGTAGTGATTTTGGGACTGGAAGATCCTACAAACCAGAGTGAGATGCGCCGATTTTTGGGGCATCCTTTGGCTGGAGTCATCACAAGGGGGGTTACTATATTTCTTTCCATCTACATTAGAAGCTTAAGGAGTGGTAGGAACTAAAAGGCAGGATCTAGCGAGGGGGTGGAGAGGGGAGAAAGACCAAGAATGACCACCGTAAGAGCTAAAGAGTTGGAGGAAGGAAGTTCTCCATCTTCCAAAAGATGAGAATGAGGGGGAAGATGGGCGTAGAAGGGGGAGGAAAGATGCATTGATGAGCTTGGGGCGGTGGTTCTAAGACTAGATCCAAAGGGGAAAGAAAATAAGATTCTTCCACAGACATAGTAGCTAGAAGGGATTGGAAGTGTAGAACTTTGGAGAGATCTTAAGGACACCCTTGCCTTAGTCTTTGGGAGATACAATTGATGGGATCCTTTTAGGAAGTGAGATGGTCTTAGAATGAGGATTTCAAGGACACAGTCGATACACGATGGCCCATACCTTTGCGAAAGAAGAGAACATTTGGGGATGTGTTCATATTCAAAAGGTTGAACCCATAACCTAAAGCTTGAAATCAAGTCAATAGAGGAGGGGAGAGGTTTACTTACATACGTGATGACACAAAATATGTCATGGATCATACGAGATTTGGATTTTATTGTTGGATCCATAACAATCGCCTTCCCTGGGGATTCAACAATGCCTTCAATCACTAGTTTCTCCCAAAGCTCTAAGGGGAGGCCAGAAGGCAAACCCAAATCGTGAGCTTCATTCATCATTTCATTGAAAGTGTTGAATCTTGGGGACCATTTACGAAGATAAAAACCCTACGGTCAAAGAACTAGGGACCGTTGAGGAAAGCACGAGAGAAATCCTCTTTGGATCGAAAGAGAAAAGGATGAAGCCATTAGGAAGGGCAACCACCGAAAAAGAGTTGCAAGATCCCATTTGGTCTAAATTGGAGATATTTAGAGATATTTCAAAAACATTTAATCAAGAGAAGCATCAAGATAAAAATATTAGTTCCATGTGATATCCTCCTTGCACAAACATACACTTTTCGATAGAAGCATCATCTATAATACGTCTCGCAAAACCATATAAAGAAAATAAAGTACATAAGAAGATAAGCGGCTAAATTAATGATGAGAGAAAAACTGAAAAAAAAAAACATATATAAAATAAAACAATATATAAATGTGTATAAGGGACATGAACCTATGGAATGCGAAACCACCAATCAAAATATAGAAATATATATTAAAATTAGAGACCTAAAATATATGCATCTATATATAATTTAGATTGATATAAGTGGATATATATTAATAAAAATTGTTAGAAATATGCCTTTTAAACTTTTATACGAAACTTCTAGTGTGCACAATTACAAACTATAAATTTGTTTGACGAGCATTGATGGTGTCAAATTTAATTGCTAGTAATTAAATAAAAACTATTCAAAAAATATTTGACGAGTCTAGGTACCATGGAAACCCTAAATTTTCAAACTTTGTCCGACTACTATCTGTTTGTCAGAGGGGTTTATCACTCCATCAACTAATTTATCGGTTGTAGATAAAACAATCGATTTGTATTATACAAAAGTATTTAAAATCTATCGTTCAACACCATGCATTCTCTTTCATCAATCATCTTACATATATGCACAAATAAACTCAATAATGAACAAAAATGGCAATACTACTCATAGTGATTATTGACGATTCAAGACTTATAAAACTTCATAATGATGACACAAAAACTTAAAGATTATAATAAAAACATTATTATTAAGACTTTAAACTCAAAAACATGATAATATGAATAAAAACTTAAAAACTAAAACTTTATTAAAAGTTGCAAACATATAATAATCTAAAAACATTAAAACAAATAAACTAAATCTAAAAGTACATAACCTCTTATAAAAACTATGGGATAAAAAACTTAACAAACTAATGACAAAAATACATAAACTTTAAAAACAACTAGGACTTAACCTAATACCACTTTTTATAAAGTAAAACCATGAATTAAAACTTAAAACAACAAAAAATACTAATTTCACTATAAGTGTGCAATGGAAATGTCGATAGTGGACATGATGAGGGATGTGAGTTCGATAAACGAGTGTGATTAGAATTGTGAATGCAATCAGACGTAACAATGCAAGTAATGATATTCCAAATGTTTTTCCTTTAATAATAAACCATGTGTTTCAAATTATATTCCTTGATAGTAGCTTAGGAATATTGCTTAATAAACACTCTTACATTACATATTAAATGTGTGTCCTCTTTCGCCAATTTGCAATCTACTTGTCTTTTACGTTCATATCATTTTATAAGTAAAATATTTATGTATCTACACCTCTTGGTAACTACATATTAAAACATGTTTGAATCTCCCATCCACCTATCAAGCATATATACAAATAGAGCACTCTAGTCATTTTCCAATAATAGAAATAAAATTAGCGTATTATCACTGGTAAGTAAGGCAAGTCACTTGCACACATTGTATTGGTGTTGGGAGCTTTCACAACAATTAAACATTACCCACACCTTGTATGCCTTTTTATCAATATTTCCTTGATATGACAAGTATAACAATGAAATTTTAGGGTTTGCAAGTTATAGATATTTTAGATTTATATGCCTTTTTATCAATATTTCCTTGATATGACAAGTATAACAATGAAATTTTAGGGTTTGTAGGTTATATATATTTTAGATTTATCCGCATCCTGTATGCCATTATCAATTTTTTCTTAATAGGACAAGTTTAATGTAGGAAATTTAGGGTTTGTAGAGGTAGGACACATTTTAAATTTATTTTTAAGGGCATTCGATATAGATATTCCTTAGATTGATAAGATTGTGGTTTAAAAGATATGATATGAATCGTATAGCTTCAAAAGTATCGTATTTGTTGTTTGTTTCTCCATCTATTTAATAGCAAAATAAATGAGTGGGAAAAATAGACCCATGTCAAACAAACCCACCAACCGCGTTAAGCGCTCTTCAAAACCCAAAGCATAACATGGAGAGTGACACATCCTAAACGCCCTTTTGAACTTTCCATTTTCCTTGTTACCTCAAAGGCGTTAACAAGTTGGTCTCGCCCTCCCGATCCGACATTCAAAGGTGACGTGGAAGGTCCAGTTGGCAAGTTCGCCACCGTGCATATCGACATTGTTAGGAAATCTATGTTAGTGTTCACATGTGATGAGTAAATAATAATTACGTGAGTAATTATTATCTTGTAAATGGTTAGTAGTTAATAATATTATTGTTATATTAACAATAATATATATTAGTTTGGAGTTGTTTTAACAACTTATGTAATTTGAGTTGTGCATTGTTACGTGAGTAACAATCACATCTAAATAGATATTTGGGGGTTAGTAGGTTGAACAAACTCCTCATTTGTAGGAGTGATATTTCATATATATTTGTATGTCCCGTATGAATGTGAAGTGAGAAATAATAGAGAAGATATTATATAATTGTGTTTATTATTATTGTTATCTCTATGTAGATCTGGTTATACGGCTTTATTTGGTATCAGAGTAGGGAGTCCAGGATGAGAGGATTTGAATAAATGTTTTCCATCACAGGGCTCATCACAATTTTCACGGCCTGGTAAGGTGGATATGTTGATTGCATTGCATCGTCCTGCATATTGGATCATTCTGCTTGCATATTGGATTGTTATGCCTGTGCATTTCATCGTTGTTCTTTTGTATTGCATCGTTGTTTGACGTAGTGTATCGTTCTTTTTCTCGCGATCAATCTGCCTTGTGTATTGCATCGTCATTCAGTAACTCTACGCGTTCTTTTTCACAAGTATAAAAAAACTTTCCATTTTTGGAAAGGGTCCAGAAAGATGTTGGACTTATAACTTGTAAGTGGCATAAGTTTCAGCTGGTAACTCGGAAAGGGGTGTTGTTTTTTTGAAAATGTTTTTTTAGCTCTTTGCATTGATCCTATGCTTTATGCTGCTATAGAAAAATATATATTTTAGAAATTTTTACTTTCAATTTTTAAAAGTTTATTGTAAGGGTGCATTTTCGACTGAGTTTGACACCCATAATGGAAATTCCATTATAGAAATTCAATGGCAAAGAATTTCACACATGGCAAGTGCGAACTCAATTACTTTTGATCAATAAAGACTTGTGGGAAATTGTTGAAGGTAATATTTCAAAACCAACTGATGTTGATGAAGCCACCAAATGGGAAAGAAAGGATAAGAAAGCAATAACAATTATTGGTCTTGGATTGTCTGATGCTTATTTGCATCATATTGATTTATCAAAAAGTTCAAATTTCATATGGACTACTTTGAACAAGCTATTTGGATCTCAAACAGGGAGCACAACGGTGACACTCAAGCAAAAACTATTCGGGCTCAAGATGGAAGAAGGTGAGAGTATGGTTGATCACATAAGTAAATTTCGTTCTATTTCAAATCAACTAGCTGGAATAAAAATTGATGTGGGAGATGATGATGCAAAAGCATTATTGTTAAATAGTATGCCTCCAAGCTATTCTAATATGGTATTTACATTGAGTAAAGTAAATCCGAGTTTGGAAGATCTGATTTCTTCTCTGATAGAAGAAGAAAATCGGACTAAGAAAATTGAACCAGAAGAAAGTACAATGTACGGAAAAAATAGATCACATACTAAAAGCAGATACAAATCCTCTTTTAACCAAGGATCACATTCCAAAGATACTAGCAAACAGATCATTTGTTACTATTGCAAACAATCTGGTCGTTTGTCTATAAACTGCAGGAAAATAGCGCAAGATTTACTTGATGGAAAACTACAAGAGAATGCCATGGTGGCTGATGATGAAGAATGGGATGATATAGAAGAATCAACAAATAATGATAATGGGTATGATTATGAAGACTATCTATACTAGATAAAATACATCGGAGGATGGAGGACATAGGATGTTGGAGGTCAATCAGCGACTTCTCGTCAGTCATCAGGGACGGGGCCACACAAAAGCATTGGTGACTTGTGTGTGTCTTTTTAGTATTTGTTTTTTAGTGTGGCATTCTTCTTTTACAGTGTTTTCTAAATAATGGAAATTTCACATTGTGGGGGGAATATGACACAATATTCCATTTCCATTCTGCATGAAATCGAGCTATGTAACCTCGTAGTGTATAAACATAGTGAAGAAAATGAAAGCACAAAATTAAAATCAACATCATGATACTTGAAGAGGATGAGCAAGGGCTCGTACCTGGAACATGGGTTCCTATTTTTGAATAGGGGTTCATACTGGATGGACAGGGGTTCATATAGAGGTCCAAGATCATGAGCGAGCAAGAGGCAAGCAAGCTGAAAAAGAAGTGTGACTATATTTTCTCCCATGTAAACACTAAGGGGGGAATGTTAGGAAATCTATGTTAATGTTCACATGTGATGAGTAAATAATAATTACGTGAGTAATTATTATCTTGTAAATAGTTAGTAGTTAATAATATTATTGTTATATTAACAAAAATATATATATTAGTTTGGAGTTGTTTTAACAACTTATGTAATTTGAGTTGTGCATTGTTACATGAGTAACAATCACATCTAAATAGATATTTGGGGGTTATTAGGTTGAACAAACTCCTCATTTGTAAGAGTGATATTTCATATATATTTGTATGTCCCATATGAATGTGAAGTGAGAATTAATAGAGAAGATATTATATAATTGTGTTTACTATTATTGTTATCTCTGTGTAGATCTGGTTATACGGCTTTAGACATATTCCTATTGTATTCCTCGGTTTTTCATATTTTATTCGTCCATCGTGGGAATGGTGCTTCAATCTGTAGCACATATGGTTAGAAGCACAAGAAGCAACATCAATACATCTTGACAATACACCCGAATGAAACGCCTACCAATCTTCAATCTTCTTCTTCTTCTTCTGCATACAACAAACAAAACAACGACAAATAGTTGAACTGCTTTAAATACGAGATACAAATTCAAATCAATCAATTTGTATATAGTAAAATGAGGAGATATTAGGGTTACAAATTTATCTCTCGTGTGCAGGTCTCATTTAACCCATAATGGTGTTGATTTTAGGATGGTTATTAGCAAGAGCTCCATTTAGCACAGTTCCCATAACATTTTGTTTATTAATTTAATTAAATTCTCGTTACAACTATCTAATTACTATTAAATTTACAACGTTGATTTGGGTTTCAGTGAGGTTAATGCCTTTGGATCTCAAATAAATTTCTTAAATTATTATGAAAGGAAAATGACAGGTCTAAAAGGCCGTTTAGGATGTGTCTTTCTCCATGTTTTGCTTTGGGTTTTGAAGAGCACTTAACCTTGATTGGTGGGTTTGTTTGACATGGGTTTATTTTTCCCATTCAACTTTTATTTTGCTATTAAATACATGGAGAAACAAATAACACTTTTGAAGCTATATGATTCATATAATATCTTTTCAACTAGAATCTTTTCACTTTAAGGAATATCTATATCGAATGCCCTTAAAAACAAATCTAAAATGTGTCTTAACTTTGCAAATCCTAAATTTCCTACATTAAACTTGTCTTATCAAGAAAATATTGATAATGACGTACACCATGAGCATAAATGTAAAATATCTATAACCTGCAAACCCTAAAATTTCATTGTTATACTTGTCATATCAAGGAAATATTGATAAAAAGGCATACAAGGTGGCACTTTTTCTATTTTTTATTTTAGCCCTTTGTAATTTGTTTTTATTAGTTTTTATCCTCTTAACCGACTGGGGTTCCAAGCCACAAATAAACACACACCCCGTCATCTACGTGTCTCACTTCAAATGCATGTCACGCCTTGTTATAATGGGCCTCCCCTCTTTCAAACAAAACATTGGTAGGAAGTTGTTGTTATGATTTAGTATTTACCATGGTAATTATTCATGGTAAATAGTTATTGGATAGTTAGTGAGTGATTTGTAATAACAAATCGTGTACATATTTTTTGTGGGTATATAAGTTGTTATTAACAACTTATATTTTTATTTGTGGATTGTTACGTAGGTTTAAACAACCTACATATATGGTTTATTGTTGTGAGTTGTTTCTAAATACTAGAACAACCTCACCTATAAATTTGGCTTGTGTAATGTTCCCATTCAATGAATAAAGAGTTGATATATTATTTTCTGTTGTGCAAAACTAGCATGTCTTCTAGATTTGGTATCGGAGCAGTGAATCCGCTGACAGAAATCGGAGCGTGGATATACGGTCATATAACGGAAGAATAATCTCTTATAAGGGCATCTTGAAATCAGAGGTTGCCCAGGATAATGGTTACAAAATAATAGAGCCCGTCTGTCTTAGGAGTGGTGATTACGAGAGGACACACTGTTATAAATGAGGAATTGAAAATTAATTAGAGGAGACTTCTTCTATGTGAGTTTCTATCCACCTGTATTTGTGCATACATATGTTTTGAATTCGCATTGATCCGTGACGTGTTGACCAGAGTAATCAAGATTTTGGAAATTTGGTGCTTGACATCTTTGTCATAGTACAAATCAAGGACGTTCTTCCAGAGGCACATTATAGCATAGAAGCATCATTGTTAATGGTCTACATGTGAGTATTGATTCACGAACGCCATTATATTAATCTTTGTATTTTAATCGATTTGTCTCTATCAGAAATTTGCTTTCAATATAATGGTGTGCTTACGCTGTAACTCACCGCATCCACATCTAGTATGTGATCTTCATAAGTGGAGTCGATTCTATCTTACAAGCTCAAAGATCTACATTGTTGGCTTTGCACATCCCGATCACCTTCAACTTGAACTACAAATCAGACACAGTGCCAACTTTGAGGAAGGAAAGTGAATACAAAACGTTGTATCTTATCTATGCAATTTGAGGATAATATATGTGCGCAAAAAATTAATGATGATGGCCCCAATTTTCACATGTCAACATATATCTTCAAGCAAAGTGGTCCGATTTAGAAGCTCAAAAAGGGCAATATTAAAGAGTAGAAACGTACCATATTTCATCGTTTTCATTTGGCCTCCATACACGTATTTTCCACGTCTCCTCTTTCGAGCTGCATATTTTTCATTTGGCCTCCGTACACATAGGACTGTGGTTGCGGGCCATGGACAGCCGGTGATAATAGAAGGACGGGGGCTGCAACAAGACCATGGGCCGCAGCTGGGGTCAGTGCGAGTGGAGGGCAGGTCATGGGCCGTGGATGCAGTATTCATGATTCAAAGACCAATCTCGGTAAAAGTTGATTTAGATAAGTCAGTTTCTCAGGTAGACCCACCAAACCTTTTCATTCTTTGCAGTACTCTTTACTTATTTCTGTCAAATCTGGTTTCAACAAGACATGCAAACCATGATTAAACATGAGGGTTTCAAAGACAACCCAAATATGGCACCACAAGGATCTATTATCTCAGAAACTCATACAGCAATAGAAAACAAAATTTGGGGAAAGGCAGAAGTCTTCCAAAATCATACAGCGGGTATAGCTAAAAAGTTGGTATATGTGAATGCAAAACAATACAAAGGGATTTTACGGCGTAGGCAGGCTAAAAAACTAAGAAGAACCCAGAAGAAAAACCTCACTTTGATTCTACCGAAGGCAACAAACAACAAAGAGAATTTTGTTTTCAGAGAACATAAAATGGAAGAAAAACAATCAAATCAGAAGGATAATAAAAAGGAACCAAAGCTGAACAAAATCGACAGAACTGCAACATACAAGGAGGAAAGGGAAGACGTAGTCCAGGACTCTAAATACCTATACAGTCCTACTTCAACCCCTCTTTTGTGGTCTTCAGAACTATATGTGAAGGAACTCATGAACATGAAGGAAAGGCTTGGAATTTTAGAAAACCAGAAATTGAAAGAAAACAGTGAGAGGAAAGAACTCACAGAAGTCAGATACAAGTTAGAAAGAGAAAATAAAATTCTCAAAGAACAGGTTCTAAATCTTCAAAACCTCATGGAAAGAGGGCAACAAGAGTTAACCATGATAAAACAAGATCTAGGACATATGAAAACAGGGGGAGAAAAAAGAACTGAAATGGTAAATGGTAAATGGGGACAAAAAGACTGAAATGGTAAATGAGAAAAAGACCACCTGGAAGAGCTAAAGAGTTGGAGGAAGGAAGTTCTACATCTTCCCAAAGATGAGAATGAGGGGGGAAGATGGGCGCAGAAGGGGGGGAGGAAAGATGCGGTGATGAGCTTGGGGTAGTGATTCTAAGACTAGATCCAAAGGGGAAAGAAAATAAGATTCTTCCACAAACATAGTAGCGAAGGGATTGGAAGTGTAGACCTTTAGAGAGATCTTAAGGACACCCTTGCCCTAGTCTTTGGGAGATACAATTGACGGGATCCTTTTAGGAAGTGAGATGGTCTTAGAATGAGGATTTGAAGGACAATCTGATACACGATGGCCCATACCTTTGCAAGAAGAGAACATTTGGGGATGTGTTCATATTCAAAAGCTTGAACCCATAACCCAAAGCTTGAAATCAAGTCAATAGAGGAGGGGAGAGGTTTACTTACATCCGTGATGACACAAAATATGTCATGGATCATACGAGATTTGGCTTTTATTGTTGGATCCATAACAATCAGCTTCCCTAGGGATTCAACAATGCCTTCAATCACCGGTTTCTCCTAAAGCTCTAAGGGGAGGCCAAGAAGGCAAACCCAAATCAGAGCTTCATTCATCATTTCATTGAAAGTGTTGAATCTTGGGGACCATTTACGAAGATAAAAGCCCCTGCGGTCAAAGAACTAGGGACCATTGAGGAAAGCACGAGAGAAATCCTCTTCAGATCGAAAGAGAAAAGGATGAAGCCATTAGGAAGGGCAGCCACCAAAAAAGATTTGCCAAGATCCCATTTGGTCTAAATTGGAGATATTTAGAGATATTTCGAAACATTTAATCAAGAGAAGTGTTAAGATAAAAATGCCTAGCCCATATGATATCCTCCTCGCACAAACATACACTTTTCTAATAGAAGCATCATCTATAATACTTCTCACAAACCATATAAAGAAAATAAAGTACATAGAAGAAGATAAGCAGCTAAATTAATGACGAGAGAAAAACTGGAAAAAAAAGAACATATATAAAATAAAACAATATATAAATGTGTATAAGGGACATGAACCTATGGAATGCCAAACCACCAATCAAAATATAGAAATATATATTAAAATTAGAGACCTAAAATATATGCATCTATATATAATTTAGATTGATATAAGTGGATATATATTAATAAAAATTGTTAGAAATATGCCTTTTAAACTTTTATACGAAACTTCTAGTGTGCACAATTACAAAGTATAAATTTGTTTGACGGGCATTGATGGCTATCAAATTTTATTTCTAGTAATTAAATAAAAACTATTCAAAAAATATATGACGAGTCTATGTACCATGGAAACCCTAAATCCTTGAACTTTGTCTCCGACTACTATTTGTTTGTCGGTGGGGTTTATCACTCCATCAACTAATTTATCAAATGCGAGATAAAACAACCGATTTGTACTATCGCACGAAAATGGTGAAACGAAGCAAAAGTATTTAAAATCTATCGCTCAACACCATGCATTCTCTTTCATCAATCATCTTACATATATGTACAAATAAACTCAATAATGAACAAAAATGACAATACTACTCATAGTGATTATTGACGATTCAAAACTTATAAAACTTCATAATGATGACACAAAAACTTAAAGATTATAATAAAAAATTATTAGTAAGATTTTAAACTCAAAAACATGATAATATGAATAAAAACTTAAAAACTAAAACTTTATTAAAAGTTGCAAACATATAATAATCTAAAAACATTAAAACAAATAAACTAAATCTAAAAAACACATAACCTCTTATAAAAACCATGGGATAAAAAACTTAACAAACTAATAACAAAAATGCATAAACTTTAAAAACAACTAGGACTTAACCTAATACCACTTTTTATAAAGTAAAACCACGAATTAAAACTTGAAACGACAAAAAAATAGTAATTGCACCATAAGTGTGCAATGGAAATGTCGATAGGTGGGCATGACGAGGGATGTGAGTTCAATAAATGAGTGTGGTTAGAATCGTGAATACAATCAAAAGTAATAATGCAAGTAATGATATTCCAAGTGTTATTCCTTTAATAATAAGCCATGTGTTTCAAATTCTATTCCTTCAGTAGTAGCTAGGAATATTGCTTAATAAACACTCTTACACTACATATTAAATGTGTGTCCTCTTTTGCCAATCTTCAATCTACTTGTCTTTTACGTACATATCATTTTATAGTAAAATATTTATGTATCTACACCTCTTGGTAACTACATATTAAAACACGTCTGAATCTCCCATCCACCTATCAAGCATATATACAAATAGAGCACTCTGTCATTTTCCAATAATAGAAATAAAATTAGTGTATTATCACTGGTAAGTAAGGCAAGTCGCTTGCACACATTGTATTGGTGTTGGGAGCTTTCACAACAATTAAACATTACCCACACCTTATATGCCTTTTTATCAATATTTCCTTGATATGACAAGTATAACAATGAAATTTTAGGGTTTGTAGGTTATAAATATTTTAAATTTATATGCCTTTTTATCAATATTTCCTTAATATGACAAGTATAACAATGAAATTTTAGGGTTTGCAGGTTATAGATATTTTAGATTTATCTGCATCTTGAATGCCATTATCAATTTTTTCTTAATAGACAAGTTTAATGTAGGAAATTTAGGGTTTGCAGAGGTAGGACACATTTTAAATTTGTTTTTAAGGGCATTCGATATAGATATTCCTTAGATTGATAAGATTGTGGTTTAAAAGATATGATATGAATCAGTATAGCTTCAAAAGTATCATATATGTTGTTTATTTCTCCATCTATTTAATAGCAAAATAAATGAGTGGGAAAAATAGACCCATGTCAAACAAACCCACCAACCACATTAAGCGCTCTTCAAAACCCAAAGCATAACATGGAGAGTGACACATCCTAAACACCCTTTCAGACCTGCCATTTTCCTCATACCCCAAAGGCTTTTCCAAGTTCAGCTCAACCCTCCCGATCTAACATTCAAAGGTGACGTGGAAGGTCCAGTTGGCAAGTTTGCTCACCGTGCATAATCGATATCATAGGAAATCTATGTTAGTATTCACATGTGATGAGTAAATAATAATTACGTGAGTAATTACTATCTTGTAAATGGTTAGTAGTTAATAATATTATTGTTATATTAACAATAATATATATTAGTTTGGAGTTGTTTTAACAACTTATGTAATTTGAGTTGTGCATTGTTACGTGAGTAACAATCACATCTAAATAGATATTTGGGGGTTAGTAGGTTGAACAAACTCCTCATTTGTAAGAGTGATAATTTATATATATTTGTATGACTCATATGAATGTGAAGTGAGAAATAATAGAGAAGATATTATATAATTGTGTTTATTATTATTGTTATCTCTATGTAGATTTGGTTATACGACTTTATTTGGTACGCAGCAGGAGTCCAGGATGAGAGGCTTTGAATACATGTTTTTCATCAGGGGCTCATAACAATTTTCACGGCCTGGTAAGGTGGATATGTTGATTGCATCGCCCCTACGTATTGGATCATTTCGTCTCGGATATCAGATCGTTATGCCCTGTGCATTTCATCATTGTTCTTGTGTATTACATCGTTGTTCATACGTAGTGTATCGTTCTTTTGCCCGCGATTGGTCATCACTCGTGTGTATTGCATCGTCATTCGGTAACTCTGCGCCTTCTTTTTCACAAGTATAGAAAAAAACTTTCCATTTTTGGAAAGGGTCCAGAAAGATGTTGGACTTATAAGTTGTAAGTGGCATAAGTTTCAGCTGGTAACTCGGAATGGGGTGCCATTTTTTTGAAAATGTATTTTTTTAGCTCTTTGCATTGATCCTATGCTTTATGCTGTTGGAAAAAAATTAGAAATTTTTACTTTCAATTTTTAAAAGTTTATTATAAGGGTGCATTTTCAACTGAGTTCAACACCCATAATGGAAATTCCATTACAAAAATTCAATGGCAAAGAATTTCACACTGGCAAGTGCAAAATCAATTACTTTTGATCAATAAAGACTTGTGGAAAATTGTTGAAGGTAATATTTCAAAACTAATTGATGATGATGAAGCCACCAAATGGGAAAGAAAGGATAAGAAAGCAATAGCAATTATTGGTCTTGGATTGTCTGATGCTTATTTGAATCATATTGATTTATCAAAAAGTTCAAATTTCATATGGACTACTTTGAACAAGCTATTTGGATCTCAAATAGGGAGCACAATGGTGACACTCAAGCAAAAACCATTCGGGCTCAAGATGGAAGAAGGTGAGAGTATGGTTGATCACATAATTAAATTTCATTCTATTTCAAATCAACTATTTGGACTACAAATTGATGTGGGAGATGATAATGCAAAAGCATTATTGTTAAATAGTATGCCTCCAAGCTATTTTAATATGGTATAAATTACATTGAGTAAAGTAAATCCGAGTTTGGAAGATCGATTTCTTCTCCGATAGAAGAAGAAAATTGGACTAAGAAAATTGAACGAGGAAGAAAGTGCAATGTATGCAGAAAAAATAGATCACATACTAAAAGCGGATACAAATCCTCTTTTAACCAAGGATCACATTCCAAAGATACTAGCAAACAGATCACTTGTTACTATTGCAAACAATGGTCATTTGTCTATAAACTACAGGAAAATAGCACAAGATTTACTTGATGGAAAACTACAAGAGAATGTCATGACAATTGATGATGAAGAATGGGATGATATAGAAGAATCAACAAATAATGATAATGGGTATGATTATGAAGACTATCTATACTAGATAAAATACATCGAGAGGATGGAGGACACAGGAGGTTGGAGGTCAATCGGTGACTTCTCGTCACCATCAGTCATCGGCGACGAGGGGGCGCACAAAAGCATTGGTGACTCGTATGTCTTTTCAATATTTGTTTTTAGTGTGGCGTTCTTCTTTTGCAGTGTTTTCTAAATAATGGAAATTTCACATTGTGGGGGGGAATATGACACAATATTCCATTTCCATTCTGCATGAAATCGAGCTATGTAACCTCATAGTGTATAAACATAGTGAAGAAAATAAAAGCACAAAAGTAAAATCAACATCATGATACTTGAAGAGGATGAGCAAGGGCTCTGTACCTGGAACAGGGGTTCCTATTTTTGAACAAGGGTTCATACTGGATGGACAGGGGTTCATACAGAGGTCCAAGATCATGAGCGAGCAGAGGCAAGCTTAGTTTGAAAAGAAGTGTGACTATATTTTCTCCCATGTAAAACACTAAGGGGGGAATGTTAGGAAATCTATGTTAGTGTTCACATGTGATGAGTAAATAATAATTATGTGAGTAATTATTATCTTGTAAATGGTTAGTAGTTAATAATATTATTGTTATATTAACAATATATATATATATATATATATATATATATATATATATATATATATATATATATATATATATATATATATATATATATATATATATATATATATATATATATATATATATATTAGTTTGGAGTTGTTTTAACAACTTATGTAATTTGAGTGTGCATTGTTACGTGAGTAACAATCACATCCAAATAGATATTTGGGGGTTAGTAGGTTGAACAAACTCCTCATTTGTAAGAGTGATATTTCATATATATTTGTATGTCCCTTATGCATGTGAAGTGAGAAATAATAGAGAAGATATTATATAATTGTGTTTATTATTATTGTTATCTCCGGTGTAGATCTCGGTTATACCGCTTTAGACATATTCCTATTTTATTCCTTTGGTTTTTAATATTTTATTCGTCATCAGTGGGAATGGTGCTGCAATCAAGCAAAGACAGTGTGTTTAGAAGCATAAGAAGCAAAATCAATACAACTAGATAGTACGCCCGAATGAAATGCCTACCAATCTTCTTCTTCTTCTTCTACATACAACAAACAAAACAACGACAAACAGTTGAACTTACTTTAAATACAGATACAGATTCAAATCAATCAATTTATATATAGTAAAATGAGGAGATATTAGGGTTACAAATTTATCTCCGTGTGCAGGTCTCATTTAACCCATAATGGTGTTGATTTTAGGATGGTTATTAGCGAGAGCTCCGCTAAAGCACATGATTCTCCCATAACATTTTGTTTATTAATTTAATTAAATTATCGTTGCAACTATCCAATTACTTTTAAATTTACAACATTGATTTGGGTTTCAGTATGGTTAATGCCTTTGGATCTCAAATAAAGTTCTTAAATTATTATGAAAGGAAAATGATAGGTCTAAAAGGCCGTTTAGGATGTGTCTTTCTCCATGTTCTCGCTTTGGGTTTCAAGAGCACTTAACCCGGTTGGAGGGTTTGTTTGGCATGGGTTTATTTTTCCCATTCAACTTTTATTTTGCTATTAAATACAAGGAGAAACAAACAACACTTTTGAAGCTATATGATTCATATAATATCTTTTCAACTAGAATTTTTTCTCTTTAAGGAATATCTATATCGAATGCCCTAAAAAGCAAATCTAAAACGTGTCTTAGCTTTGCAAATCCTAAATTTCCTACATTAAACTTGTCTTATCAAGAAAATATAGTTAATGGCATACACCACGAGCATAAATATAAAATATCTATAACTAGCAAACCCTAAAACTTCATTGTTATACTTGTCATATCAAGGAAGTATTGATAGAAAGGCATAGAAGGTGGCACTTTTTTCTATTTTTTATTTTAGCCATCTATAATTTGTTTTTATCGTTGCTAGTTTTTGTCCTCTTGATCGATCGGGGTTCCAAGCCACAAATAAACACACACCCGCCATCTACGTGTCTCACTTCAAATGCATGACATGCATTGTTGTAATAGGCCTTCCTCTTTCTTGGAACAAAACATTGGTAGGAAGTTGTTGTTATGATTTAGTATTTACTATGGTAATTATTCATGGTAAATAGTTATTGATAGTTAGTGAGTGATTTGTAATAACAAATCATGTATATATTTTGTGGGTATATAAGTTGTTATTAACAACTTATATTTTTATTTATGGATTGTTACGTAGGTTTAAACAACCTACATATATGGTTTATTGTTGTGAGTTGTTTCCTAAATATTAGGAACAACCTCACCTATAAATTTGGCTTGTGTAATGTTCCCATTCCATGAATAAAGAGTTGATATATTATTTTCTGTTGTGCAAAACTAGCATGTCTTCTAGATTTGGTATCAGAGCAGGTGAATCTGCTGACAGAAATCAGAGCGTGGATATACGGTCATATAATGGAAGAATAATCTCTTACCAGGGCATCTTGAAATCTGTAGGTTGCCTAGGTTGATGGTTACAAAATAATAGAGCTCGTCTGTCTTAGGAGTGGTGATTCTGAGAGGACACACTGTTATAAATGAGGAATTGAAAATTAATTACAGGAGACTTCTTCTATGTGTGTTTCTATCCTCCTGTAGTTGTGCATACATATGTTTTGAATTCGCATTGATCTGTGACGTGTTGACAAGGAGTAATCAGGATTTTTGGAAATTTGGTGCTTGGTGTCTTTATCATAGTACAAATCAGGGACGTTCTTCCAAAGGCACATTATAACATAGAAGCATCATTCTTAATGGTCTACATGTGAGTATTAATTCACGAACGCCATTATATTAATCTCTGTATTTTCATCAGATTTGTCTCCATCAGAAATTTGCTTTTAAGATAATGGTGTGCTTACGCCTGTAACTACTGCATCCACATCTAGTATGTGATCTTCATAAGTGGAGTCGATTCTATCTTACAAGCTCAAAGATCTACATTGTTGGCTTTGCACATTCCCATCACCTTCAACTTGAACTACAAATCAGCACACAGGCCAACTTTGAGGAAGGAAAGTGAATACAAATTAATGACGATAATATAAGTGCGTAACAAATTAATGATGATGGCACCGATTTTCACATGTCAGCATACATCTTCAAGCAGTCGTCCGATTTAGAAGCTCAAAAAGGGCAATATTAAAGAGTAGGTAGGAAACGTACCATATTTCATAGTTTTTCATTTGGCCTCCGTACACGTATTTTTCCACGTCTCCTCCTACGGGCTGCATATTTCCCAATTCCTCTTGCCATCACGTCGAATCACAATAAATCAATCTTCCACCAAATAACATGTGCACGTAGATCTCTCATTGCCAGGTGTAATGAATCATATTTGTTAGATTGACTCGGGTATGTGATTAAAATACAGTCATATATGTTGCATCTTTGCCTTTATTTATAGTTGGTTTGATATTCTATCTTCATTCGTCATTATTTGTGTAGTCAAATCCGTCAAATATATCATAAAAGTCTCCAACTTCGTATATGTCAAAGGTCAGGTATATAGTTTAAGTGTTACTTTGTTTATAATGTCATCTAAATAAGTTATTACGTGAGGTTTATAGTATTCATGTTACGTTATAAGGTCAATGTCATTTTCATCTTGTTAGGGACATTCTGCCTTGTTTAGGATAAGTGTCAAAAGTCTTCTATTATTTGTAATGTTGTTGAAAGTATTGTTTTAAGTCTTTAAGTGTCATTATTTTGTATCAGTAATTTTGTTTGTCAAAGAGTATTGAGTCATTGTAAAAGTCTGAAAAAAAAAAAAATTGTCTCACGGACGCATTTTCAATGTTACTCGATGTTTGGAAATAAACTATTTCACATCGGGCCGGGGGCGCGGGTGAAGTTATACAAATAAACCCAATGTGGAAACTGTTGTTGGACTTCATATCCAAATCAAGTTGAGTTAGCAACATGACTATGTAGGATGGAAGCATAGGAGGTTGGAGGACAACCAACGACCTCTCGTCAGTCGCCAATGATGGGGCCGCTTTATTGATTTGGTGGTACGTGTGTGCTTTTGCTTTAGAGTGGTGTGCCTTATTTTAGTGTGTAGTGTGTTTGATTTCAACATTTCAGTTTGGTGTGGATTTCAACGTGGTGTGAAAAATAAGAACATATGTGGTATGTTCCTGTTCACTTGTGTATGTGAGTATTCCTACATAATTCCCCAATGTAATAACATAGTGAAGAACATATAACATAGTGAAATGCAAAATAATGATACTTGAAGAGGTTGAACAGTCAGATGTGTTCTGTTCATACCTAGGTTTGTGGATAGCCTCTGGAAAACCATTGAAGGTTGTTCAGATGTGTCATTGATTGATTTCTCACACTACTAGATCAAATGTGTTCCTTAGAGTGATTGTTTGATAAGCAGATGATTTCTGAGCGAGTTCCCATCCTCGTCGGTTAGATGTGTTCCCAACAGTGTATGGTTGATAAGAAGTTGATGTGTTCCTTCTTCTACCTTCGGGTTCAAGTGTGTGCTACGATCATGAGCTCGCAGAGGTGGGTGGCAAGTTCTGCAGAGGAAGTGCGAATGTTTTTCTACCATGTAAACACTAAGGGGGAGTGTTAGGATTTAGTATTTACTATTGTAATTATTCATGGTAGATGGTTATTGGATAGTTAGTGAGTGATTTGTAATAACAAATCACGTATATTTTTGGGTATATAAGTTGTTATTAATAACTTATATTTGTATTTGTGGATTGTTATGTAAGTTTGAACAACCTACATATATGGTTTATTGTTGTGAGTTGTTTCTTAAATATTAGAAACAACCTCACTTATAAACTGGATTGTGTAATGTTCTTGTTCAATGAATGAAGAGTTGATATATTATTTTTGTTGTGCAAAACTAGTGTGTCTTCTAGAGTTGCTATGTTGGTCGTCAATATCTCCATTCTAAACGACGCGTTTACAGTCTCTTTCGTCCAATCAAAGAGACCAAGTGAATGTTAGCATATTTCTTCTGATCTATTGAACACACATCTTCACCATTTCCTTCAAATGTAAGCTTTTATTGGCACTTTTCCATGTCATATTGAGGTCTTTCATATATGTCAATGTTGTTTTATTGAATGCGGACCTGTATAGCCTGAATTAATACTATTTAATTTTCCAGTAGTAGACGTAAATCCATTCTCGTCGTGGTCATTTCGAATTTCACCACATGTGATCGCTATTTCGAATTCCCACCCGTTGTTTACATATTTTCGTCATTTGGTGTTGATGATAAAATTATTATTGTTTGATCAAAATGTAAAGGTTAAATACACACACACACACACACACACACCGAAGGAATGTCATAGATGGGTTGGGGCGGGGATGGTCTGACAGTGATTTACCTACTCACGGTTTAAAGTATGTTGAATTCCTTCACGGAACCACCCGAGACCATCGACCGACTTGTGTCAGATCTTCAATTTCTTGAAATTGGCAATGCTCGTTCAATCCTTTCATAAGCGTATAAGAGTGCAACTGATTGAATTTAATGAATTTCATTTACTCTACTTTAAACGTTGATGTCCTTCGTGGGACCATGCTAAGGTTAAAAAATTAAAAATTTTAGCCCTTTTTCTCGTTTTTCATTTTAGCCCTTTATAATTTGTTTTTATCGCTTTTAATTTTTATCCTTTTGGTCGACTAAGGTTCCAATGTAAATAAAGACATACCCAATCGTTTACATGTCTCACGTCAAATGCATCTCACACCTTCTTGTAATGGGCCTCCCATATTTCTAAAAGAAAACATTGGTAGGAAGTTGATCCGAAAATAATCGATTATTACGACTGATCTCGGACCCTTATAGGCTTTAATTATTGGCCAATGATTTACTCCTTTTAAGTAATCAATTTTAAAATAATGCAAGACAATAACGACAATCGCATACGATTGATTACAAAGTTCGGCGATTGCCTACGCCTCTCCGGGTTCGTGATCGAACCGCTCCACTAGTCAAAACTTGAAGTTACAATAGTACTTTCACAAGAAAACCTAATGGAATTTTACTTGCCTATCAAGACACCAGCTTCTTCTGACAACAAGGGTGAAAAATAGACCCGACTTCCACCTTCCCGCACACAATCTCCTTCGGCTGTGATCGGCCTTCCCGACGCAAACAATGCGAAGCTAGCACTCCGGTCGACAATCCAGGATTTGCAAGTAATTGGTGTGGCTCAATGGGCCTTATTGGGTAGTTTACAATTTACTCCCAATCACAAATATTTCATCTAATATTGCCTAAAATAATAGGCCAATAGACAATACTTGTTGACACATCCCACAAATAAGCTTAACAAATAATAAGCTCGGGCGTGTGTCCACCTTTTCCGTGCTCTAGCAATGAGCTTCTCCGTGGCTTCGGTGTGTGTTATGTGTGTCCATTACAATAGAATGGGTTCCCTATTTATACAATTTTAGGGCCCTCAAATAATGCACTTACATATTATCCATAGGCTATTTTAGCCTTCACCCGTACATGAAAAATGGGATTAAATCCCTATGTGGGCGGATTTCATGTTTTAATAATAGGATAAATATCCCATGTGGAGCACCTAGCATTTTAAATAGGATAAAAATCCCATGTTTGGCGCGACATTTGTTTGAAATGGGATTAAATCCCCAAAAGAGGTGTATTTGGATTTGTTAAGGGATAAAAATCCCATAAGGGGCGCATTTGGGCGTGGGAGAAATATCTAAGGCGTTAAAGCCTTTCCACGCATGAGGTGGTCAAAAGACCACGTTGGAGCATATAACCGCCCCAACAACCGCTTACCACCTTCATCTCCACGTGGAAGTTTCCACGCATGGGTCTAATGCCCCCTAACAACCGCTTCACCACCTTCCACGTGGTCAAAGCATATGCATTTGATTTGGTGGTTCATACTAATGTATACACATTAATATATACATGTGGCATTTGGAAAGTGGCCTTACCAAAATAATATTATTTCGACCCATACAATGTGGAATAGAAATAATCCTGTAGTCCACTTGTCGTCTCCCGATAGGCAAATCGAGTGAATTTGACGAGTGTTGGCAAGCCACGTGTCACAGTGCGATTCGGTCCAATATTGACCATTGACCATAGTTTGACTTTCCGATGTTTGAACTTTGTGAACAAATCTAGGGCTCCCGATGTTCGTTTGTCGCGTTCTCACGATCGTTGGAAAGCTCTCCAGATGATCTTCTCAGACCGACACCATTTAGGGATGTTTAGGGAACTTTTGAAAATGATCCCCGATCACACCTCCCCATCGAGAAAAGCTTTTGTCCCAAAAAGCTTCCATACCGTCTGAACTGAAAACTCTCTGCCTGCCACCTCGGAAGTCTTTGTTGTAGTAGACCCTGGGTCTTCTCCTCCAACCTTCTCACTCAACAACTCGCTTCGATACTAGGACCCGTGGCTTATGGGTCCATGATGCTTCCCGCGCCACTCGATATCCAAAGAATACCTCCACGCCTCCGCTTTTTGGTGCTAAGTTTCTGAATGAAACCTCAACGCTCCTTCTGTGCGGTGCTAAGCTTCTTGATATCTGACAACAAGGATCTTCTTTTACTCTATAACACATCTCCTAGCTCGAGTTGATTCCGTAGAATCCGAACTGGTTTGAAGGAACCTCATGTTACGTAGAGCTTTGATTGATCCGATGTCGGTGATGGACAATGCCTTGTCCCTTTACAGACCTCAACGCCTCCGATGCATGATGTTAAGCCTCTTTCAAGACCTTGAGCCTCCGATGCACGATGCTAAGTCTATTACAGACCTCAACGCCTCCGATGCATGATGCTAAGCCTCTTTCAAGACCTCAAGCCTCCGATGCACGATGCTAAGTCTCTGTAGACCTCAACGCCTCTTATGCATGATGCTAAGCCTTTTCAAGACCTCGAGCCTCCGATGCATGATGCTAAGTCTCTGTAGACCTCAACGCCTCCGATGCATGATGTTAAGCCTCTTTCAAGACCTCGAGCCTCCGATGCACGATGCTAAGTCTGTTGATCAGCTACCATTCATATGTGTGGTCGTAATGCCTTGACACCGAATGACATTCCGAGCTAATCCTTTTAGAGCTCCTCTTTGTTGACATACTAATATCAAGTACCATTCTGCTGCACGGTCGCAATGCCTCTACACAGAATGAAGTTCCAACCCGACGTCAATGCCAACGGTGATTCAACTACCATTCTGCTGCACGGTCACAATGCCTCTACACAGAATGAAGTTCCGAGCTGATCTCTGTGAACTCTATTGTCTGCACAAATGGCAGATCAATCTCCAAGCTTTATATGAGTGAAATCCTATATCCAAGTTGTAACAGTACTCACAAGTGATTAGGAGATATATTTGGAGCAATAATCAAATTTTCTAAGTAAGAAAATCCACTGAGTATTGTAAACCTTTCTCTCAGCATTTTCTCACAATATCTGATCTCCAAACTTAATACTGCATACGATTCATCAATCTAAATTATGCAATATATAATTGAAAAATTGTTGACTTACCCATTTGAAAGGACTTTCACTTTCAGGTATTACGGTCCTGGGTTGACTTGTCATTTGGTGGTGACGTAGAAACCTCTTCGCGCTTTGCAATAGGCCTCCATTCCATCTTTGGCTTGCCATTACTCTGATGGCGAGATGGATGCAGTTTCCAGCAATTTTCCACCTGATGCCCATTCCTCTGGCAATGAGCACAAAAATTCCTCTTAATCTCCTTCTTCTGGGATGAGGAACTCTTTTTGCCATTTCGACTCTGCATGACGAGATTGGTCTTTCTGATTTGCCTTGTTCTTGATGAACGACATCAACTTCTTCATCAGTGTCCTTCTCTTCCAGCATCTGGCCACTGAATGATTATGCAATCCACAAAAAGTACATGGAAAGGAATTCCACATCTTCTGAAAATCATAACCATACTTCTTAAGCTGAAAAAGTGGATCAGAAGTTTTATTGTGCTTATGATTATGGTAAGAAACTGGAGGTGGAATCTCATTACCTCTTCGCTGATTTCTCTTACCACATCCTGCCTGTGACGATGAAGCACAACTTTCCTGCTCAGAATCTTCTTGCAGGACTAGTGGGGTAATCACTTTGCTTTCGGAAGCTTGTCTCTCCGGCGTTCTTAGAGCATTCTCCAATTTCCATTCCCGCACTAGGATGACCCAAACCCGTAAAACGAGGACGATCCTCGACCTGTATTGGGTTAGAAATACCTTGGCCATTTTTACCAAGGCCTCTTCCATCAAATCCCATTTTATCTAGTAACTTGGATCCAATGCCTCTAGTATGCTTTTCAAACAAACCAAAGACTTCATTACCTGAATCGAAACCAAATGGGAGGAAGAAGAAGATTCCCGTGGTGAACAACTTACAGTGCAATCATCTGCCATGGCCTCTGCATCTGAAGTTGAAGGTATTTCCTTCCTCTGATCACCACACTGCAACCTTGCCAAGAGCTCATCCTTGGTTTGCAATTCTGATTTCAAACGAGCATTCTCCTCTTCCAAGGAGGAATACATGGATCGCAGGAGAGAGTTCTCTTCCTGGATCTGGTGATTATACGCCTCAATTTCATCGAGCTTTGCCTGTGTAGACATCTTGCCCATAGTGCACTTGTACCTGTTCACACAAAATGAACCAACTGCACCAATCTTGAAGCAATCACTCTGTTAATCAAATTTACCAGCTCTGATACCAAACTTGATCCGAAAATAATCAGATTATTACGACCTGATCTCGGACCCTTATAGGCTTTAATTATTTGCCGATGATTTACTCCTTTTAAGTAATCAATTTTAAAATAATGCAAGACAATAACGACAATTGCACACAGATTGATTACGGAGTTCGGCAATTGCCTACGCCTCGGGTTCGTGATCGAACTGCTCCACTAGTCAAAACTGTGAAGTTACAATAGTACTTTCACAAGAAAACCTAATGGAATTTTACTTGCCTATCAGTACACCAGTTCTTTGGACGACAAGGGTGAAAAATAGCACCCGACTTCCACCTTCCTGGCGCACAATCTCCTTCGGCTGTGATCGGCCTTCCCGACACAAACAATGCGAAGCTAGCACTCCGGTCGACAATCCAGGATTTGCAAGCAATTGGTGTGGCTCAATGGGCCTTATTGGGTAGTTTACAATTTACTCCCAATCACAAATATTTCATCTAATATTGCCTAAAATAATAGGCCAATAGACAATACTTGTTGACACATCCCACAAATAAGCTTAACAAATAATAAGCTCGGGCGTGTGTCCACCTTTTCCGTGCTCTAGCAATGAGCTTCTCCATGGCTTCGGTGTGTGTTATGTGTGTCCATTACAATAGAATGGGTTCCCTATTTATACAATATTAGGGCCCAAAAAATATGCACTAAACAATTATCCATAGGCTATTTTAGCCTTCACCCGTACATGAAAAATGGGATTAAATCCCTATGTGGCAGATTTCATGTTTTAATAATAGGATAAATATCCCATGTGGAGCACTAGCATTTTAAAATAGGATAAAAATCCCATGTTTGGTGCAACATTTGTTTGAAATGGGATTAAATCCCAAAAGAGGCGTATTTGGATTTGTTAAAAATCCCATGAGGGGTGCATTTGGGCGGTGGGAGAAATATCTAAGGCTTTAAAGCCTTTCCACACACGAGGTGGTCAAAGACCACGCTGGAGCATATAACCGCCCCAACAACCGCTTACCACCTTCATCTCCACGTGGAAGTTTCCACGCATGGGTCTAATGCCCCTAACAACCGCTTCACCACCTTCCACGTGGTAAAAGCATATGCATTTGATTTGGTGGTTAATACTAATGTATACACATTAATATATACATGTGGCATTTGGAAAGTGGCCTTACCAAAATAATATTATTTCGACCCATACAATGTGGAATAGAAATAATCCTGTAGTCCACTTGTCGCTTCCCGATAGGCAAATCGAGTGAATTCGACGAGTGTTGGCAAGCCACGTGTCACAAAGGCGATTCGGTCCAATATTGACCGCTTGACCATAGTTTGACTTTCCCGATATCCGAACTTTGACCGAACATATCTAGGGCTCCCGATGTCCGTTTGTCGTGTTCTCACATCGTTGGAAAGCTCTCGAGATGATCTTCTACACCGAAACCATTTAGGATGTTTAGGGAACTTTTGAAAATGATCCCCGACCGTGAAGTTGCTATGTTGGTCGCCGTATCTCCATTCTAAACAACGTGTTTATAGTCTCTTTTGTTAAATCAAAGAGATCAAGTGAATGTTAGAATATTTATTCCGATCTATGAACACACATCTTCACCATTTCCTTCAAATGTAAGCTTTTATGGCACTTTTCCATGCCATATTGAGGTCTTCCATATATGTCAATGTTGTTTTATTGAATTTGGATTTGTATAGCCTAAATTAATATTGTTTAATTTTCCAATCAATAGACGTAAATCCATTCCCGTCCACGGTCATTTTGAATTTTGGTCACACGTGATCACTATTTCAAATTCACGCCCATTGTTTACATATTTTTTGTCGTCTAAAACCGATGATGAAATTATTATTTGATCGAGGTGGGTCAGCAAGGGATAGTTTGACAGGATTCAATGGCCCACATTCAAAGTATGTTGACTTCCACCATAGAACCACTTGAAACCATCAACCCGCATGTGTTGTATCTTCGGTTTCTTGAAATTAGCAATGCCTATTCAATCCTTTCATAAGCGTAGAAGAGTACGACTGATTGGATTTAATGAATTTCATTTACTCTACTTTAAACGTTGATGTCCTTCGTGGGCCCATGCTAAGGTCAAGAAATTAAACTTTTATGTGGCAAGAACGAACATGTTGTTGAGAGAAGTTACTTCCAATAACCTGAATGTTATAAGGTCATCAATTTTATCGTTATTTCCAAATTTCCAAATCCCACTCCACTTCCACATGATGTATCTGTTTTTCCTTCGATCGAAAATCGGGGGCATTTAAGTTCATAGAAAAACGAAGATAGAGTTTTTTTGGTGGTGGGATGAAACAAGAGCTTACACAACAAAAATAATTGAGTAGCTATCAAGCGTCTTATTACGCCAAAGATAAATTTTCACTAAGGGAAAGACTTGGTTAGTGGCTAACATGTGCCGGATATTGGGTGGAGATAACTTCTGTTATTTCTATCTCAGTAAATGGACGTTGAACAAAATAATCTCAGCCTTCCATTTCACTGCCCCCTGCTCCACTGACGTCACCTTCGTGAAACACATTTCGTGCATTCGCCATGTATGAACCCCACAAGTGTCCAAGTAGTTCTCTTCCGCATCATCACTATTTTTCAAGCAAAAGTTGTTGTCAGAAGTTCAGATTTCTTTCAGAAAGGATGAACATGAATAGGAGGAGCGAACGCCGTGAAAGGTTTTTCGTCGACTAACAAGGATGCCTGCAACAATGCTTTGTTTTAGATGTCCACGTGGAATATTCCTTAGAGGGTATGTCTGATTGCATTGCAGGTGGTCGTCGGTTCGAGTCCCCATAAGAGTAGGTGTTAGGTGCATCGTGAATTAGGGATTATTATTTTTGTTTTAGATAAAGAGCTGGAAAAATACCATGATTTTAAAAATATTGAAATTAAGCGGACAAAATTCTCCTTGTCGCTACTAAAATGGCCATCTTTTGCCATTGTATTTAGTGTCTCACTATAGTGCCAAACACTTTCACATAAAACCCATTGGGTTGAAATGGTCGTTTAAAACCCTTGCAAGGATAGAAATTCTACAAAGATGAAATGGGACTACGTCACCATCATCATTGAAGTTTAGTATATGTACCTGAAAATTTCCACAGAGGTTTTAAAAATTCCATTCGAACAAAACACAGATCAAGGACTTTAGGAAAGTTACTTAATTTTTGTTAAAATATAAAATATATTATATCCTAGTAATGGTTTACTTAGTTAGGATAAAATTGGTTTCTATTTTGATGTCTCATGTTACTCATTACTTCTTTCATCATGTCCCACACTGGTTTCGTGACTCAATACAAAATTTTATGAGTGGGAACCTTAATCACGCTCTTAAAATCTGAAGAGAAACCATTATCGTACATGAACATGAAAACGACAACATAATGAACCCTCAATGCAAAATTATAGTTACTTTAACAATTGTTGACTTCCACATTGAACAAAAAAATGTAATTTTTCCTTTAAACTATTCATTGATAACACCTTGTTTTCTAAGATATCTCCAAAATGTTTTTCCATGGCGCCCTGCATGCCGTATCCCACTTCTTTGTCAAACAATTCACAAAACGTACTCATGATACATATCTTCCTCCTCGAAAAAAATAGCTTCCACAAAATGGTCTCCCTCCAACATTAGCCTCTCCCAATTCCTTCTCCTCCCTCTAACCCCCTCTTCTACAAAGCTCTTCCTCTTTTTATGTTTTAGTCCCTCGAAATCAACCTCGTCTTACACTTTCCTTGGGCATTCACATCACACATTTTACGTGTGATTGCTAGTAATAAAAGCACTTTATTTGAGATCTGAGAGCCTTTGAAACCCAAGTTAACATTGTAAATTTAGTAGTAATTTGATAGTCCCAACGAAAATTATTAAATTAAATAAATAAATGACGTAACGGGAACTATGGTAAATGGGGCTCACTAATAATGGTCCTAAAACCAACATCATTATGGGTTAAATCAGGACCTACAAATGTAGTTAAATCAAGAACCCTAATATCTCCTTATACAAATTGATTGATCTGGTTATATATTTGTATTAGAGCGGGTTCAATGATCTCTAAGACGAAACTATTGCCCACCATTGTTTTTTAAAGGGTCTCCACAATGTGTATGGCAATGTATTTATGACTAGATGAAAATCCACATACATTTATTCGGGTAGCTAGTTAAGCTAGTTAATGCAACAAGTCTTATTATCTTAACAACAAATAAACATTCCCCTGCATAAATAAATCAGATAACTAGCTAAGGCTAGCTTATGCAACATGTCATAATTAATTAATCCATCCTATAACAATGTGATAAACCTTGTGCACTGTAAGGGTTAATATATCCCGATCTCCACGATCACCCTTAACATTCGTTAGAATGTTCTTACTTAGCCTCGTTTGGTTTTACCACTCTGCGGTAGTGAGAACATGTGATTGATCCTCTAGTGTCTACCTAGAGTTCACTTAGTAAACTCCATCTTGTATCCTACACTTGGGATTGAGGAATCAATGATTAGACAATGTACCCAACAAACACATTACTTTGGCCAAAGTTTTCTAGTTGTACTATGTATGCTTAGTATAGACGAGTGCACAACACGTCTAAACTTGTCTTCCCATCACCTCACAAATGTCTCATCATAATTATCTAGATTCATTAATCTTAGTCCATTAACTTAATGAATTATAGTTCATGTGTTTAATTACCTAGGGTAGTAGGATAAGGTCACGAAGTGTTCATCACCTCGCTACCCCCTTCATACATTCTATACCTTTTGATAGAAAATGATATTTTAACCTTAATCAAGATTCCCATTAGGTCCTACAAGTCTTAATTAGTCGCAACATAGCTTATCCTAATTTTATACCCACTAATCAAGGGATATTTACATTATTAGGACTGCACTTACATCTTTAACTTGTTTAAAGCTAGGTAGTACCGCTTATGGTATATTTATTTTGTAATGCGGAGTATGATGACTTCTTGTATAAGATCTTATGTCTTATAAGTAATAACTATCTTTTCAAGATAAGTTTATCATATTACTCTTTAAAGTTTCTTCAACTAAGATTGACTAGGCTAGTATCCTTTAAGGACTAGTTACTTATCACTTTCTAATTGATCGATAATTCACCAAGGCATATTTTTAAACCATTTAAGTTGATAATAATAATGAGCTTAGTTTCCTAAGTCTTTGAATAGATTAAAATCATTTCTTACATATGGCTCATACACCCTTTACTTGGTTAAACCATTATGCCCTTAAATTTAGATTGTAGTCCCTTTTAAATTGATGCTTATTAAAGCCTATTCTTTTTATTCATTGACTAGTTTATTATCAAGTATTAATCTCATAATGAAAGTTAAGGATTGACCAAGTTATTACTCAGTTTTTTCGACTTACATCAAGATTCAATTGTCTCATTTATTTATTACATATTTTTTAATACATACTTTTAACCTTATTTACTTCGCCCAATTTAACTCAATAAGGAAGTAGAAAGACACATAACATTGAGTACAACTTAGTAACTTAGCCCATAACCAATTTAATCATTAGGAAATAGAGTATGAGGAACCTTAAGTCCTTTAATGAGATAAGACTACATCTTATATTTTTCCCTTCATATTCACAATTTCGTATCTTAAATTACATACCTTCCATTTACCCAAATTAATTCTTTACAACCTTGGAAAGCTAACTAGATAAGATATATGCCTTTAGTTTCATAACTGTAATCATTTAAGGCATAAGATACTTAACTATATGATTCCTTAACTTTATCCATTAAATTGTTTGTTTCCCAAGACCCAAATACGACTTATTTATACATAATCAAATCAGCCCATTCATTAATATATAAAAATATCATCCACTAAAGGACTATTACAAGGTATAATTTTGCCCAAGGAAAATATATTTAATCATAAGTACAATTACAAATGGATCCAAGATCCGTAATAAAAACATCCATTCTAACGTCGATCTCCACAAGCCGAAGTAATATGGTCCAATCATCGTTACTAACCTGCGACATTTTTTTGTTTGGGGGTGTCAATTCAAAGAACTGAAAAGAGTTATTCTACTTGCTAAACTAAGTTTTGACTCATAAAGAAGATTAATCATCTAAACTTAGCTCATCTACCTTGCAGTAGTAATGCTTCCGCAACAGTTGTTAGGGAACTGGAGATCTTTTAACAATCTTATGGCTGGTGAAGGAAGAAACGTGGGAATATATGTGAAGTGCTCCCAAAGGACCACTCTACATATATTCCTCCCACTTCTTCAATCACAAGCCATGCGATTGATGGAGGATGCCTGTTTCGAACGTGTCGGATCCATTATTATTGCACACACAAAAATAACCCATCAATGACTTTAAAACTATATAATTCATGGAAATTAAATTTGTTTTGCATTTGAAATTATTTCAGCTTAATTCTCATACCATAAAAGTCAACCATATATCTTTAATCCGTAAAATGACTAAGTATAGAATTCTGGAAAAAATTTGCCAGAGTTTCCCCTTGTATTTTCCACTTTTAAAATTTTCTAACAATCAAAATAAACTATATTGAATCAAAGAACGAAATAAATGATTTAAAAGAAAAGATATGGATCAAGTGATCCAAACCCTCGAGTTAAAAATCTAAGACAAGTAAAAGAAATGAAATAAACTTAAATGATAAAAATGTTCTTACCCAACTGTTCATTTCACATTCATATGGATATACGCTTTCCAATGCTTTTTAAACTTTTTCGGGAAAGTAAAAAAAGGGTTTTAAACATAAATAAAAATGTTCTTAAATTCAATCATTCCTTTATGCATTTTTAGAACTTTTTCAAATGTCTCGCAAAAAGGGTTTTAAACATATAAAGTTAAAAACAAGAGCCACGTTATCATTTCTTCCTTTTCATATAAGGGTTAGTACACAATTCCATTCATACAACACATGAAGAAAGTTTTCAACCAAATATCCTTTCCAAACCATAAGCCCAACAACGTAAATTTTCTTGGTAACACAAATCATGTACAATTTTATTTATTTGCAAGCTGCACATTTCAGATTTGTATACATTCCAAAAACTAGAGGTTCTTTTGACATATCAACAATTGATTGAGCACACAAAAGAAGGCACAGAATCTATCTCTTTCCAGTATATAGATTAAAGTAAGAAGAAAAGATCATGCCACTCACGAACCCACAACTTCGATTTTATTTTCCATCACAATAAACAAAGGTACAACCATGCAATTTGAGTTATGAACCTTAAATAAGAAATCCCCAATAATTTTCCAGGGTAAAATCCAACCCAACAACCATATTGTTTTCAAGCAAGAGAGCAAGAAGCAAACACTCCAATAACTACCAAGTGAAGCATACAACCCCACAACCCTAACTCTCTCAAAATCCTCAAAAATATTAGAGATAAATCGATTCAAATGAAGAAGAAAATACCTCTATGAAAGCCATACAATTTTCTTTTCTGGAAGAAGGCCCTAACTAAAAGATTCAAAGAATTTTTACTCAAACCAACACAACCAAAGATTCCAAACAAAAATAACTAACTGTTAGCCACAAAAATCGATTTGCACAACCAAATCATCATACCCATTTCAGCCAACACTATTATTGCTAAAAATTCCAGATGCTAACCCTCAAATCGATTTGAACTTCAAAATAATAATACCCAACATAACCATAAATTTTCTTGCCAACAAAGTTAACAAAAAAACAAAAAAATGATTTACTCAACCAAACAAAAGAACCCATTTCTTCCAAATGATTTTTCTAAAAACAAGCAAATGAACCAAATTCAAACATTTTTTCACATATTTCATTCAACAAACAAAAATAGACCATAACAAAAATGACCCATCTCATTAAAAATCAAAACTCAGTGGAGCAAGGGGAAAAACCCTTTCCTGAAACAATTGCCCACATTTTTTCCTTGCTTCTACTACTCCAAACCCTAGCTGGAATCGATTTCATAGTGCCACTTCCAAATTTGCCACAAAACCCCAACACTTTGCATTCCCGTAATAAATAGCAAGTTTCCCAAGAAAATCAACTTCTCTTCATGCAAATTTTTTTTTCCTCCATGAGAGGAGTTAACTGATAGTGGAAAATGAATGCAAAATCAAAACTAAACCTCTTTCCTCTTTCCTCTCCACACATCCCTAGAAACCCTAGTGCCCATCCTTCTCATGCTACCAGGTGGATGGTTTTGCAATGCCTTTGCCATCATGGGAGGGGAGGGATCAAGCCAAACTGAATATGCAACCAAAAATTCCCATTCCTTTTCATTCACGTGAATGTCCACTTTGTGGATTTAGAAATTATTAATAAAACTTTATCATTGCCATACTATGGCATTTTTAACCTTTTCCACATTGACTTTCAACCCCAATAATTCCTTTGAAAATTACATGCAATCATGGTGTGCCCTTGCCATGTGTCTAATTATTGAAAACAAATAATAGTCAATTCAACATTGCTATCATTCCATGGGTGTGGCATTATGCCCGAATCTTAAATAACAATAATATTAAAATAGGCCACAAATTAATGGGATATGATTCTTTGCCATCATTTGTTAATATGGTGGTATGTGTAAATATGAATGCTAGTTTTCCACATCCAATGATGCCATGGTCTTCTGAACTTCTTCTCAAACAGTTACAGCTCAGACAAAGTGAGTATGAAGATTGTCCCCCATGGGATACTGCAAGGAAGATCTTTCTGTCAAACAAAGTTTGAGAACTTGAAGGAAAATATTATCAGTAGTAAAGGATTGAACAAGAAAGAAAGATTAGAGAAGAAGAAGAACAAGAAAAGAAAAATTATACTGCCAAGAAAGGCCATACTCTGAGGAAGAGGAAATCCTCCACAAATAAGTTTTCCATTTCTTTTCCCTGAGGAGAAAGAATTGGAAGAAGAATATCAGAACCCGTTTCGAGTAATGTCTAGTACAGATGTGATGATTCCTGATCCAGAAATATTGAAGACCTGGAGAAGAAATAGGATTGAATTTCTTTGAGAAAAAATCATGAAGCAAAGGCCACCAATGAGTATAAAAGACTCATTGAAGAAGAAGAAAGAGAAAAGAAAGAAGGAAGCTGATGAAGATCTTGAAGAAGCTTACCAAAGCAGATACTCCTTCAAGATGCACAAGAAGGTGTCTCAGCTGAAGATCCAAATACAGAGGTATGCACCATTAAAAGTGCTCAAAATCCTTTTATATCTATCATCATTTGCATTCCTAATATAAAGCCCTATTCAATAGATGCAATGATAGATACTGGTGCAGACATTAGCATGCTAAGATCCAGAGCCATACCTCCAGATTGTTGGAATGAGACCTACTTGAAAATCAATTTTGATAAAAAGAAGTTGTCTCTAGATATGTGGCCTATGTTCCCTATTAGAATAGAAGGATATACTAGAACTCAAATTTTATCAAGCATGATATGTTATCCTATGATTGCCTAATAGGTGTAGATTCTTTATAAGACTGTGGAACCTCCAGTCTCACTAGGGATTACATTTCTCTGTTTAACCTTGAAGTCAAGATCCCTAGAAAATATACATTTCGGACTATAGTTCCCTTACTGAACATAAAAAGGAGCCTAACCATGATTGGATACATAAATCCATAGCTCTTTGTAAATCTAATATAGATGATATTGTTTCAAAGATCAAAAAAAATCTTTTCTCTGACAATCCACATGCTTTCATTTCTAGAAGAAAGCATATCTGCTCTCTTGACTTACAACTCTCAAGGATGAAAAAGGCAATGAAATTGTCCCCAAATTTAAATCTCACCATAGAGGAATGATTCCTTCTGAAAGAAAAGAATGCCATGAGGAGATTAAGAAGTTGCTTCAAGGAGGTTTCATTCAAGAATCAAATTCTCCATGGGCATGTGCAACCTTCTACGTCAACAAGAGAAGCGAGCAACTCCGACTGAAGAAAAGGTTGGTAGTAGATTATAAGCCTTTAAATAAATTTGTTTCAGCGGTACATCATCCTATTCCTGCCAAAGATGATTTGCTTCCTAGAATTAAAGGATCAAAGGTCTACAGAAGTTTGATCTTAAAAGTGGATTATGGCAAATTTTTCTCAAGCTTGAAGATACATACAAGACTGCATTTGCTATCCCAGGAGGACAATATGAATGGAAGGTACTTCCCTTTGGTCTCAAAACAACACCTTCTATCTTTCAGAAAAAATGGATTCTATATTTGGTGATCTCTCTGAATTTCTATTGGTATATATTGATGACATACTGATATTCTCTAAATCACCAAAAGAGCATATTGAACACCTAGAAAAGTTTTATGAGACAGTATATAAAAATGGTCTTTGTCTATCTCCTACAAAGATGGAAGTATTCAAAGATGAAATGGATTTTCTAGGTATAAAAATAAAAGATGGATCCATTGAGATGCAAAATCATATTGTATCTAAAATCCAAGAATTTCTGATGAAATCAGAGAAAAAGAGCAGTTGCAAAGATTTCATGGATGTGTTAATTATGTTGCAGGATTCTATAAGAATATTGTTGCTGACAGAATTCTTTTGAATAAAAGATTGAAGAAAAATGCTCTCGCATGGTCCAAGAAATGTCTCAGTCAGTAAAAAGAATTAAGAAATAGGTCTTGAGCATGCCTTCTATGTCCTTCCTGTGGCAATGATTAAAAATCATCAAACAGATGCAAGTGAGAACTATTGGGGCGCCATTCTTAAAGAAAGAACAAAAATGGAAAAGAAAAGGTATGTAGATATGCATCTGGTTCTTTTCAAGGTTCTGAGTTGAAATATCATTCAACTCATAAAGAAATTCTTGCTGCAAAGAAAGCCATTAAAGCTTTCTTATTCTTTATTCAAAATGAACATTTTATTTTAAGATCGGATCTAAAAGATTTTAAAGCCAGAATGAATAATGGTGATCCGGAAAATAAGACTGCATTCAATAGAATGCAGAGATGGGGAATGTGGTTCGACAATTTCAGTTTTGATGTCGAACATATAAAAGGAAAAGAAAATTCTCTTGCTGATTTTGCCAGCAGAGAATTAAATCATACCAGGAATGTGAATGTTACTCAAATCTTTCATGAATTTGTAGAAAGCATATGGGAAACCAGAACCTGTCAAAATTATCTGGATTCAAAGAAAAGGTGTGACAATAAAATGTCTTGGGAAGCACAACATTTGCTTCTTTATCCTGAGGAATTATTTCAGTTTCACCTTATCGATGACGTTTAAGTTGCCTACTGATTTGTAGATCCGTAAATACCTACTTCAATTTCATACGGCGAAGATCCTATGGTTTTCTTCACGTTACATTGACAATGGAGACATTCTAGATATGTTGAGCCTTCCAATAATGACATCCTAGTTGAAGGCTTAAGATCGAGACAGCTTGATTCCCGTGCCAAATACTCTATGGAGATTCGACCAGCTTATAAGCCTTAAAGATTTTGCTAATATATACCAACTTCATATGATTTCCGTAACTCGACGACCCAATCACAACAAGGTTCCCTAACAAAACATACTCCACTAAATAATAGCAATAGGCGGTATTTAATTATTCGAAAGAACATACACCATTATTCGTATACTCTTTTAGTCTCCTTCTCGACTGAAATACCAAGCCGCAGATTTGAAGTGTATGGTGGCGAGAAGCTACGATTGCATTTTCCATGGGAGTTTAGGGTTCAAAAAAACCTGTAGAGAAGCCTTCCATCAACTAATTTATCACTCCATCAGCCAATTTATCAGTTGCAGATAAAACAACCTATTTGTATTATCGCACGAAAATGGTGAAACGAAGCAAAAGTATGTAAAATCTATCGTTAAACGCCTTGCATCGTCTTTCACTAATCATCTTATAGGACTTTAAATTTCATTTTCTTAAATTTTTTAGGGTCTCTATTATTGTCCAGAGAGCAAGAGCAAACGTGTGCCATTGCGCAAGAAATACAAAATACTGAAGAAAGTGAGAGAACATCACAAGAAGAAGGCCAAAGAAGCCAAAAGCTTGGGAAATCGAGAAGACCAAAGGTTGAAAAGGATCCCGGCATACCCAATGACTGGCCGTTCAAGGAACAGGAGCTGCAGGCTCTCGAAGCCAGACGAGCCCGAGCCCTCGACGAGATGGAACATAAAAAGGAGCTCAAGAAAGAGCAGGTAGCACATTAATTGTGTTTTTGCGAGTTGTTGGTTTTTTTTTTTTTTTTTTAGGGAGTGGGGCAAGGGTTTAATTGTTGCAGTCATGTCTCTGGAAAAATTGGCTCTATATTTTGTAAGTTCTTCTTTCTTGCAATGCAAATCCTTCAAAAAAATATTAACCAAAACGACAGAACTTGTCAATAGAGAAATTGAGGAAATTAGGTTTTAGTGCATGGTTACAAGGTTAAAACTATATAACATCCAAAATTATGCATCGCCAAAGATACGAGTAATGATATTGAAAAGACATTGAATGACCAATGATAACAATAATTTAAAATTCTATCGTAATATATTTGGAGCGTGGCATGAATTCTCAAGTTCCCATGGTCTAAACCCCTGGTCCTTCAGGTTCCAAAATGTTGATTTAATCGTCATCAATATCAAAATATGCTATGATTTAAATGGCAGTTTTAATAAAACTAGTGCAAACATCCTGACTGCACTACAACTTCAATGATCGTTACTTTTTTATCATGCTTTTCGAAGAATGCAAGCTGATGATGAGATATGACTACGAGACATTATGTACACAGGCTGGAAAACAGAGTTGATGTGACAGCAACAAGGGCTGACATCACGACCAATGTGTAGATTTGACGTTGGCAATTTAAGTTTGATAGGCTCAGCCCTCCCAAAAAGTTCAACATTTGGTGACCTTAGTAAATACCAACTATGGTTGAGGGTCCTAGGTTGGGTTCAAAGAGAGCACATGGTCTCAATTTGTTCTGTCGATGATCAATGCGATCTCTCTCTCTCTTAATTCACTAGGGAAAAGTAAATGCAAAAATATTTTGTCAAAATTGTGCAAAGGAAATCTGCAAAATAACATTTAGACCACAGACTAGTTAGTTTGCATTATTATTCTTTCAATTAAACCATTGAGTTGAATGGACATCAATAAAAAATTAATAACATTAATGAGAAAACACTTTGAGTGGTGAATCTATTTTACAATTATCACGGAGTAATTTTGTTTTCAATTAAATACAATCAGAATTAATCATTTTATTTTTTGCTGATTAAGACAGGGAAATCAATCCGGAGCCCCTGCTTATTGAGTGTCGTTTCTTGATTACACCATACATCAGACTGGTGGTATTGGCTTCATACACAATGATTTGATCTTTCCATAATGTTTCCTTTACTTTAGAAATACGTATTCTATTTTTAATTATGTTTCTTAGAAAAATAGACCGAATGAATTAAAATAGGCAGCCTTTTGTTTCTTGGGAATGAGAGCCAAAAAAACTGAGTTAAGCTCTTTGTGGAGAGCCAAATTGGTGTTTTAAGCTCTTTGAGGATGGTTCAAATTATTTGTTATTCTTCAAGACTCAATATTGTCATCGATAATCTCTGGTATACTTTATAGGCATTGTACATATAATTTATTCGTATACAGAGCATCTATCTGTGGTCCATTATATATGATAGTTCTTGTACATACTCTACAAAAATAGGAGGAAATGAAACTTTTTTGCTGGTATTCCACTTGAGCCACAGATTCTAACATGTATAAGATGTACCATACTGTAGGTATTTGACATATCAAGGTGTTGCCGTTAGTTTCTCAACCTTAGCTATGATCTGTCAGCTCCAACTAATATTCAGTATGTGATTCACAAGTCAGATGACTTGATATTCTGGGTGCATGTTTCATAAGTATAGGAAACTCTTAAGCAGACAATAACTGTTTCAGAACTATACATTTGTGTTTTCCTATGATGAACATTTTATTATACCCAGGTTTTTGGTGGTGAATACTACAATGCAGAAAGCCCACAAAACCTAACGTCTTTTTTATCAATATTTTAATGGCTTCACAAGAAAAGCTAAATGCAATAAATAAACCAAAGAAGCCAAATATTGGTCCACAAAAGACATATTACCACATTCAAAAATATGTGGTGCAATGGTCCTAATATCCAATGGCGGCAATTACATGGGTTTACCATGTGTTTGCAAAGGCCACGGCTAGGAAAAAAATGAGCAACGAAAAGCAACAGCAAACAGGACAAACTGCCAAAGGCATCCATTTTGAGGACAGAAATTGGCCAATGTGTCCTTTTTGACCAGTTACAAATGACCATGAAGAAAAGACATTTTCACATTGAATCACATTATCAACACTATATCTTCTACTTCCGCAGCATAGAGAAAATCTGCTTCCGTTTATATCTTAACTGTTTGATATAAAGAAAGTTTGATTTCTAAGGGATTTCCCCTTCCTTATGGGCATTTTTCCTCAGCTCAGGCTAAGATGTCTTCAACAGCATATCACCCAAGCTAGGTGGTACTCAAGGAGTAGCTGAACAAAAGAGAAATCCCTGGTAGTTTCATTACAATGAATGTCCAAATTAGACCTGAACGGGTGCATGGGTCACTATTTTATAAAATTCATTTTTTCTAAGTTACCGGTTTGTTTCCCTGCCCCCTGGTATTGTTCAGAGACATTTCAGGTATGTATATATTCTGGGCAAACCCACAGGCTGCTTGTGGTTCTAATTAACCACACAATGATTTGATGTTGATCCTCCTGATGAGGAGCAATATTACGATGAATACTGGGTTTTTAACAATTAATATTTATCATGACATTTGGCATTCAGTTAACATTATCAATTTATTTATAGTGTTTTTGTAGTTATTTTGTTTATTCTATGCATACTATGTGGTTAATTCCTATTTATTAAATTACGAGGCCAGGTATTTATATTTGTATATATATATTGTGCGACCATACCTGAGCCGTACGTGGGGTTAAAATAAAGTGCTATATTGGTGAACCGGATTTACTGTATCCAAATCTGTACCTCAAACATACCTGTAACTTAGTCTCTGTCTTTTTCTCTCAATGATACTTCTTTTTGTTTACAAAATCGTATTCCCCAAGTTGGGCTGAATCAAAATCTTGTAGTATTTTGCAACTTATATAAGTTGCTACTGGAATATCCATTTTAAAACATAACAAAAATAACAAAACCCAAACTAAGTGTAAAGTTTTCTGCACAGAAACCAATGACTGAACTAATAAAATTTAGCAATTACCTTGAATTTTTATGTCCTACTTTATAAATTCATTTATCCATGTTATTGTCCGCAACTAGGGGGTAAAATAATGTGATTGGACAAGTGTTACAAGGGTATGCTGAAAATTATTGACTTCATTTCTTCATTACATTTATACCTCCTGATGGATGGGCATGCCATATTGGGTAGCTTGACATATTTGAGGGGTTCTTTGGTGTTTCTTTATTAATATGTTTAGAAATACCAAATAATGTAAGTTTTCTTAGCAACGCTAACATGTTATAAGATCAGAAGTTCTGTTTTTCTTATACAATTCTTATGGAATTTCGGGATTTGCTCAATTTCTCAGCATTGAAACGCTGTTTTTCTATAACTTATTTAACATCTATTGAAATTTATTTTTCAAATTTGAAAATTTGGTCTGAGATACTGGGCTGATAGATGTGGTTTTATTAATGTTGTACGAGAAAAGGTATGCAACATGTTTCTCAGTATTTTTCTCTTCATCGTGATTTGAAATGCTTGTATATATGCGAATACATATTAGTGTTCCATTGACTGCCGTGATGTATCTAAGAGAAAGCAATGCAAAAATTTCTTCGCAGGCTCAAAAAAGGAAGCTTGGATTGCTAGAGGAAGACGGGGATCTTAAGGAACTTGCCAATTCTGTATCAGACAAACAAAATGACTTTGTAAAGAAAAATTTGATCTCAAGAAACTTAGGAGGAGGCAGAATTCATGGTAACTTATATAGCCGGTTTTACAAGTTAATTAGAATTTCATGTAAGAAATATAAGTCTTTTTTTCAGTCTTTTACGTGTTTCTTGAATGCAGACAGCTCTGAGAGGGCATTTTATAAAGATTTGGTTAAAGTGATAGAAGCATCGGATGTTATTGTGGAGGTTATAGATGCTAGAGATCCTCTTGGAACCCGATGCACAGACATGGAGCGGATGGTATTGAAAGCAGGGGCTGAAAAGCATCTTGTTTTACTTCTTAACAAAATAGGTTAGTTTTTACATTTAGTATTTTATGTACTCTTTTTTGGAATGAGTGGAACATTCACCTTTTCTTTTCAACTATTTGACATCATTATAAATATAAAAATGTCAACTTATTTGTTTTTGTGATAAAGAGGAGGCTCTAAGACGGTAAGTTTGGGTATTACTTTAAGGAGACAAAAAGTAGGTCTTTTTGCAATGAATTATCTGTTTGTTTTCATCTTAATGTGGAAAAGGATTCCTTCATTGTAGGCTGTAGCTAATTGCTTTTATTGTACTTAGTGCTGGAGGCTATAGGCTTATAAATATCACAAAGAATGCATATGACAAGTTCATTTGCCCCTTGTAATGTGCTTCCCCATGCTACCATCTGTTCACTTTCAGATCACCAAGATTTAAACATATTCGAAAATTTCCTTCCTTTCCTTTTCTTGAACATTGTTCAATGAGCCATCCTTCGGTAAAATAACTCATTTAAGCTATGCATTACTTATATTACTTATACCCATTCTTTTCTTTTGCTAGGGGAAACAAGAAAAAAACACTTAATTAGAAAATACATAGAATATATAAACCTTGGATTACGAGGAGTATTAAGGGGTTATAAGCACCCCTCTTAAACATTCCTCCTAGAAACCTAAGTTACCAGGTTCGTGTTCGTGTTCGGTGAGGATAAAATTCGATACAATTTAAGAAGCAAAAAGCTTCAACACATGATACTACCCTTCTGGAAGAAAAAAAACTATATATCTATTTATAAAAGACTGCAAAACACCCTGCCTTGGAGGGCAGGGAATCGAGGAATGCTGTTAGAAATCAGATCTAAAAAAGAGGCCACTCTTTTCTCTTCATGGGCTTAGGGAGGTCTACCATGTTGTCTTCAAAGATTATATAATCTAATAGAGACCCTTTGGCCAAAATTCCAGAGGGAGTGTGTACGGTTGGACCTAGATCTTGTAGGGTTCTCCTTTATGGTGCTAAATTGTAATTCAGGCTATTTCATGAAGAGCCCCACATCGCTATAGCAGCGGGTCCTCCCTCAAAAACCTTCCATAAATCCTTATAACAGGAAAAATATAATGAAAAACTCTTTTCACTCTGAATAATATCCACATTCTTGCCTGATATGTGGGTCCAATGCTTAAGCATTTCCAGTGGTGGCTAGTCACTCAAAACACTGGAAATCAGAGGATGATTACTAGAATACTTGAGATAACTTCTGACACACTGGCCAAGGAAAGATTCAGATTAATCACAGGTTTTTCCTCTGATCTGGGAAGACTACCATTTTCTCTTTTAAAAATCACCAAACCTTCTTTCTCTGGCTCACCTCTGATGTCTTTTTTTACCAATACTGCCAACCCTTGGAACACTTTGTCTATTCTTATTCATGCCTGCAATCACCTGTTTCAAAAAAGCCAGTTGTTGGCTCACCACTTCTCACCTGGGTCTCCTGTTCTACACGATTCTGAGCTGCAAAACCATAATTGTCTCCCTGTTAGCTGATCTGATGTTCAACCTATGAAGAAAATAACGTTTTCTTTCATCTTTCTTTCCACCGATACCCATTTCTTATCGTTAGATAGGATATAATTTTGATCTGTATTTCTATCTTGTATTGCAGCAGTTTCCCTTTTTGCAGTTTATATTATTACATTGCTGATAAACATTTCTTATGGCAAGGCATGACATTATATTCTTCTTATTTGTATTTGGGTTCCTTTTTATTTCCAAGATGAGGAGAAAGCATAGCTTAGCGAGGTAGCAAAATAATTATAGATGATTCTAGATACATGAATTTCAATATATGAAAAAAGTTCACCACATAGCTCCTCCTTTCTAAGGGAGGTTTATTTTTGCCTCCTTTCAGAGCAAGAAGCATCGAAATATGTGTATGTTTATTCAATATGCTATTGAACAGCATAAAAACCTTTGCAGTCTGTGGCTGCATGTGGAAATATGTTACAGAAAAGCCTTTATATTCAAGCAGGCAATAGATGACCATTGTAATACCAATTGAGATGTGGTCTATCATATACCTCTTCAGAATGTTTGTAATCTGGCTAGAAATTTGTAATTTGAGTGAAACAGATTCAACAATGCCTTTTTCCTACATTGCAGGTGATGATATTTCACTTTGTCCTCTACTATGTAGCATGTGACAATATATGTTCTGGGTACTTTTATGAGAATAAAGACACAATATGCACTCTTCAGTGAACTAAATGACATTGCTTGAAATTATTTCCTTTCTGTCATTTATATTTTCTTGGGTTAAATGCAGCCAGTTGGCTGTTTCACTATCAGCTTTGTTCTATTTTCAGGAATGCTAAGTTTAAAACTTGCTTTATTACACCGAAAGGCGTGCTCTAAGTTAGAATGAACCTCCAGAATCTGACATGCGGTAGGCAAATTGGAGGGGGATTGGTGGGCAGAGCACTTTAAAATACGATCGTATAATGACTGTCCGCGTGTCCTGAGGCTGTGTCCTGCAATGTGTGTTTTGGACGCGAAAAACGTCTCGGAGCGAGTGTACCAGGTTGTGATATGCCCCAATTGAATGGACGGTCACGATCCACCAGTGGTGGTTGATGTCCAACATGCTTTGAGCCATAGATCATAATTGGTGCCCTAAATAGGGTAAATAAGGTTGGGCGAACTGGCCAGTGAACCAGGGCTCGAGATGTGGAGAGGGAGCTCGTGTCTGTTAAAGGGTTTTGTGACGGAATCCATAGTTGATGTATTGAAGCACCAATAATCCGTTGCAAGGATGTTTGCAAGGGCCAAGTAGGGTGTTTGTAGGTCCGAGATAAGGCTCGAAGCGGATGTGGATCTATGGTGAGCTTTGATGGGTCTGGTGGGTGATAAAGTTGACCACCAACGTGATATGATGTGCTCCTGAGGTGTGGAGCTTGAGATGAACACGCGGGAGATGACAGTGATGGATCAATGCCGATACAATGACCTCAAGGGAGTTAAGCAAAGCCGTGAAAATTACGCATGCAACGATCCCGAAGGAGTCTAGGTCATCTTTTTCTCTGAGTTTGACGTTTGCTTAAGATTTTACTCAAGATTTTACTATGCTTTTGTTGTGTTTCCGACCATGCATCCCTGTCTGCAACCGGTGGCAAAGGAGACTGATGAAGGCCCAGCAACTCTCTATTTCTTTGGGTACAACAGAGCATATTCTTCATTTGTGGATGTATTTTATTACTTTCGTCTGCAAATGATTTTCCAAACGACGCAATGTGGGATTTTTTAATTCATCTTTTGCCAATGTATTATTAGCTAGATCATAATAATTAAATAAATTGTTATTAATTATTATTTAAACTCTTGTGCATGTCCCGGATAATGGGATTGGGGATGGGTCCTAATCGTTCTGTTTTTTGCCCCTGCTTTGTGGAGTAAGCCTTTATAGGAGGAAATTAATCATTAAAGTTGATTACAATTTTTTTGATTGAAGGTATGACCATAAAGAGGAAGGTCTCAGAAGGTCTCGGTGACGTGGGCAAGATGCTTTTTAAAGACTCGGTTGTTTATTTTATTTAAAACTTAGATCTGACCAGTCTTCGTTTTGAACTTGTGAAACAATTGCAGAATGAAGGAATGATGAGGTTGGGCTCTGGTGTTTGGAGCAATACTCTCATGGCCACCTCCTCCCTCTTCGTCTTCCTCTTTCTCTTCTTCTAATGTGTCTGCATAGACAGGGTGCAAAGAAATTTAAAAGTATTAGTGTGGGTCATAGATTTTGATTCCCGATTCATTTTCACAGCCTTTGTATTATGTAATTTGTAGCGACTTATGCAATGTGAAGATGGATTTTGTTTTGTTTTTTGATCAAATTATAATGTATTAATAGTTTAAGAAATTTATTGAACAACCATACAAGTTTTTTATATTTTTATACATCCATAATTGAACCATGGCAGCCTCACAAACATAACTAGTGAGAGCTGAAACTTCTTAAAATATAAATTTAGATGAAGTGGAGCATTTGGAAAAATAGAACGATGGTAATATGTATTCATTTCTGCGAATATGGAATAAAAGCCATGAAACAAGGTTGCCTTTAGCATTTCATATGGAAAAGTATTCGAAAAGTGTTCAAAAATGCATTCATTTTAAAGAACTATTTCAAGTATTTAGAATAGAAGATGCCATAAGTTTCATCAATAGCCATTCAATCCACGTTTAAGAATATATATATGGGACAAATATTTAAGTTTGACAGTTTCAACTATAGTAAAGTTTGTGAAAAAATAGTACATCAACGAGGGTGGGGAAGGAGTGAAAATTTCTAATCAAACATATTGTTCTAGGACCAATGCAATACATATGCACATATAACCCACAAAATTAAGGATAGCATATAATTTGTTAAGAATCTTTTTGCTAAAACAATATGACATAAATAGAAAATGTCTTAGTGGAAGAACATGGTGGTATAAAATCTTAAAAACTACACTTTGGATAAAACACATTTAGTTGTTAAATTTAGTTGGATAAAACAACTAAATCTAGATTCATTTTTTAGTGGCCAATTATTCCATGACTATAATTTGCAAGACATAAATTGCTTAAATGTAGCCTATACACATCAAATCGTAAATGAAGAGTACAAACAAATTCTTTCCACTTGTGTGCTACGTAATACACTTTGATGGTTTTATTGGTTCAAGTCCCTCTTTTCAATGACAAATAAAAGGCATCTATAATATTTCGTTATGTATGTATTTTCATGCCTTATAAAGGACATTTATGTATTTAATTTACACTTTTTTTTCTAACTTTCCATTCCTCTTTTTTCTTTTCTAACAAATTGAAGACCACTCGTTCATGATCTTTAACACTTGATGCTCAAAGATGGAAGCCACCTTCAAGAGTATCGATGGCTCAAAATGACACCTCCACTAACGTAAACAACACCCATGGAACTTTTTTTTCTAATTACCTCCGTTACCTATACACTTACATTATAGAGTGGGCTCATGACCACCCAATACCATGTTTTCACATTCGCCCCTCAACTGGGCACATGAATCATAATTTATAATCAGATATGGTTGTTTGCACACTTCTTACTTTTCTACATTTACTCAACCTTGCAACTTAAAGTGGGGCAACCAAGGAGCTAGCATTATGATTGGGTTTTGCAAAAGTAACCTATTAGATTTCCCACATTTTCTATTTTGACACTTTAAGCAAAATTTGCACTCACATGAATGATGCAAGTGAGATGAATACAATAATGTAAAGCACAAATAACAAATATTATTTTGGTAACAACAATTTCAACTATGCCATAGGTGCAAGACATATTGGTATTTAAATACCACATTTCTTCTATCTGTCCATTCATGTCTTTCTCTTATCTAATAGATTGAATACCATCCAGTCGCATTCCTTGACTCCGATGCATGTTCATGGATGACATCATCAAGACTATTGATGAAGGAACTCTTAATCATTACCCTTACAGCTACAGAGGAACCCTAACCTGAAATATGTATTGAATCAGAACCCTTGAATGCCATGTCTGGTCAACATCTCTTTCTCTCTAGGTTTTCGCATGAGACACCTATAGATCTAGAATGGAGCATACTATAGAGAATCTCCTTCGTCTTCAGTTTTTTATTCCTCATTTGCATCCCCGTTCTATAGATGTTATGGTTGTTTTCCATATCACAGACATTTCCTACTCTTGTTCCCCAACAAATTTCATTCTTTGCATAACACTTCTCTTCATTTCAACTGTATTTACTGCGATTGTTTTCCCCTTCCATTCACTCATACTCCCAGCACTTTCCTCTAAACATTCGTCATTATTACTTGCTCCTCTTTAAAGTTTCCACACATAACACCGCCACCCCTATAGTAATTTTAACTTCTATTCAGCCCCTCTCCTGTCATATATCTTACATTTCAAATACCTTAACCAACACAACTACACTTCTTATTTTCCTTCTCTCTTTCACATATCTTTCTTCCATTGTATCCCTTTCGGCATTCACATCGCACTGCTTGTGTGTGATTGCTAGTCTATAAAAAGATATTTAAGAAACATATACATGATGTCATTCCTCCACCTTAACTTTTAAGATCTATATCAGCTTAGGAAACGATCTAAATCAGCTTAGGAAACAATCTAAAATCATTCACAAGCATATTTGAGATGAATAATTTTTTAAAATATATTTTTCTGATTCATCTTTTTCACATGGTCTGCAGATCTTGTTCCCAGGGAGATTGCAGAGAAATGGCTCAAATATTTTAGAGAGGAACTGCCAACTATAGCTTTCAAGTGCAACACCCAGGAGCAGAAGTCAAATTTAGGGTGGAAACTAGCTTCAAAGACTTCCAAGCATCCTCCACGACTGCAAACTAGTGACTGTCTTGGGGCCGACATACTTATCAAGTTGCTGAAAAACTATTGTAGGAGTTATGAGGTGCGCCTTTCATCTTTGAATATGTGCTCTTCTTTTTAAACCAAAATTAGAGATTATATTAAAATAATAGTAATATAATTCCAGTTGCGCTCTTCAAGGTTAGAGCAAAAACAAGTGTTTTTAACATAGTTACCATGTTTGAAAAGTTCGGGTTGTTCGGATAGGGAAAAAAGTTCGGAAGTTCGGAATTTTGTAAAAATTCGGTTCGGTTCGGTTTGGCTCGAAAAATTATAAATTTTTAAAAATATAAAATATGAATAATTACCAAAAAATCATAAAAACTAAAATACTTATTAATAATATACTAAAAGTTAAACCTAAAATAATTAAATTTATGTAACTAGTTACTAAAGTAACTTAAACATTCGGTAATAAATTCAAGTATTACTATTATTAAGTATTAATCTCTACATATTGCTATTAAATTATTAATGTCTCTAAATAATAAGAAGTTGCTTGGTCCAAAAAGGTGCAAAAATGGATTTTATGAAAATAAGAAAAATATTGCCATCAATGCGTAGAGCTTGAGAAAATATACACTTTTGGAGAAAACGGCACTAGAAACTGAGCCATAGAATGAAAGTTATGGCACATGCAAGTTTTTGCTGCTACATCTTCCCGGACCCTTTCCAAAAATGGCAAATTTTTTTCTATCCTTGTGAAAAAAATCCAAAACCGAACTTTTTTGCCAAAAAAGGAAAAAAAAATTTAGTCCCGAACCGAACCTAGCAAACAAGTTCGCTTTTCCCTGAAAATTCGGTCCGAACCGAATTTCACCTGTGTTCGCCCGAACATGGTAACTATGGTTTTTAAGATGATAAAGGCCAAATACCACCCAAATAGTTGTGTAATATGGGTCATACAGATATCTAGCCTGACTGTTCTTGCCAAATTCACTACATAGATTTCTCTAAAAACATTCAAGGTACCTGGGGTCAGTGATAAATTTTGAAGGGCTAGTCTTAATTTCATGTGCAAGGGCATATATTCATCCAACCTTTCCGTGATGAAAATTTGCGAGAAAAAGTTGCACTTCAAGCCATACTTATCAAGTTGCTGAAAAATTATTCTAGGTGTTATGAGGCGCGTCTTTCATGTTTGAATGCATGCTCTTCTTTTTAAACCAAAAATAGAGATTGTATTAAAATAATACTGACATCATGCCATGTACATTTGAAATGATTGCCTTTCTTGTAGCCATTCTCTTTAAGGTTAGAGAAAAACAGGCCTTTTTAAAATTATAGAAGGCCAAGCACCACCCAAATAGCGGTATAATATGGGTCATACAAATATCTAGCTTCTGCTCTTGGCAAACTCACTACATAGATTTCTCCAAAAGCATTCAAGGTACTTGGGTTCAGTGAACAAATTTGAAGGGCTAGTCTTATTTGATATATTCATCCAACCTTTCCGTGATGAACATTTGCAAGAAAAAAATTGCTCTTCAATTGACAAGAATAATTTAAGTACGCACTTTGTTTAAAAAATATCTTTAATAGGATATCATTTTTCTAAAATTTAGAATTTTCAATATCTGGGACAGGTTTGAATCTCCTAGATGGACTAATGAAAAAAAGTATTCTAAAAAAGTAATGCTTTTACATGAAATAAGTGAGAATATCTCCAAAAAAAATCTCCATCCACATTAACATTAGTTATGATGCAATGCACCTGAAATACATATTAAAAGTTTATCTGGTAACATAACTGAAAGTAATGCATATGGGGACACAAAACTATGATATGTAACTTACAAATACACTTCCATCAGTTGATATCTGATCTCAAATATTATAGGAGCACAACACCTAAATGTATTTAAACCATGAATTTGTTTAATGAGGGTAGAAGTTGATGAGATGGTCATCTATAGATAATATAATGATGTTGGCATGATTGTCATAGGAGTAATTGTAAGCTTTAGGAGAACAAACATTCTTACAAAGGAAAGATAAATTAGTGGGTTTGCACATCTAAAACTTTTCAAAGCTTGTCATGCAACAAGATTGAGGCATGCTTAAGGCAAAGAACCTAACTTAGAAGCCATGTTGTAACCATTTTTGGTTATCACATTAATAGAAGGCATGCTTCCCAAGTTCAAATCATGGAAGCTATCTATATATATGAATCTTACTGAGCCTCTATATGGAGATATGGTGATGGGAAGAGTGTAGCCATACATGAGGATGAATATGTAGAAATATTAGGCACCGAGGGCAAACTAAGAGAGCATGGCGGGTGGCACACCTTTCAGACCAATATAAGAGATTTAGCCGCTGGACACACCTATGGCCCTAGATTTGATTCGATCATCTGCAGTGAGCAACAACTGAAAAGGAAAAACCATTGCGACCTCATATTTGACATGACCATTTTGAGGGAGCTACAATTGACACAACTTGCGGAGGCATTATATGAAATCTTCCATTTGCGAGTAGTGGCTTGTTGATGCTGTGTTAGATACTGGACCGTAGTGACTTCTGCATTTGTTCAACATAATCATTGTAGTAGAAACACCACTTCCTCCTTCACAAGAAAAAATAAGAAGTTATAAAACAATGAAAATACTAATTAACTCAATATACTGCTAAAAATATAAACCATAATATAAATGAAATAGAGTATTATTCTTTCATTAAATAAAGAGGAAGAGGAGGATGGAAACAAGATGGAAAAATGTGTCAATATTTGGGTTGATTCAAAAAAGAGATCTGGGGAATTGATGTTTGCAATGGTAAGTGATAGAGCAAAGAGATTAATTTGTATTTGTAATCTTCACACTCCCATTGATTTTTGTGAAATTAAATTATTATGAATACACCATTAACCAACAGATATAGAGTGACATATAATATTACTTGGGTAATTGCGAAGCTTTCTCTCAAGGGATATAAATCTCTCACCTATAAAAACCTTAAAGAGTATAACATTTACTTTTGAGTTATAGCCCTTGTATTGAAATTTTATTAAAAGAAATTCCTTTGTAAATGACAAGTGAATTCAAAAAATAAATTTGATGTTGTCAGATAATTTTTCAGTTGCACTTCTTGGACAAGGTTTGAACCCCTTGGAAGGGCTGGAATGGGTGCGCAATTTTGATCACTGCCTAGGGTTGACAATCTTCCAAATACATAATACCTGACATGATAAACCAAGGAAAGTCTTCTTACAGAATGGGCTGTAGGAACCATTATAAAAGCTCAACTTGGTTTGAAATGAATGTGATCCATGTGCAGCCTTGCGGCCTCTCTCGTAGCAGCTCTTGGACATGCAAGTCTCTCCACTTCTTTTGAAGACTTCGTGCTCCTCAGCCCGGTGGCATTTGTTTAGCTCCTCATAGCCTATGGTGCAGCTATATACGATGTCATGCAACATGCTCAACACTTTGTGCTGTTTGCAAAGTCTTGCTGCTCCTTGGTACTTTCCTCCTAGCATGCACACTGCACTCCTGCTTTGCAGTTATTAACTTATTGGAGCTTTGCAGTCCCATGTTGGCATATAGCAGTATTTGCAGCTTCTGTAATGCTGCACACTGCCTTGTAGCGATTGCAACTTCTTGCAGCGTTGTGTAGCACATCATAACCTCACAAACTCTTCCAGTTTGCACCTTGCTTCCCAACATACCACGCCTCTCTACAGTCATGAGAAGGTCCTTTGGAATTCGATCCCCTTGTCAGCATCTAGCTGACAAGCGGCATGCCAGGTGCACACTTCATGCTTCTGCTATGTCAAAGCATCTCGTCTGCATGCCACGCATTGGACCACTATCATTACTCAATCAAGGAAGATGAAGTGATTTTTGTCTCTCCCGCAACTATCATTAGTTGTAATTGCCTCCTTGTGATCATACATGTATAAATGAGTATTGTACACCCGCTCTTGAGGTATCAATCTATTGATCATTGGGAGAATACACACAAACCAGATAGGAGAAAGTTAGCACGCCTGAAAAATTTAATTTCAAACACGTGCAGTTTTGGATTCTTCCATCAGTCTAGACCAATCAATAAAGACACATTCCCTTTCTGATCACAAGAGCTTGCACTCTTATTCCTATTGATTAATTGTTCATTGTTGTCCCCAGATTTCACCCTGAAATCTGGGACTACCCTATTTAATTTTTTTTCGTACTTTTAAAATAATGGGTTGTTTTGTGTTTTTATTGCCAGAAAGTTCTTGTAATGTGTCAAGATATTCCCAAAGAGCCATATTAGCCATTTTCGCCAAATACCTAGATGCCCAAAATTGTTTTATTTTGTCATTGGGTTTGCCTGCGGAAAATTTGTATTTAATTATTTTGAGCCCGTTTGAGGCAATTTGTGCTCCGGTTTAACCCTGTTGTGATCGACATATCAATATTCCCATATACCAAAGAGGGTTTTAACTAGGAATGAATTCTCGGGCTTTATTTGTGATTTCTGCAACGTTTTGTGTTTTTGTGTTTTCCGTTTCGCTTTTCGTTAAATTTCTCTGGATCCATTCCTTTGCCGGTTTGGCTTGATTCTTGGCCTGAAGTATTTGGAGATCACCTATGCACGTTGTGCCAGAAGCAATTCGCCATTGGAGGTCCGGTTCTCTCAGAAAAGACGAAGTCGTGCACCAAAACTTCTTCGGGCAGGCCGCATTTTTGGAAAAAGAGGGTTTGAAGTGAATCATAGGATTTTTGGAAGCAAAGAAGGGTGGGAATTTTTATCCTGTCTAGCAGGGCATTTTTTCCCATGAAAGCAATTCCACTTAAGTCACAATGGGAAAATTGGAGGCAACAGCAAAGGGAATTTCTTGCGCCTGCAGGTAAAAATTCCCATTGTGAAATAAAAGAAAAATCACTTAAGGCATAGATGAGATTTTATTACCTGCCTTGCAGGGTAAATAATCCCATTATGAAAGTCAAATAGCTTAAGTGGATCATGGGATTTTCGGAGCTGCCTTGCAGGGTAAATAATCCCATTGTCAATTGACTTTTAAAAATAGAAATTGCTCATGCCAAAAAGTGCGACCCCTTTAGGGAAAGAAGGGCAACTTTAAATGCATTAAATTAATTAATTTCTTCTCCAATTTTGGCGCCCAGGCTTGTGGAAAAGTCAACAAAGGGAAAGTGGACAAAGGAAGTCAGAATTAGAAGTTCTAAAATTAAATAAATATTATTTATTTAATGCAGCCCCTTCATGTCAAAAAGTGCGCCCCATTTGGGAGAGGAATAATACTTTTAAAGTATTAATTGATTTAATTAATTCCTATTTTCAGTGGCTAAGGTCAAAGCATACTGTGAGGCTTAAGTTAACTGGAAGTAGAAGGCTAAAATTAAATAAATTTAATTTATTTAATGGCAGCCATGAGCATGCACAAAATAGGCGCCCCATTTGAAGAGTAAAGCTTATTAAATAATTAATTAATTGCCAGGAATAGGAGAGGCATTAATTAATTATAGAATTATGAGGATTATATAAGCAGGGGCTGCCATAAGGATGAATTAATTAATTCAAAAGCAGAGAAGTGCAGCCCAGACAAAAAGTGCGCCCCATTTGAAGAGGAATTTTGCTCAGAAGAAGGTTTAATTAATGCTGAAAGCTTCCAAATTTGGCGCCTAGGTTTGAAGGAGCTTGATTTGTGTCTGAATAATTGTCTGCATAAGTGATACAGGTGCTCAGGTGAAGTTGGTAAAATTCATGTTTGCTTTGCATGCAAATAAAACATCAAATTTTGGGGCAACAGACTTGATATATGCAGATTTTTATGATTAAAATCCACTGTTCATGTTCGGTTGCCATCTTTGTTTGAATTAATTGCAGGAATTCATTACAGGTGCTTTTATAAGAGAAAGGGAGCTTAAATCAATGTCCAATACATTGAACATATCCTCCGAATCTGAAGAATTATCTAGATTTGCACCGGTTGTGAAGAATTCGGCCGAATAAAGAGAAAAAGAATTGTTCAGACAAAGATAGATACGACCATGGCAAAGAGGGATGAAAAAGAGAGCACAAAGCAGAGTCATGCATCACTTCTAAATTTGTAGACATTGGAGACACAGATCTAGGTCGGAACCTCTTTCCGAATTGATTGACAGATCCAGAGTAGGAAAGACTTCCCTCATGCGTGCAAGTCAAAAGCAGTGGAATTATTCGAGCTGCAACATTTCTATTCACAGCCCAGTTGCCAGAGTTCGTTATGGAGTGTGCTAGGTCTTACCATCCATCATCTAGATCAGTTCGAGATGCTATGGGAAAACAATAATCCGGTTGGACGCACAGTTCATCAATTATTGTTTGAAGATTCCAGCACGAAAGGTGGTGACTTCTATTAGCATACAGGATGCCAACAGCAGGTGGGAGAAGCATAGAGTTGACTGCGTGAGCATAATGAACAACAGATACATGAAGAAGCCCAGATCTCCTTCCAAGTTCCCAATAACTCTTTCGCGGTCCAATTTGGTACAAGAGGTGGATGATATTGCCAAATTGTTATGCAGGATAAATGGCGAAACAAACGCTCACACCTTCCGCACATGGATGTATGCTTTCATCAGGACCATTGAAATCAACAAAGCAGATTCAATAATCAATTGGTCGGAAATCATTAGCGACAACATTGGTGAGCAACTCGGAACGTGAGGTGTACTTTCAGCTTCAAAATGACTTCCTATTTGGTATACGCAGCAGCTTCACAAGGCATCTTCTCCAAGTTGGATAGATGTGGTGTTCTTTCCAAGGACCCTATTTTCGAGTGCTACCCACAACTTATTGTACCTGCGTGCAAGAAAGATTACAAGGTGGTCAACGATGGATTTTGTACGAATTCATTTGCATAAAGCTGGGACGGCGACCTAAAGGCCAACAAGGTGAGCAAGAAAGCGTGGGAAATCGTGTCCAGAATCGCGCTCTCTTCATTCGGGCCATGGATTTCACATACCTCAGGGTCACCGACTTTTCTGGAGAACCAGTTAAGTTGCCCAGATATCCGAATGATAGATTGGTCACCATGGAGCTGAGCAGACAACTTGTGGAGATGCACGACCTTCAGTCGAAACGACACAAGTCTACGGGCTTCTTCCCGATCACTGTGGGCCATTATAGCTGCCAGAGCATTCATAAAGCCCGAGGAGTGGAAGCGGAAATGTTCTCTGAGTACGAGCAAGAGTTCTTCCCAGCACGGCTGAACTTCGATCCATTTGGAGTAGCCAGGAAGACGATCTCCCAGGAGTACGCACATGTGCCTTCATTAGAAGATTTTTGGATGAAGTGCAAAAGTGAGTATGAGGTTAGAAAGAAAGATTTCAGCAAGCTATCAACACGGCAAGTGTTTGACTTTGGATTAGCACGGATACCTGCGGATCTTAAAGATGATGGGCCTGTGTTACTTGACACATACCATCGGATGGGAGGAGATAGAGTTGTACTTCAGGAGAACGTAGGGGGCTGCCATATGATTGAGGAAATGTCTGCCACTGTTCTGGTGAATACTTCAAACTGGTTGCTGACGAAGGGATATTGCCTTGATGAATCAAATCACGGCAACTTTGCATGGAGATTCCCTCAAGAGGAAGCACGAAGGAGAAAGTAACAGAAGGCCTGAGAAGATTAAAGTGCACAAAAGGTCTCATTCGAAGGAGAAGATCACTTCTACGGTTATGATGTTAGTTTCGGCTTCTCCAACATCCAATACTTCACCAACCGTCTGTTGACCTCAAGCAGGACACTGCCATTCCTCCGTTGAATCCGGCAACATTCATCTTTTCTCCTCAGCCACTCCATTCAAAGACTTCATTCGAAGAAACGCGTTGAAGCTGCAGATGGCAGAGTTTGAAAGAGCTTTGTCTTTGGACGATTCAGAGGATGGTAGCCACAACACTGTAACGGTTTCAGATGGAGAGGAATCGAGCGCGAGATAGTGGTACACTCAGGAACTTCTCATTCTCCGAGAAGTAATTTCTCAGAATGGTTGACTTCACTTGCATTGGTTAGGAGAGGCTAGAGAGGAAATCAACTTGAGGAACATGACTTGCATTGCTCCCGAGTCTAGGCAAAAAAGACAGAAAACCTAAAGTTGCTAAGGTAACTTCAAGGTTGATCATTGAGGAGTCAGGGTAGAAGTTTGCTGAGATGTCAGTTCCGGCAGAAGGGAAGAAAGAAGATGAGCTCACGACAGAAGACATAATAGTAACCAGAGTACCCATAAGTCAAGGCACCACAGAAGGATTGAAGCAGGATACAGAGACATTGATAGATGCTCTATTCCTTAGGCTTCGACAAAGAAAAGGGGAGAAAGTTGAACTTCAAAGCGAGGTATCCCGGTTGTGCGAGATCATTGCCAAGGTTGCTAAATCTTCCACTCACCAATTTTAGCTCAAAAGGTGAGTGATCATCTGATGCAGGAAATGGAAGATGCAAGTAACCAGGTAAAAGCTATCGATGAATGGAAAAGTCTGATTATTCGTCAAGCTTCTGTACAACTCAGAGAGGTGCTAGCCCGCCTAAAGGTTATGAAAGATGCAACAGATCAGCTGAAGCAACTGATGACAAGCACGGTAGATATGAACACAGTTGTTGAGAGTAACCTGAGTACTTTGGCCGAAATCAATAAACTGCCAAGAGAAGTGTTGATTCGGAGCAGAATGCTTTGATGGATCGGTTGAGAAGGAAGCAGTGAAGTTTGTAGTATCTTCCGTTTGGAGATCTGCAGAATTATGCTGAAGAGGATGCAGGCACTTGAGAGTATGACATCATCTTTACCAGACAATGTCATTGCTTTTACTCATGAGGAAGTGGACGGGAACATTGCTTCATACACACGGATCATTCCTAGCAGAGTGCCTAATTCCCTAAAAGGGTCTCTTCGATGGTGCAAGGAGAATTGACGAGTGTAAAGCCTTTCACGATGAATTCCATCAATGGTGGCATTGCAGATCAACTATTGCAAAGTTCGGGCCTAGCTTGGAGGAGGTGGAAGCATGTATCAGGGCATTGAATGAAGGCTTGTTGCAGTTCAGATAGAAAAGGAAGTTGTGGCTAAGACAGATGGGAAGATGCTGAATTACATGTTCGACAAGTATATTCGGTATCAGAACAAAAAGAAGATATAGATGTTACAGTTGGCGTGTCTTTCTTCTTCTTCTTTTTCTTCTTTCTTCTTCTTCTTTTCTTCTTCTATTTTCCACGTTCCCGAATATAATTGTAAAACTTTAAAGTCATTGGTTTCGAAACCATTACTTTAAGTTATGTGGAACGATTCTATTAGTTAAGTGACAGATGTGTCACTTGAAGAGGAATTAGAGGGAGATGATTGCCAAATGTTATCTTTACCTTTTGTTTATGTTTCAGTTCAGTTGAGTTTCCCATTTGTACTTTCCCTTCTACATTCTATAAGTAGGAGAAGAACCTTTGGGTTAATGATCAGAATTTGTAAGCAATATTCTTGTGTTCCAGACTTTGTGCTGAAACCCCTGATAGCCACTTGAAGCAAATGAATACAAAGGAATAGATTTACTGGAGAACTTTGTGTCACGGTGCATTTCGTTTGAGCTTTTTATCTCAGATTTTCTAATAAACTTTGTGTTATTTTAGCTCTAGATTTGGAGTTGCCTTTGCTTATAATTCGTGTGTTGATATCTATTGGTTTCTTCTATGTGCATGCAATCAACGCTGTTATCTATTGATTGGGTTGCACATCTTCCCTATTTCTTCCCTGTGTTTTATTATTTTCTTCTTCTATAAATATTTCCTTTCTTAAACAATTGCTTCTTTCATAGCAAAACCGCATATACTATGGTTCATGAGTCGACTAGTTAAAGTAAAATCCCCATATAAATACTAGCATATTTTAATTGACAAATCGACACGGAGCCTCACCGGTAAATGAAGGAGATTTATCTCATGACTGCCTAGGCTTTCAGCTATGCAGAAAATCTAGCCAACATTCATATCTTTACTTTTCCCTATTTTGCATATTGAATAGAAGTTGCACCTCTCTGCATATCAGACTTTTGCATTTGAATATCTTTGGTAGATTAATCATGTAATCTCTCCTACGCATTCTACAATGCATCACTTATATTTAAGTGTGGCGTAGTTCCTCAACACAAGGTCTTGTGCCACGCTCGCGGATCATTGGTGTCGAGCATACCTTTTTCTCATCTTTGGTAAACTGCGATTGCAATTACGAAGGAAGGATAACAAGTTGGCTTTGTTTTAGTCTACCTGGAAGAACGTTGAAGAAGAGCAACATGGTTGATACCTGAAGCAAGCCGGAGGCAATCTTGAATGTTCAAAATCTCATAAAGGACAAGCTCTAGATAGCACATCACACCAAACTCTTTTGGTCAATTTTGTGAGTTGGTCATTTAGCTCAACTTGCCAACCACATCCTCTTCCTTCTTGCAGCCTCGCCTTTACCAGGCGGTTTCAAAGCATCGCACCCCTTCAAAGGTCTGGTGAATCTCCACATCCTTCGTTTGAAGTTGTTCACAACATTGGATAAGTGGATTCACCAAACAGGCCTACTACATTGTCAATCGCTTGATGATGACTAAAAGATCACCATTGCGGCAAGATTGAAAATGTCCATTTCAACATCCCATTGGTGTGAACATATAATGCACAACGAGACAAAGCATTCGATCCTATTTGGACTTGGGATGACTTTATTATCGCTTTGCGGAAGGAACTCTACCCTCTCCAACACTATGAGGATGCGTACATGAAGTTCCAACACTTTCGATGGCATAAGGAGCAAGCTGGTAGAAGAACACACCAATGAGTTCCATGACTACCTTGTGTGCTAGCCTCACAAGGAAATGTAAGGTATGGAAGTACATTAGAGGACTTTACCTTATATTCGTGTGAAGAAAGAGTTCTTGACTTCCAACTCTATGGGGCAAGCTTATCACAATCTTGTTGGGATCGAAACCAAGGCAAAGATGAAGCAATGCCCTCTTAAACTATTGCCATGTACAAAAACTAGACCATGCACAACACACCTTCTCGGCTCCTTTGTAGAAGTAGAAAGTGCATTGTAAGGGAGAGCAACCACAAAACACTAAAAGGTTCCCGCACTTTCTACCTCGTACAAGGCAAGAATAAACAAGATAATGAGTGGTGTCATCGACATTGCTTGCACACACATGATGATTATGAATGTTGCGCCCAAATCCTTGCTTGCATAGTCTACCTTAGGTCTTGTTTCAATGGACAACACTAATCCATACATCTCTTGTTTGAGTGAATCAATGCCATTATAAACCACACGTAGGAGTTGCATGATCGTCTCTTCCACACAAAGTTTTGGGCCAAAGGAAAACTTCTCCATGTCATCTTTGATAGTGGTAGTCAAAAGAACGTCTCACAAGATGCAGCTCAACGCCCAACACTAACTATCATGCACACCGACACATAGGAGTTGCATGATTGTCTCTTCCATATTAAGTTTTGAGTCAAAGGAAAACTTCTCCATGTCATCTTTGATAGTGGTAGTCAAAAGAACATCTCACAAGATGTAGCTCAATGCCCAACAATAACTATTGCGGCACACCCTTGCCCGTACTTGCTTGGATTGATCTAGTCAAGAGAAGATATATATGTCCGATGACACTTTGTACTTTTAGGACATATTCAAGCCAATGGAGGACAATGTCACATGTGACATTACACCTTTAGAAGCCCGTGACATTCAATTGGGAAGTCCATACTTGTATGATTGTGACGTTAAATATTAAGCCAAGCTGCAACAATAAATGGTTCATGTCAAAGGCCATTTCTTTAAACTCTTTGAGTTAGCTTTAACAATCAAGATGATGTAGAAGCACCGTGGTTCATAAGAATCGTGGATCCACCAAAAACAATTTGAATGGTTTGAGTGAGTTGTTTGCATTATGTTTTGTATTTTGTGTTGTTGGTGGGCCGCATTGAGAAGAAAATATGTTGTTGATGGGCTGCAAAGTATTGTGTTGCATTTCGTGTAGTGCGCAAGCCTATTGCGCATTGTTAGTGTTGTGTGCAATTCTTTTGTGCGATGCCTAGTCTATTGCACAGTCCGCACAAGTCTGTGGAGTCTTTGCACAAGTTGTTGGAGATCTTACAAGCATTGGCAGATGTTGCGGAACTTAAAGGAAGCCCTGCAATACTACAAGTTCGAATTTGAAGCTATGAAGTATTGTTTAGTTGTTTGAAAGCCGCAAAACATTGAAGGAAGATCATTTGGAGATGTTAAAGCTTTGGTGTAATGATTTTTATATATAATTAATGCAACCACAAGAGCCAAAATCAATGAAAATACTGAAGAAATACACTGCTGGAAATTAATTATAACCAGTTGATTGCAGCCACAAGAAAAATGTAGATCTAGGGCCTAGAAACCCCAAAAATCACCAAACTTGAGATTCTAGCCTTAGAAAATATGATAAATCAGATTATCAATCAAAATTGCACATATAGTTCACCAAATGTCCAAAACCCTACTCAAGGTAGGTCGCTCCACTAGAAATAAATCAATAACAATCTGAAAATGACAATTTTCTCCTCAAATCAGCCTTTACACCAATCCCCAAGTCAAGATGAAGGGTTTTCGTCCTTCACTCAACCTCTAGAAGGGTTTTCATCCTTCTAGGCAAGTCGCATATGAAGGTTTTTCATCCTCAAATGCAAGAACAAGGAGCTCCTAGCTCGCAATGCTCCAATAAGATAAAATGTGCCAAAGTCTAGATAGCAAATGATGCCTTAGATCTCTTTTATATCCTTCAATTGGCGCCAAAGTACAAAAAGGAAAGGCCGACCTGTATAAGAAAGAAAACACTAAAGAAAATATAAAAATATTAGTAAAAACATATCATATAGATGCTCAATGTTCTCCTCCTTCATCTTTGCTTCTTTGCCATGGAGAAGGAATGGCAAGAAGACCAAATATCAACTCTCAAGTGGGAAAAAGGGACATTACAGTCCTCCCTTCCCAAAATTGCTTGTCCTCAAGCAATTGCCAATGCCTCGGATCCCAAACAAGTTTCAGCTGCTCCTTTTTGTAAAATCACCATCCAAACATTGGTGATCCACCATCTCTTTCCCGTTGTCCCAATCACCAATATAATCTTGCTCTTCTTCAAAATTCAGGATGAGGGGAACTAGAATCCCACCTTTAATTGTATAAAATAGTACAAGTGTGTCATTGTATAGAAAATACAATCTCCGGCTATAAAAATGTCTTTCTATGAACCAAGACTTCAAGAGGAACAAACTGAAAATGAATAAATCAGCAAACCCTTTGGTGGAACCATCTTCAATTTGACCCTTGGGTCAAAGTATTTGCCATCCCATCTTTCTCCCATGTTTAGACCATTGATTCCTTGGGAGAAATAACACCATAGTGACTGAATGAGGGCTGCAAAGTGACTACAACAGCCATGAAGTGTTCGGTACCTCTTCAACCATGTGCTTAGAAGCTCCTTCTTTGGTACCTTATAAGTAAACAAATGGCTGGAAAATTTGTGATCAACAGTAGAAAGGAGAGTACAATAGATGTAATCATGACATACCTTCAAAGTTCCCCCTTCCATCCATGTTATGGGAGTTGGCCACAAGGTTACAACTGATAAAAACTTGGAGAAAGGGCTGGAAATGCTCATACAAAAGCTTATGGCAGCATTCTTGGAATCAAAAATATGGTAGTCTTACTACCTTCCTCCATCCCAACAACCTCAAGACCATTACCCCATGATTTAGTAGCTTCAAAAGGGACATTCTTATAGCTGCTCATAATTGGAAACAACTCATAATCTGATTGAACCCAAATCAACAACTTAATTTTTCTCCTAGATGGCTGAACTTGCATATGCCCAACCATAAATAAATTTTTCCAAAGGGCTGATATGTGAGGAAGAGTATCATCATGAAATTTTCCCAAAAATTGGAACCATTGCATTCCCAAGCAACATTAACTTCAGCTGGCTTAATTTCAAGAAAAACATTACATACCTTGTGCCCTTCCATGAAATTTGACAACATGCAGATGCTATTGGTGACCTTGAAGCTTCCAAGGTTAATTATGACCGTGCAATCAGACCTTCCCCTTTTAAGGCTCACCATAGTACCAACCATACATGTGCTAAAACAATTTAGGTGTTGTTCCCAAGTATCCTTGCACCCTTGGCTACACCATTCACTTCTTATCTTCCTTTTACTTGGCATAGGCTGATGATTAGAGTAAAAACTCAGCAATAACATGGAGTAGAGCAATGTAATATAGACATCATACCTCTCTGAAAATGCGAACTGTTTTGGCATGTTGGTGAACAATGAATTTGAAACCCTCTTGAGCCATGAGCTGCCCTTAACCTTCCTTAAACTCAGAATTTCTGAGTTAGAACCAGCACTTAGAAAATATTTCAAAAACACCTTACCTCCATGAATTTTTGCTTTCCGAGTGTCATTCTTGAGGCTCCTTTGCAAAACAGATTGGCCTTGCGGATGGTGAAGGTGAGAACATTGCAGCCATATAAGAAAGAGCACATAGTCCTCCTTTCTTCCCCTTTGTTCATGAGGTCCATCATTTTGGTGTAGCAACATGCTAGACAATAAATCTGAGTTGTTTCTAGGTCTAGGGCTGCTTACCTTCACTATATCTTTTAGCCTCTTCACGCTAGCAATGGTATTTATGCATGGAACCCTTTCAACATCCTCTTCATTCTCTAGCTCCTCATGCTTCTTTCCATCTTTTTGCTTATGCCTCCAAAATCCTTTTGTATCTTGCCACATGCAACCATTAAAAAACAAAGGAATATCATGAACAACCAAAAGTCTTTTACCTTCTTCTTTGCTTGATGCTTGCTTGACAATTCTCCCATGTCCTTGAGCTTTCATAGGGCTGAAATTTCCCTCAAATGACCTTCTTTTTACTGCTGTTATGTACAGACCAGCAGCTCCATCTATTGTGATCCTCGGTCTATCATGGAGAAATTCTTTCTCTCTCCTTGACCTTATCAATTTGGGTGAGTTATCTTTAATGCATTCATCATTGTGATCCCAAAATTCCTTTCTAGGCACATACATAACAACTGATATATGAATCAAATGGAAAAAGGAATTGGTTATCTCTACAAACATACCATAGTCTTTGGAAGGAGGAAAGCTTCTCCCCAATTCTATCTTGGCCCATGCACATATAGCGGTCTTCACCCGGTTTGGAGAGTGTATGTGCCCTTTACCATCAAGGTGTTCCCACTCTTTAGACCATGTTTCTCCAACCAAATGATCTTCCTCTTTTTGAACTATTTCCATATCTTGATTGCTTGAGCTTGGGTTGCCTTTGTGGCCTTTACCAAGGCTCAATTCTTCATCATTATGCCTCTTTTTGACCACTGATATAAAAATCCAGCAAGCTTGTTGTCCTCATATCTATTCGAACAAGGGTTCCCTTCTTCTTTTCCCACTTGCCCAAGCCTAAATTCATCATGAGCTAAAAGAAAATCAGTATTAACCAAACCATGATCCAAAATTACCTCATTTTGTTGACTATCCGGAATAGGAATGGGAGTAAGGGCTGCAACTTCATTCTTCCTTGGCTCGTGCTTCATTAGTTCATCAAACCCTTGTGTCACCAAGGTGTTGTTAGGAAAATCATCCAAAGGATCACCCGTGGCAAGAGGATTGGAGGTTTCTAACCCTCCAAAGGGCTGCTCCCTCTCCATAACCAGCTGCGACAAAACACTATCTTCCTCATCCTTAGGGGAATAGACATGCTTCTCCTCCTCTAGCGAACTTGGGGTTTTGACCCCTTCTTCAACAAACTCCGTAGCCACTCCTTGCTTTCCCAACAAGATGGGGCTCTTTTCCTCAAGGTTGGGATGTTTCTCCCATTACCCTTGTGCATGGCTCGGGGCTTGGACCAAGTTCCAATGCCCACTCTATCTTTCTCCAAATTCATGAATTTTGAAAATGTTAGGGCATCACGGATCTTCTCTGGAAGGGCTTGATATTCTTCAAAGCTAGTCACCACCTTGTTGACCCTTGAAACCCTAGGCTCTTCCTTGAAAGTCCTTCCTCCTTGTAGGCTTTGCATGGTGGAGGCAAGATAATCCAAGGTACCTGCTAGTCTTCCTTGAGCCTTCATCAATCTATCCATTGAAACCCTAGGTCTTTGAGAATCCGTGCTCTGATACCACTATAATGACCCTTTCAAGGGTTTAACCACAAACAATGGAATTTAGCCAAACACCCAAAATATTCAGATCTGATTTTTAATTGCAGCAGACTGAAAATGCAAAAATCAGTGAACTGTACTCTTCACAAAATATGCCAAAACACCATGAACACTTCAAATTCACTTGCCACAATTTTTATATATATTTATGCAACCACAAGAGCCAAAATCAATGAAAATATTGAAGAAATACACTTGTTGGAAATTAATTATAACCAATTAATTGCAACCACAAGAAAAATGTAGATCTAGGGCCTAGAAACCCCCAAAAATCACCAAACTTGAGATTCCGGCCTTAGAAAATATGATAAATCAGATTATCAATCAAAATTGCACATATAGTTCACCAAATGTCCAAAACCCTACTCAAGGTAGGTCGCTCCACTAGAAATAAATCAATAACAATCTGAAAATGACAATTTTCTCCTCAAATCAGCCTTTACACCAATCCCCAAGTCAAGTTGAAGGGTTTTCGTCCTTCACTCAACCTCTGAAGGGTTTTCATCCTTCTAGAACAAGGAGCTCTCGCATATGAGGCTTTTCATCCTCTAAATGCAAGAACAAGGAGCTCCTAGCTCAAAAAGGCAATGCTCCAATAAGATAAAATGCACCAAAGTCTAGATAGCAAATGATGCCTTAGATCTCCTTTTATATCCTTCCAAGGAGAAGGAATTTCAAGAAGACCAAAGTACAAAAAGGAAAGGACCGACATTTGTATAAGAAAGAAAACACTGGAATAAAATATAAAAATATTAGTGGCTAAACATATAAATATAGTATGCTCAATGTAAATCTTTCTCTCCTTCAGGCTTTGTTTTTGTCAATTAGATATCCTAATGGCAAGAAGACACAAATATCAACCCAATCAATAGTTTACAAAGTTGATCGAATGCACATAGATTAAAACAAATAGATCATTAAACACATAATTCATAAAGAAAGGAAACTTTTAGATCTAGATCTAGAATAACACAGTTTATGAATAGATCTAGAAATAAATACGAGACGAATGCACTTTGTTGACACAAAGTTCTCCGGAAATCTTCTCTCTATTCCTTTGCTTCAGAAAAGCTATCAAGGGTTTAAGCTCAAAGTTTAGAACACAAGAATGCTGATTACCAATTCCGATCCTTTAACCCGTAGGTTTTTCCTCTACTTATAGTGTGTAGATGAGAAATCACAAATGGGAAACTGCAATTGAACTAGAACATGAAGAAGTAGTAAAGGGAACATTTGGCAGTCATCTTCCTAAAATTCCTCTTTTAGTGACATGCATCAGGAGTTTGAGCAAAAATTGTGCACATCTGCCACCTATCTTAAAGAATCTTTCCAAATAACTTAAAGTAATGGTTTTTCAACCAATAACTTTAATTTACATTTTCATTCGGGAATATAAGAAATAAGAGAAGAATCAAGATTTGCCAGCTATAACACCTATACTTTCTTTTTGTTCTGATATTGAATATACTTGTCAAACATGTAATTCAACATCTTCCCATCCGTTTTAACAATAGCATCTCTCTCTATTCTGAACTGTAACAACCCTCTGGATAAAGCAACAACGTTAGCTTTCACTTTCTCTAAACCAGGCCCATATCCCTCAACATCTGCCTGAAGCTTTATGAGTCTACCAATTGAATCCATCGTGAAAGGTAGGGTGGCTTCATCAACTTCTTTCCACACAACCAACATAAATTCCTCATGGGAAGCAGGTAATTCATCTGGGATGCTCACCGGCACTTCTCCCATCTTACTCTCCAAGAATTGCATCCTCTTCAGCATGAGTTTGAGGATCTCTACACGGAAGGAAACTGAAATCTCTAACTGCTTCCCCTTTTCTACCAATCCGCCAGGCACGATTTGCTCTGCAATCAACACATCCTTCAACAACGAGTGTATCTTAGCCAAAGTATCCAGATGACTTTCAACAACTATGTTCTCATCTTCTATTTGTGTCATCATTTCCTTCAGCTGAGATGCGTTGCCTTGTGCATGTTCTCCAATTCAGCCGGTATTGGTTCGAATTGTTCTGAAGCTTGGTGAATGATTTGTTCCTTCCAGTGGGCAATAGCTTTGACTTGGTCCCTTGCATCTTCTACCTCCTGCATCAGATGATCACTCACCTGCTCATGTGCTAGAATGGGCTGAGAGGAAGGTTTAACAACCTTAGCAATGATCTCGCATAGCTGGAACACCTGCTTTTGAAGCTTGGATCTCTCAACCTTCTCTTTGTCAAGCTTAAGGAATAAAGCATTCATTAGTGTTTGCGTATCCTGCTTTAATCCTTCTGTGGTAGTTTGACCTATTGGCACTTTGGTCACTGCTATATCAGCTACCGTGAACTCTCCCTTGTGCTTTCCTTCTGCTGGAACAGATAACTCAACAAACTTGTCCCGATTCCTCAATAATCAACCTAGAAGTCATTTTGGCAACTTTAGGTCTTCTATCTCTTCCACCCAAACTTAGGAGCAATCTGAAAGTCGTGTTCTTCCAGGTTGATCTCCTCTCTGGCTTCTGGGATCGTCTGCAAAGCTAACCATGATGAAAAGTTGCTTCTTGGGGAATGAGAAGTCGCGAGTGCACCACCATCTCATGCTCGACTTGGCTTTATCAGAATTTGCCACCATGTTATGACTTGCCAACCTCGAATTATCCAAAGATGATGCTTTTTCAAACTCCGCCATCTGTGCTTTCAACTTCTCCGCATGGATAAGTGAAGACCTGAGTGGTCGAGGAGAAAATACAAATGACGCTAGATTCAAAGGAGGAGCAACAAGATCTCTCTCGAGGTTACGGGGCGGGGCTGTGAAGTGCTATGAGTTGATGTTGGAGAAGTGAACTGGGCGACGATAGTTTGTAGATTTAGCGTTCTCTTGTATGTGAGACTTCTTGTGAACTTTAAGCTTTTCCGACCTTCTGCTGCTTTCACCTTCGTGTTTCCTCTTCTTTGGAGTCTCCTGTAGTAAAGTTATCGTGATCTAATTCATCAATGCTTTATCCAGCAATACCCCTTTGTCTTGACAGATTCAAAGTGTTAACTAGAACTACGGAAGATCTTTCTTCAATC